>OZ025290.1:338322192-338917192 GCA_964019185.1 Maratus speculifer | reverse complement strand
GGTTTTTTTCTTTTTCCTCCCCCCCTTTTTTCTTTTCGTTTTTAATTTTTTTCATCGGTAAAAATTGGTCCTATCAAAAACTTGTAAATACAAAAGTTTTAGATAATATTGAGTACATTTATATAAAATTTAGTTGGATTTGATATCTTGAGAATTGACGAAGTTATGAATTTTTTTCTCCCAAAAACCATGTTTTCTTCGCCCCTTCAGCCCATTTTTAACTTTATCAAAAATCTGTCATACATAAACTTTTTGCCCATTGTTTAGAAGTAATATAAACTTTAAACGGATTCGATATCTATTTTAATTAAGAAGTTATCGCGTTTTTTCTGTTTTCACAAAAACCCTCCCTATTTCCACCCCCTTGGTCCAATTTTGCCCATTAACGAACTCGACCGAGATTTTAGGCTCCTTGATTTTATGTAAAAGTTTGAAGAAGATCTGAGCATAATTATGGAAGTTATCGTGTCTAGAAGAAAGTGATATACACCGATAGATAGATAGATAGATAGATAGATAGATAGATAGATAGATATATATATATATAAACTTTTTTACTGATGGTGGTTTTGGGGTCTAGGAGTCATGATTCGTGTAGATCCGCAAAAATTTTTCAGAAATTCCAACATGGGAGACAATGCAATAGGTAGTATTTCATACGAAATCTACCTAAAAGTCCATCCACCGTTTTTTAATTTTCGTAAAATTATTCCGAAGGTTACGAAATTTAGATATGTTACATGTTAGAAAATAAATATGCTTTCGTTGAAATATGCTTTCAAAAAGTAATATTGGTGTCGTGTATATTTTATTGATTTATTTTATATAGATACAAAGTATAGGTGCAAATTCACGGACTACAATTTTTTTTTCTTTTTGGTGTCATTATGTATTTACACGAATGTCCTATTTCCATCGAACGGTGAATTTCCGCTTTTTTTTTTATTTAGTAAAATCCGAGAAAATTGCCTCGATGATTCTGCAACATTTTTTGCTTTTTTCTTTCTTTTTCTGTAATTGGCCATAATTAAAAAATATGATTAAATAAGGATGCTACATTTCGACGGATTCCCTAAATTTCCCGGGTTTTTTTTACCCGCGGAATCAGAAAATAAACCGCGTTATATGTGCCAGAGATCTGCCCGAACCCAGGCTGGGCTCAAGCTGATTTTCATTAATGGCATTCAGGCCGGGCCCGAGCTTTAATTTTTCTGAAGATTCGGGTAGGGATGGGGTCGGGCCTTACTTTTTCCCTGAAGGATTAGGCCGGGCAGGGCCTGACTTATTTTTTCCGTACGAAGCCGGGACTCATTTCATAATTCTTAGTCTTCACGGACCAAAATATTCAGTCTCGATTGAATCATCCCGTATGAAAATCCTTTTCTCGGTGTGGACAAGTCCGTTCAAAAACTAGTAAAATTTGGCTTGGTACAAAATTTTTTGCAAATAAGGAATATACTTTTAAATCGCCATTATTCTAAAATTAAACATTAAAATTTATTCTTTTTAAAGAAAATTTAAGCCTAGAATAGATTTCTAGGCTTATTAAAATAGAGTTAAACGTATAAAAGAAGACCCTACTTATGACGGAATTTTCTTTTAAACTGAAAACTGGAAATATCTTTTAAACTGTTCATCCATGCAAAATGAATACAGTAAAACACGAGAAAAAAATATATATTAAACATTTAGACCTGCTAAGAAGGGAAAGTATTTTTTTCTTTCCAGTGCGATTCCGTCTTTTATCATATTTTACTTTTACCATATACTACTTTTAAATTTTTATGTCTCCATTACATAGGATATAGATTAATGCTATTAATGGTATCTGAAACATTTACATACAATGAATAGATGTTCATTAAAAACATAAATATCGCAGCCTACGGCATTTCTGCATAAATGAAGATTATAAACATGAAAGAAAAAAAAACTAATATAAGGTTGTTTTTTTTTTTCATGTTCTTTATAATATAAGTTTTTTGGTCAACACTTCCACAAGAGTAAAAATCAATGTTCTGTAGAAATTCATTTGGGCTGGGCCGGGTTCGGGCCGAAATTTTAACTTTTTTTCCAGGCCGGGCCGGACTCGGGTCGTGTTTTTAGCTATTATACCGGGCCGAACCTTTAACTTTTACAATGGGCCGGGGCGAGCCGAATTTTTTTTTCTATGGGTAGGTCCGTGCCCGGATCTGGAAATTTCGGCCCATGCAGACCTCTAATGTGTGCCATGAATGCATTCAATTGCAGTTGCATTCCGCAATCAGCCTTCGACGCAGAAAAATTCACGCTGGAAAGAGAATAATGTGGGTCCAACTCATGAAATTTGCTCTGAGATTATTCAGACGTGTTCTTACTAGTAGACACTATATTTTGCAGAATACTTCGATCTTTTTTTTTTTTTTTTGCAGATTTCCGCAAAATCAATTTTTTAATCGGTATAAAAAATCGCTTATTTTATCAATCGGTCGCAAACTTCGTGATAGCGGTCTTAGAAAAATCTCGCAAATTTCGACGATTGCACGCCTAACAAAAGCCACAAATTTCATCAATCGTATATAAAATACAGATGCAAATTTCGTGAAATAAATCCACGAATTTCTTTAATCGGTCGAAAAAAAATGCAAATTTCGTCAATCAATCGAGAGAAAAAAAAAAGGTAAATCTTATCAATCGACAGCAGATAAAAATATGAATTTCGTCAATTAGTTGCAGAAAAAATTGAGATTTTCATTTAACCATCACAAAATAAAGCTGTAAATTTTGTCAATCGTTCGTGGGTTAAACCGCAAATCTCATCAAGCAGTTGTGAAGAAAATGCAAATTTCATCAACCGGATTGCAGACAAACGTTGTGCATTTCATCAATCGATCCCAGAAAAATAAATAAGTAAATTTCATTAATTAGGCACCGAAAAAAATGACGAATTTTGCCATTTAGTTGCAGAAAAACTGTAAATTTCATTTAATTAATTGCGATAAAAAATATCGAATTTTGTCAGTTTATCGCGGGGGGAAAAATCGAGAATTTCGTCAAACGTTTGCGAAAATAATCGCCCAAGTTTTGTCAAAGAGTCGCAACAGTAAAACACAAAAATCTAGATCGGTTACAAAAATTGCAATTAATTGTCTAAACCGGTATTTAAAAAAAACATTTTGCCAACAAAAGTTGCAACAAGGCTTACAATTTTGGATTTTTTTTTTTTTTTTCGATTATCTAACTCTCAAAATCACCCCGGAATGTCAGAAATTGTTAAATTTATTTTATTAAAATCCGAAACCTAAAAGAAAAAAAAATCTACATATTTCTTTCATGTATATTTTTTATTTTGATCTTTATGAACACATTTTTTGTGTGTGTGTCTCCTGACCTGATAGCTTACTTGGAGTACTCCATCTATCCTGATATTTTGACTTCGATCACTACCCCATTATTGCTCATTTTTTAGGGCTTTACAAGCTTCACCCAAACTATGCGATCAAATGCAAATGCAAGTGAGACAAGATTACCACTGACATCAATAGAGATATTGACAATGGAGACAGCATTGATATCTCTGCTCTGGCTTCCACCTACATATCCAGCATTACAAACCACACTCACACTTGCGTCTGCCACAATAAAAGTAACCTTCCTTGGAAGAACAGTAAATGCAGCTGGCTTTTAGGTCAGCAGAGAAAATTTCTTCGCCTAGCCAATTCTCATTGCTCTAAAGAATTCTGGCTTGAACATAAAAAGTTCGCAAGCAAGCTCAAAAGAGAAATCAAAACCTCCATCTGAAACTACTCGGACCTATGCCAGTAATAAAAGCATTATTAATAATATCATTATTATCATAGTAATAATATCATTAAAAAAATCGGCAGCATCACTCGACCTCTAACAATATTCTCTCACAACTCCAATATTTCCAACATCCATCACAAGCCCATCTCTTCTTTAATTTCTTTGATAATTCTGAGATTTATCATGAACATCTTCCTTTTGATCCAAGCAGCCAGAATGCTATCATGAATGCTCAAATCTCAGACGAAGAATTCAATACAGGCATTAATAATAACAAAGCCATATATCCCATACATGGCTTCCCATATATCCCATATATAGCCATATATAAATGCACATCCTTAAGAGTCTTTCCATTACTAACAAAAAATAAAATTATCCATGAATTCAACAACATTTTTAACACCAGCATTATTCCTAACAATTGGAAATCTGTTGAGGAGAGTGAGTGGATCGACGCCGGTTGTATTGGATCTGGGGATCTCGTGATCAGGAGGCGAGATCGTCAGCAACCAGCAAAAGTCCAAACCAGTTACTTTCAGCTAGTAACTCGCTTTATATTGATCAACTGAGATGAGATCGCTACAGGAGTATCCCCCAGTGAGAAAGACGTATTGCTGACGCCTGACGAGCGGTATGCACTAGTGAATGAATGCTGTCGTACGCAAAGTGTGATGCATGAATGACACGCTTTGCGTTGTGCAATTTGTTTGGTGCTGCCATCTGTTGATTATGAGGTAAGCTGATCGCTGTTTGTGATTGAATGTAGCGTGTTTGTTCTGGGTCACCAATGAGGAGAGTGATTGGATTGGCGCCGGTTCTATTTGATCTGGGGACCTTGTGATCAGGAGGCGAGAACGTTAGCATCAAGCAAAAGGCCAAGCCAGTTACTTTCAGTTAGTAACTCGCTTTATACTGATCAATTGAGATGAGATCGCTACGCTATCATCATCATCCTAATCCTGAAGCGCGGCAAAAACCATCCATTTATTTCATCCTGTTGCCCTTACTTCTGTCTACTGCAAAAGTTTTGAATGCATCCTCCTTAATAGATTAATTCCTTAGATCACCAACAAAACTTCCTCAACATCAACCATAGTAACTTTCTTCCAAACAGACATTGCCAGAGTACCATCTCTGTACAATGATATACACATTGCCAGAGCTGAAAACAAATATATTTTTCTTGCCAACCTAGTTATTAAATTTGCCTTTGACTCTGTTGAGATCAAAGGCCTCATCTAGAATTTGGCCTGCGATGGTAATTCATCAGTGGCAAAATTGGGCTCTGAATTGCTAACTTGTTGACTGGTTGTAACTTCGAAATCCGGCGGAAAGGCTTTGTCACCCCTGATATCTCCATTAACATCAGTCTATCACAAGATAGTGTCTTTTCTCACTTCTCTTTATGCTTTATATTTATGACATCTTCGATTTCGATCTCTTAGACCCTGATGTCAAAATTCTCATTTATGCTGACAACATCGTCATCTATGCGAAGAATGATGATTAATTTACTTCAAGAAAATGTCAACAGAATTATTACATGGTTAAATTATTGAAAGTTAAGCCTTGCACTGCAGTAATTTCTCAAGATATCATCAAGAGGTTGATCCCATAAAAAGTCAAGGTTTTGAATTCTCCTGGCAAGATGATTTTATGTTTCTTGGCGTCTACTTCACCAAAATTCTATCTCTTAATAAGCAAATATGCAAGGATAAAAGTGCACTAAAGCCATTTTGGATCAGCAAAAATCTAATTTTGAAGCAGTAAATTCCAATTTTTTGCAATCTTTGCACGAAACTTTGATTAGTTTTCAGGATTTTCCGACGAAATTTGCGTATTTTTCACAATCTTTTGAAGAAATCTGTATATTTTTCACGATTTTGCAACGAAAATAGTGTTTTTTTGTGATCATCTGACAAAATTTGCACTTTTTGCGATCTTTTGATCCCGTTTTGTTTGTTTCTTCACGAAACTAGCAATCCTTTGTCAAAATTTGCATTTTTTCACAATCTTTCGACGAATTTGAGTGTTTTCTGCGATCTTTCAACAAAATTTGCTGTTTTTCGCGTTATTTTGAAGAAACTCACATTTTTTTACGAAATTCGCGTCTTTTCGAGATCTTTTGACCACGTTTTGTTCGTTTTTGACAAAACTAGTGATTTTTTGAGAAAATTCAAGGTTTTAACGCGATTTTTAAGCGAACGTGGTATTTTGTTGCATTCTTTTGATAAAATTCGAATGTTTAGGAAGAAATTTTAGGAAGAAATTCGCGTGCTTTCCGCAACCTTTTGATGGAATCCGCGTCATTCGCAATCATTTGACCACGTTTAGTTCATTTTTGGCAAAATTCAAATTTTTTCCACGATTTTTAAATGAACATGGCATGTTTATCGCGATCCTTTGATGAGCTTGATGTGTTTTAACGATCTTTTGATAAAATTCGAATGTTTTTCATGTTTTTTGATGAAATCTGCGTGTTTTCCGTGATCTTTTGATGAAATCAGTGTGTTTTTCATGATATATTGATGAAATCCACATGCTTTTCGTGATCTTTTGACTGGTATTTTATCATTTTTGACGAAATTAGCTATCTGGGAAAGTTAAAAATAGAATCTTTCTTTGTTTCTCTAATTGATGAAATTCATTTTGGTAGTAAATACATTTTGGCATAGGTTTGGAGCAAATTTATGAAAAAAAAAACGCTATTTCGACGCAGATATGCGCAAAATAAAACTGTGAAATAGTGAATCGTGATTTTAAAATCATGTCTTCACAAGATGGCGAGAAATTGTTGCACTAACTGTGGAGATAGGTCTCAGTTACCTTTTTCAACTTTGTGTACGTGTAACTCCCACTGTGGCATGTGTATGACTAAAGTGTCGCATACGACAATTAGACTGACTCAATACCTCCAGCTACTAAGAAGATCGGCAACATCGCACAGGCAGTTACCGAGATTCAAGCAAAATCAAATGTGCCAGGTCTCACAGACCCAACCCTCATGACGCCAGGTTAAAAGTTGTTATCTAGGCTTTAACAGTTGATTATGCATAGAGTACGCTGCCCCTGTTATTATATATGTCCAAACTGTCCATGTATTTAGTCATTAATATTATGACTAATTACTGACGATTAAAAAAAAAAAAATCATTATCAACAATGCTTTTATACTTCTGCAATGATAGATACCTTCATTGCTCCTATACACCTTTGATGAATGCCAGCAAATCGAAAATTGTGTGAAATGGAAAAATAGAATCTTCTCAAAAATTGTACAATCTAAAGTAATCGTTAGTTTTAGTCACTCAAAATGACTAAAATTAATGTGCAATTTTATAATTTTTTCAAAAAATGAATTGCCAGGATACACACAACAGGGATTCTCAGAATTATAGCAAAAACAAAGAAATGAGTAAAATAAAAAAATATTTTTTTTTTTTATTTTTAGATTTATATGTACAAAATTTTATTATCAAATCTAAATTTTCAAACATCTCATATTGTACAATAACAAAGTAATAGAAAAAAGAAAGAGAACAATTCATATCAACTCTGCCACAAATCATTATATAAAAATGTGACTAATTATTAATAACACCTTCTAATTAATGTTATACTTAAATTTGTCTTAGGTAATCCCTAAATCATTGCATAAAAAATGTGACTGGTACTAACTGATTAGTCTGCTAATTAATGTTACACTTAAATTTGAGTTAGGGTGCCATCTTCATATAAAAATTGCATCAAACTTAAAAATTTCCAATACTAACATCAATTTCTGGCATCATATTTGGATTATTTGATACATTTTCCAATGGTTACTAAACAGGAATTCATTTGATCAAGTAATTTACGAATTATGAAGGTTTTAAAGTTTAAACTTCTAATGTTGAATTCATTTTTTAATTATTGCAAAACACATTACAATGAGCTATGCCTTTTAAACCTAACTCAAAACATACTTGGCAGAATTAGCAATTATGGGTTCACACACATAAAACTTCTAGAAATCAATTTCTTTTAAAAAATTAATGTATTAAAAATAATTTTTTTTTAAATTTAACAAAATATTTATATGTTAAATTAATTTTCGAAAAAAAAAATGTTAATTGTAACTCAAGAAGTTTTAAACAAAAATCGATTTCTAGAAGTTTCAAATATGGGGATTTAAAATAACAGTTTACTCTGCCAACAATTATTTTGAGTTATGCTTAAAAATCTACAACAAATCTTTACAATCTGTTTCAACCAATTTAAGCCTTTACTGTCGTATTAATAATGGGTGGTTTAGATAATGGAATTGTAAATGATCTAACTAGGCCGTTAAAATCGTACATTGCGTTTAAAAGCTATTTTGCAATAGCCGCTATGGTTCTTTTAGGTAAGCAGTTGAAACAAAAATAATAAAATGAAATGATCTTACTTTGTTGTGTTTAAAATAAAGTGATGAGTAGACTTTTCAGTAACATTATCTTCTTTATTAAATCCATCGTGAAAAGGAAGAAAGATCTTCACCTTATGGCCACCGAATTGCCGTAACGATTTCTCAATTTTTAAAAAAAGTTTATCTTGAATAGAATTTCACATAGACGTAAGGAGCAGTACAAAACCTATTAAAATAATCGTACTTGAATTTGAACTTGAAATAAAAAAACATTTTATAATACTATTAAAATTCAAGGAGCCTTAAGAGGCGACGGCGGACTTATTAACTTCGCCGTTCATCCTAGGGACGGTGACCGGTGAACCGGGCCCGAAGCCCTGCGCTCCCAAAAAAATTCACGTCATGACAGCAGTAACACCAAACGCATTCTAATTCAAATTAACGAAATTTTTAATATCTAAAAATTAACGGGGTGTACACATGTAAACGAACGAAATATTTAAATCCATTGATCAAATTTAAAAAGTTGGCGAAACATCAAAGACAAATCAAAACCCTTAAAACAATATAAGCGATTTCCGATTTGCTGTGATCGAAAAACGTCATGGGCTGACCGCCTCCTTTAAAGAGCCGCGGTGATTAGAACTATTGCGCACGCGCTTCGCATCGGCGAGCAGCAAAGCGATGTATCGCGTAAAAACAAACTTTACAGGCGCGCACCAGAGCCAACGCTTGGCGAAACGAAATCAATTACGCTCGCGAACGTAATGAAAAATGTGAGATGCAAGATTTCATCTCACAATACCTCCCAACGTCAAATAAAATTTTGATGTGCCAGACAGATGTAAAAAAAAATTTTTTTTACATCAGGATGGGAAAATCAAAATTTTGATAGCCAATAATTAAATTGTTGCAAATAGTCATTCGTAATGGTGACCAAAAGGGAAGAGAGAGAAAAGAGAAAGTATACATCATAAATGTAGATAGCACATTAAAAATTACAATGCCAGTATAAAAATGTATACCATAAATACACATAAAAATGCCAACTTTCACAATTTATGGCAATTTCTTCTATTAAGATCTCATAAATTTTCATCAAAATACTTAAGTATAAACGCTAAACAAAATCAATATTAGCATATAAAAAATGAGATCACATCAAACATTTCAATTGGTACCAAAAAGAAAGTTGCATTTTACAAGCAATAAATGTCACAATACCTTGAGTATTTGACTGCCTAGGACTTATAACTTATTTAGTATTCTTAAACTAGAGTATTTACGGTCATTACTCTAAACATAAACTGTGATCACTCCAAATATAGACTGTCATTCCTGTAAATATAGACTGTCATTCCTGTAAATATAGACTGCCATTCCTGTAAATAGACTGGCCAGTATTAAATATACCATAAGTTATTATTATTATTTTTTTTTAAATAATATATTCATTTTTATTTAGTAACAAACATGTAATGGACTTAACCAGCTGTATTTCACATGATACAAGCAATCAAATTGTGCACTAAATGACTACCGAAAATATAAAACACAGATAGCTAAGCTAGTTGCAACTATATATATATATATGAAAGACATGTCTGAAATTAAGTGTTTCACTGTTGATTTATTTACTCTTACCAACTTTTCATTGCCTAATGAAAACATCTGTTGTAAAAGTAATATCAACAAACACCTTTAATATAAATATTTCTGAGAAAAATTTGCATTATTTACTCAATAAACATTTTCAATATATATCATTCTTTAAAACTTACACTATCACTTGATACAATCTTCAAATACGTGTAAAAAACATGGTTTTGTTGACAAAGTGGGTATTTGGGTTGGGTTGGGTGGGGATCCCCAGAAAAAAAAAATGCTTTCATACACACTGAAAGACTGAGTAATTATTTGACACTATCATGGGAAAATTGAAATTTTAAGTGTACCATAATACACATAAAATTCTTTACATAAAATGTTTCAAGCAAACAAATAAATAATAATTATGTAGGAAATATATTATTTGTTGAAATCATCATAGGAATTATTAAACACCAGGCTTACAAAAATGACTACCAAATTCCAAGGTACTGAATTTTGTCATCAGATCTGTAAAAGTAAATATAAAGTATTAATCTAACATAAGTAAACGCATAAAGTTGAAAGGAAGTATATCAAATAAATACTCTGTATTTTGATGCTGTTACACAAAATTTCAGGGGGCATAGATCTCCTTTGAAGGCCACTGATACTGATACCCTGTGTAAAAGGGATAAATATATATATTAAAGAATTGTATGACTGCAAAAGGTAACATTAATGTTCTTGGGATCAAAATAGTTTTTAATTCCCTAAAGCTATCATTGCAGTTTGCATGAAGAGTTCATCATTTGCTGTTGATAAACAAGTCAAAATACACACAATCAATATCATGTAGGTAGTCTTTCCATTTACCTTAAAATCTTTTTAAGAAGGAAAAGTTGTGGACAATGTTGGAAGTTATGTGGTATTCTCTAATGATACACATAGAGGAATCAATTCTAAAAATTCGATAGACATCATATACGAAATTGGTCAAGAAATATTGGGCGACAATACAACATCTTGGTACATCATTTACTTGAAGCTAATTCACTAGCTTTTAGGAACCATTTTCGAAAGCACTACACAGATGAATTACGGAGCACTAATGATGAGAACTGATGATGCGTTTGAAGACACACTAGTTGTATATTAAAAGAAAAAATAATTGAGACACATGTAAGGTAGTTGACACAATTGATGATAGCAATAAGCACTTCTTTGAATTTCTTAGTAAATTTTGAAGATTCACCATATGGAACACTTCTTTATAAAAAGGCGCTGTTAAATAGTACTAAGAACTGTGCTTTTCTTATTTCTATAACTTTGTATGTAAAATAACTTGAATTTCAAATTTCTTCATAATAATAATTCTTTATAAAAAATTTTCATTGTATTTTTGTTTAAAAACTGAGGCATATGACAACATGAAATTTAGAGACTTTGGGTATATTTAAAAATAAAACATAATGGCAATAATAAGAATATGGGGAATTAAGGCAATAAATAAAGAAATCTTGAGAATGCCTGTATAGCAAGTTTTGTAACTGCAGGTATTTCTAATGAAACATCTATAAAATCAACATATATATTAAAGGTAAGTGATCTTTATAATTTTCCATAATAAATTAAAATCTTCATTTGTAAAAAATTAGTAAAGTAAAAAGAAAATTTTCAAAAACAGCAAAACTGATTTCTAGGAGCAGATACGTGAACCATTCCCCTCAGTAAGGATAATACATCTTACAAAAGAAAAGGCCCATCAACAAATCTTCTATAATCAAGTCTAGCCATACAGTTACTAGAGAAAATAATTGTGCTTGCTGGGGAATATTTTAGCTTTACAAACAAACCTTGAGGAATATAAAATTGAATCAGGCATTGCAAGGATATGTTACACTAACATGCTCATGACTCTTTTTCATCATTCACTTCAAAGTTGAAAATGAAGCATAAATTTTAATAGAGTTAATATGAAACAGTAATTTTCCAGATAAGTATGGGATTATAATAATTATCTTCCACTGTAAAATAATCAACAATGACATCATTAGAGAAGAGGTCAGCACAAATGGATACAACACATAAGTGGATGTCCAACTTCTTCATTACAGGAATTGTTGAAAATGAAGCAGAAATTTTATTGCAGGTAAATATTTCATAATGGTAGCAAGTTTTATGATCTTAGAGCAATACTTAGATACAGTGTTTTTCTTAAAAAAAAATATGATGAATAACGACACCTAGTTAAGATTACTATAGAGGAATGCAAGAACTCTTTTTAATATAGCTGTGTAAAACTGTAAGGATTTGTTTATTTAATGTATATATATATATGATGAGATATTATATCAGTAACAGGAATGAAGAAGCCCCATGTCTACTTCTTCTCAAGAATAAAAAAATAAATAATGCTGCTTTCTTTCCTTTTTAGAGAGCAACATGAGAATATAGTTGGTGAAAAGCTGTCATTTACTCCATAAGAGATGATGATGTGAAAATTCTTAACTTGAAATAAATACAGTTTATCATAGAAATAAAAAATATTGAAGCAACATAACTTTTTAAATATAATATAAGCTGAGAGTTCCTTTACAAACAATTTTGAGACATCAACTGACAACTGAACAACTTGAGAACAAGTATAAAATAAATGCAAAAATTTTCTTAATTTCACAAATTTTCACCTTGTAGACTCCAGTTCATCCTATCACTAAGCAAAACTGTATGATTAAAATTGAGAACATTACAGTTCAGATGGCATTAGAACAAATCAATGAGTCAATTATGAGAAAATCTGCATTAAATTATTGTTGAAAATGTCTTGATTTAAAATGTGTAGAACATAAAATTTTATGTATAAGCATAAAATCTTCAAAAATTTATGTAGGAAATAGACTGCTACGAAATCTTGTGAAGAATTTCAGCTTAAGAGAAAAAAAATGTTAATCTTTTATTTTATATAAATTTTCTCAGCACAATGACCATATTACAAGAATACTTCAATATTTCATTCTCTAAAACCAAATATAGATATTATTATTATTTTTTTTTATTTATTGAAATTTAATAGTGCCATAAAATTTGAAAACCCAAAGTCATAGCCTCTTAAAATAATAAAAAGAATGTTCTTGAGAACAACAACACAAAATATTTCAAACTTATTATTTTCCAAAAACGATGATTAATCTAAAAATATTTTTCAACTAATCATTCAAAAGAAGAATAACGTTCTTCAATGAGCCATTAAGAATCAAACATTAAAATACAATTCTTTAAATAGAATTAATGGAATATAACCATTTTTCATCATGAAATTCAATCTAATCTAAAGAATCGTTCAAACAAATACTATTGTTAAGTTTCTAAATATTGAACTTGTCATATTAATTTAGTAGCGAAATATATTCTTCTTTGTAAGTATACTAAATCTTATAATTCTCACTTTTTATTTCTTCAAATAAAATAGCAATTAAATTAAATTTTATTAAAAGAGCAACTGCTTTCACGGCACCAAATGTCGTATTAATAATGGGTGGTTTAGATAATGGAATTGTAAATGATCTAACTAGGCCGTTAAAATCGTACATTGCGTTTAAAAGCTATTTTGCAATAGCCGCTATGGTTCTTTTAGGTAAGCAGTTGAAACAAAAATAATAAAATGAAATGATCTTACTTTGTTGTGTTTAAAATAAAGTGATGAGTAGACTTTTCAGTAACATTATCTTCTTTATTAAATCCATCGTGAAAAGGAAGAAAGATCTTCACCTTATGGCCACCGAATTGCCGTAACGATTTCTCAATTTTTAAAAAAAGTTTATCTTGAATAGAATTTCACATAGACGTAAGGAGCAGTACAAAACCTATTAAAATAATCGTACTTGAATTTGAACTTGAAATAAAAAAACATTTTATAATACTATTAAAATTCAAGGAGCCTTAAGAGGCGACGGCGGACTTATTAACTTCGCCGTTCATCCTAGGGACGGTGACCGGTGAACCGGGCCCGAAGCCCTGCGCTCCCAAAAAAATTCACGTCATGACAGCAGTAACACCAAACGCATTCTAATTCAAATTAACGAAATTTTTAATATCTAAAAATTAACGGGGTGTACACATGTAAACGAACGAAATATTTAAATCCATTGATCAAATTTAAAAAGTTGGCGAAACATCAAAGACAAATCAAAACCCTTAAAACAATATAAGCGATTTCCGATTTGCTGTGATCGAAAAACGTCATGGGCTGACCGCCTCCTTTAAAGAGCCGCGGTGATTAGAACTATTGCGCACGCGCTTCGCATCGGCGAGCAGCAAAGCGATGTATCGCGTAAAAACAAACTTTACAGGCGCGCACCAGAGCCAACGCTTGGCGAAACGAAATCAATTACGCTCGCGAACGTAATGAAAAATGTGAGATGCAAGATTTCATCTCACATTTACAATTTTGAAATTAATTCACCAAATGGCTTACATTTGGTATATAAAGATAAAATATGTGAAAGAATTGAAATAAGAATGCAAAAGTAGGTGGATGTTAGTACTGAAAATTTTAACGTTTGATTCAATTTAAATATGTAGACAAATTCTTAATAAAAATTTAACCTTAGCATTAATTAATAGATGTTATTGCCAATTTATTGATACCAATAACCTTTTTATACAGTGATTTTGTGATAGAGTTAATAGGAGATGTCACTCCTCACTTTTTTTAAGTGGTAGGATTGTTGAAAGACAGTAATTTGTACAAATTTTAAACATTTTTTAAAGTTTCTATTCAGATGCCTTCAAACTCTTCAACTGGTATAACAATGATCCCTAAAAATATAAAATAAATAAAAAACCTTTAAAATAAATGATTTAATTACAATAGTTATTTTTTAAAATGGCAACAAATACAAGTAATAAAATATTTGCAGTTTGATATTGACATAATGACATTTGTTGTAATTGCACTTTGCTAAAAAATTTGCAATATTTCAGTACAGACATAATTAAGTTACTGATTATAAATATATTGCATGGATTTGTGACTAACTATACTAATTTTCCAACAAAAAGGAGCCTAATTAACAGTGTAATTATCTTCAAAACAATTCAGCAGAAATTACTAGTTATGTCTCTTTTTTATAACTGGTGTTCAATAAATGAAATACATATAATAACATTTTTTCAGAAATTGAAAGTAAATGGATGATGAGGAATTTCTATAAGACCAATTTACAGTGTAATAACTACTACAACAAAAGTTACTTTCTCCAATACCATATTTTTCTACGTATAAGCCAAATATATGACTTTCAGGAAAAAAATCTTCCAAAATTGAAAACCCATATGCAAGTCGATGTAAAAACAATTGTGATGAATAATTCCGTGAACAAAAACCTAACACTTTTTTTTTTTTTTTTTTTTAAATTTATTTTTAACATAGCTATCAGAAAGAAAAAATCTGCTCTATGAAATTATCGATAACATCTATAGATTTTTGCCAGATTCCCAATGACGTTACTTCTATTCTTCAACTCAGCACTTCCCAACCTTTTTTCTTTCACATCCCCTTTGTAAGGCATTTCATTTCGAAATATCCCCTTTTCTCATAAACACTTCCTATTCATGCCTTCACTCAAATTAAATAACTCAAAATGCTTTTTATCATTAGTAACCTTTCTATCACAACCACATGATAAATTGATACAAATTACATTAACAATTCTAAAGTTTTTGTGACTTTTTTAATCATTTTTGTAAATTCTGCCATTACCGATAGAGTAGACTCCCTCAAATCCGCACAGCTTGGGATCAGAGGTTTTGCGAATTTTAGAATTTTGCAGATTTCTGGTCATTATTTTGTTTACATTTTTTATACAGTAATTTAAATGTAACTAACAATGAAATCAAAACTATTATAAAGGCTTACAATATAATAAAATATTAAAATAAGTAATAAACTAAAATAATAAAAATTTAGACAGTTTTTAACATGATTAAAATATTAAAATCAAGGGGCAAGTTAATAAATAATCTATGATTAAATATTTATTATAATGATAAGGTGCATTTTTCATGTGAAATTTGCTTTATAAAGATGGGTCATTCCACAAGAATTCAACCAATGGGTGTTGCATCATAGTCACAATTTTTTTTTAATTTTTTATCATACAGACATAGTAATGAAACCCTCAAATCTGAAATTTAAAAGTAATATTCGCAATATTGGCTGAGAGTGAGATATAGACATTTGAAAACTGACCATTTTTACTAAATGGCGGCCATCTTGGAATTTCATCAGTGTTTAAAAGTGCCCATAACTTGACAACTAATGGCTCAAATTTTACATATCTGGTACCAATTTGAAGCTGTTTATACAAAGAATGCATATTTTACATTAAAACAATAGTAAATTTTCATTTATTTACTTTTTATTATGTGCAAACTGAAAATATCACCCAAAAAAAGGGCCGATTGTAATTGCCCATAAAAAAAATGAATCATCATGTATTTTTTTGAAACTTGGTAAAAAAATTGCTCTATGTGTGTGCTTTAAATAATAAAAAAATTAGAAAGGTAAAATCTGTTGTTTAAAAATAAATGATTTTTTACACTTAAGGTGTCACTAACCAAATAATCATCATTTTAGAATCTGCAAGTATTCCTAATTTAAAAAATAATGGTTAAAATAAAATTTTCTAAAATCTAAATTAATGTAAATGTATATTCAAAAATTCTTTTGCACTAATTTTGTAGGAATTCTCCCTCAACCCCCCCTCCTCCCCAAAAAATGTATACTATTGGAAAAACTTTTACACTGAAAAATATAAGGAAACAATTAAGGAATATAATGTATAATTAAAAAATACTTGTAAATGCAATACATATAAATGAGGATTTACATTACATATAGAGGAGAGTGGGGTGGAATGGGACAGTAGGTTTTTCTCTTTATGTATCATTCTGAAAATTTCATCAATCACACATTATATGAAGCAATAGTATCCCAATCTTCAGCTGAAAAAAGTAGCTGGTTGACGTAAGCTTGCAGTTGTATAAAGAAAAGATTATTTCAAGAATCAAAAGTAAATTTACTTCATATACTTTTTGTGCTTTCTGTATATTAATGATTTGTTTATGCATAGATGTAATAGTTCTCCTATTTATAGAACATTATATTGTATATTAACTATAATTTAAATTATGCCTAAAAGCAGTATTTCTGTTTATAATAAAAGAAGGTAGAGAGAATAATGGGACATGCCAGGAAATGGGGGGGGGGGATGGAACATGTCTAATTCTTACTTTTTAATAAGATGAGCATAAATTGCTAATATGCAAATACTTTTAAAGAGTAGTATTTTAATTATAGCATTGAAAATATATTCATTTACTTCAAAATATAAATAAATTGAATGAGTGATTATAATCTCTAACAATCCTGAATTATCCTTCCATTGATGAAGATACTATAATTTGATGTTGTAGCACAGACTTTATCAACCTATAATCTTTGTTAGATTGTAAATATAGCCAACTCTAGAATAATTTGTTTCGTATAATATATTGTTTTATAGTTGTCTCATTCCTGCCTGTTAGTGGAGAGGTATGGGACACATTTTGAAATTTACAATTTCTTTAATTATAAAATTGTTTAGCTATATTGCTCAAGAACAATAAAAAGTGTTTTATTCTGTATTCAAAACGAAATTTTTGTTTTTGTGTCAAACAAAAATGAGTTTCAAATTTTTGTAAAAAGTATCCCATTCCTCCCCACTCTCCTCTATACATAGAGCCTATTTAAGACATTTTTTTTTTCACTTAAAAAATGAAATTTATGTGGTCAAATTTATATATATTTTTATTTTATTTTATTTAAATTACACAAGTGAATGAATTCAACTGTGATTTACAGCTAGTATTTCTCCAATATTTCAAGAAAAAATATAATATGGTCCCTTTTTTTTTTTTTTTTTTTTTTTTTTTTTTTTTTTTTTTTTTTAATATATATATATATATGTAGTCCATTATAGTAAGGTATTTAATATTTATGTAAGTATGTTTTGAGAATTATATTCTCATATTTTAAATGAAATAAAAAGTATTGTAGAAATGAACATTTAATTGTATTTTAATATATGAATATTTAGCATAAATAGCTGTAAATTGATATTTCTTTATTGAATTATATAATATATTCACAATATATTAATTTAAATGTTAGAAAATTTTATTTTTACCATTATTTCTTAAATTAGAAATACTTACAGATTCTAAAATGATCATTATTTGGTTAATGACACCTTAAGTGTAAAAAATCATTTATTTTTAAACTACAGATTTTACCTCTCCAATTTTTTTATTATTTAAAGCACACACATGGAGCAATGTTTTTACCAAGTTTCAGAAAAATTCATGATGATTAATTTTTTTCTATGGGCAATTACAATCAGCCCTTTTTTTGGGTGATATTTTCAGTTTGCACATAATAAAAAGTATATAAATGAAAATTTACTATTGTTTCAATGTAAAATATGCATTCTTTGTACAAATAGCTTCAAATTGGTACCAGATATATAAAATTTGAGCCATTAGTTATCAAGTTATGGGCACTTTTAGACACTGATGAAATTCCAAGATGGCCGCCATTTAGTAAAAATGGTTAGTTTTCAAATGGCTATATCTCAGCCAATATTGCGAATATTACTTTTAAATTTCAGATTTGAGGGTTTCACTACTATGTCTGTCTATGATAAAAATTTTAAAAAAATCTGTGACTATGATGCAACAAGTTTTCCTTAAATTGGTTGATTTCACGTGGAATGACCCAGATACATTATTAATTCACATCAAAGTCATAAAATAAGGAAGTTTTATTTCAGGTTTAGACAGACTTAATAACCAAAAAAGTTTAGTTAATACATAAATATATTTGATAGCAAGATAGTGATTACCAGTGATAACAGCAATATCTTGATTTTTTTCAGAATTAAATTTATTTCTCCTTCATGAAAACACATGAATTCAGTAATATTAATGAAAATTACAAATTATAATACATATGGAATTGATATAAAATTTAAAAAGTACACTTTTGTCACTACATCTGAACTGGATGTTTCATTGTTTACATCCGTAAATTATATGCGGATTTTAGAGAGCTGCAGATTTAAGGGAGTCTACTGTATTATTTTCATGAACCTCCAAGAGTGTAAGTACCACAGATTGGAAACTGCTGCTTCAACCAAATGTTTTCCTAAATGAAACATTTAAAGACAGGCTTCATTCAAAACTGACTGAATGAATGTTATCTGTGGATGCAGCTGTGACAAATGTCGGTAATTAAAAAAAAAAAAAAAAAAAAGACATTGTTGCTATCTCTGAATAAAGATCTCTGAAGCAGATTGGTTTAAATTATCATAAGAAATTATTGTCAAATTTTTTGAAAATATTGCATCAAGAATGTGATGAATAAAACTGAGGATAGTGCACATTTTTAAAAAGTTGGGAATGATGATGAATTAGATACAGATGTTATTCATCTTTATCTACCAATAAAAGCAATTTTAAGGTATTTCTTAAAAATTCTCATAATGACTTGGATAGTAAATGGTGGTTGCTGACTTTTTTATCATAAAAAATGGAACATTAAAGTATTTTTAGAAATTTTTGTATTATTTATGTTTTTTACGTTTAGCACCCTTTTTATATTAGAATATCAAATTTGGAAATTTTCTTAAAGTGGTATAAAAGACCCCCCCCCCCCCCTCATTTTAGAGTTAAAAAAAATTGCCCAAAAATTCTCACCTTATATGCAGAAATATACGGTATTTTTTATCATAAGTGATGCAATATTTTGGATCACGAAACAAAGACATGACTTAACCATGATAGGTTTGTTAGTGAGTCATGCAACTTTAGACTAATTTATTTGCTAATTACGGTGACAACTGAAGATTACTGGTTATAACTAACTACATTAAAACCATTCTCCAATGTGCAAATATAAATAAATCATCAAATTTGCATGAAAAAAAATATTTTGACAAATATTTCACAAATCAGAATCAGAGCATTTTATAATTTTCATATCAGTAAATGGCCCAATAAAAATAAATGAGTTATTATTTGATTTTCTAAAATCACAACTTAAATGGAAAAATAAAACTTTTGCTCAAAAATATTTATGTAAATTTTTTAAAATTAAGTAGCGTACAGAAATGTTCCTTTCAAGAATTAAATATAACTGAATATTTTCTTTTTCTAAATTTAAGATGTTTTTCATAAATAAATAAGAATTTATTAATGTATACAAACTATTTGGTATTCATTTAATTTATATTATAGGTTTGTTTTAAAATATAGTACAGTCTAATTTTGATTCTAGTGTAGTGTGGCTTACAAAATGTAGCATAAAAACAGAAAAATGATAGCATATAATTTTGATTAACGCTTATCAAATTTGACGAGTAATTTTCCAATTTGCTGATTTTTTGGTTAATAGTATAAAATTTTTAGTATAGCCTTCACAATCATAGCCAGAAATCAACACAGCCTATAATTGTGCATTAAATAAAGTTCTTTCTTCATCAGCTATGTCACTTTAGTTATTGCTTTCTTTCCCTACAGCATAGTGGATTCTTCAAACTGCTATGGAAATCTCACAATTCTTATAAAAACAGTATAAACAAAAGTATTGTAATCCTATTTGTAACAGCAAAGAGTTTTGTAGTGCAATTTTTTTATATAACATTTTTTAATAGGATAAAAGCTACATCTAGATAAATGGTTGAGAAAATAACCATATTAAAAAATATTGAGTTTTGTCTGTTTCATTGTGCCTTCTAAATATGATCATTGAGCAAATTATTTTGTATCTAAAATGTAATCTACTTTTATTAGTAGACAAATTAAATAATTTTACATTGAGTTTTCTTTAATTACTAGGGGGCTCTGTCCCCTATGAGCTCTGCTCATCAACTCCTGTTCTGCCTCTATAAATAAGTTAATTTGATCAGCTTTAAAAAATATATAAAAGATTGAATTATAGTAATAATAATAATTTTTAAACGTTTTTATAGTGACGACCATCCTATAAATGGGTATTCATTCTTTTCTGTTTTACAGCGAGAGTTTAGAGCCGAATGAGCTGCTGTTAAAGGCTCGTAATTTTCATGTTTGATTAAATAAGATTATTTAAACATTTCAGAATCAGTTAATATGAAATGAACTTAACTAACAGTCTTAGCTTTCCAGTATTTTTTGACAATGCTATAAGGTAATGGTTTTAAATAAGTAATTCTTAAATGTAACGTTTTAAATTTGACATAATTTTTAAACTTTTTTTTTTTAATTCTTGCGAAAATATTCTTATCATTAGAAAGTTAAGATTATTATGCACACTGTCTTATTTTCTTTTTAAAATATGACATAATTTTTATCCACTTATGATTTTAAATGCAGATTAATGAATTTATTATTTTACAATTTTCTTTCTCTTTTGAAATTCATGTGTAAATATAATTCTTAAGCCATAACTTTCAATATTTTCCTGCCTTTAATATGTGATATTCATTTAATTTTAATTTGAAAGCTTTTATTATTTATAATAGTCATGCATCAACAAATTTTTAATTTGAAGGAACTTTTATTCATTGTGCTGTTTTAATAGTTGGAAACAATTTAAAATAATTTTCTGTTCTAAAATATGTAAAAAATATATCTTGAAATGCTAAAAATTTGAATTTAAAATGGAAATAAATACTTAAGAAAAAAGAGTCAAATTAAAAAAATAAATGCAGTCTGCCTAACAGGAACTTCTAATGTATAAAATGATCTAAAAATGATTAAATTCCTGTGTATAGTTTTTACTGCTATAAATCTTTTTAATGGAACGATTTTGACAAACTTTAACATGAAATATCTCTTAAAATAATTATTTGATTTTAAAACTACATGCACAAGTGTGTATATCAAGCACTTCTCTACCACCAATTTTTACATTTTTGTATGCAACAGCTCTCTTAATACTAAAAAAAAAATCCTCTGGTCATAAAAATTTCATTGGAAGCAACAATGACCGCATAGTTACTTTTTTTTTTAAGAATAGACAGATATTTAAAAGTAGCATCAGGATATAAAGGATTAAATTAACTGATGCAAGGAGCATAGTTTTTAAAAAAAATCGGCAAAGTGGGTTTATTGAGTTCGTTGGTTAGAAATCCCTGACTGATAATATACTTGAAGTCTTCACTATACATACGACATATATTTTTTTAGTATAGATTCAAATACCTTCAAGCAATTCATACGGGAAAAACAATAGTTTACCTCAGCAGCTGCATTCTGAAAAATGGAGAGAGTATAAAGCGCCTTTTCGACACAATTGTGATCTAGATCATTTTCTGCAACACCTAAAATACATAAATAAAATAAATAAGCATAATTGACTTATCGTTAAAAAAAGTTACATCAAATCGCTAAAAATTCACAAAAGAAAAACTGATCAATATTTTTTTAAAGTGTGAATTTTCTAAGGATATCATTGGTAATTTTCTAGCATTATCTTTAAAGAAAAAAAAAAAAAAAAAAAACATTTTAGGAATTTTTTTTAAACATATTGTTTTCCTTACAAAAAGAAAAAAAAAACTATATATAATGTAATTATAGTAACTATGTCCTATGAGAAAAACAAAAATACAATTCCCAATATGATGCAGGGGTGTATTACATTACTCAACATCCCAAAAGACCGAGTTTCTGTTACATAAAGAAATATAAAACAATATATAGATAGGTTTAAAATTAGAATGGGAGCTAAAAAATTACAAAATTAACATACTCTGTAGCCATTCAGTCACATTAGTTACATCAGACAACATTTCTGTAAACAGTATGGATGAAGGAACAGCTGTATAAGTTGCAGCCACAGCAAATATTATGGATTTACGAACAAACCTATAAATCACAATATATAGTTACAAATAAAGAAATACATATAGAAAAGCAGTACATTTTCATTAGAAACTTTTGTATAGTATATTAAATACAAATTCACATACAGTAAAATCTTCCTAAAATGACCATGTCCCATTACAATAAAAACTGGTTGCTCTGAGATTTTGGTCTTTTAATGAGAATTATGTTTAAATCTAGATTTTAATTGTTGAAAAAAGGCAACTAAAATTTATTTTTCACATTAAGAAAAAGATATATAAAAAAATTAGTAGCAAAACAAAAGTGAATTACAACAAAGTTTTAAAAAAAATGAATACTTTGACATTTGCTTTGATTTTACGGTTTATCTTTTATAATTTTTATTTCCAACTTCTTTCAAATTTCAGTAAATAAATGATTTTTTTTTTTTTTTTTTTTTTTTTTGGCAAAATAGGGTTGGGGAGTTTATTGACTGTCATTCTTAATTCATCACCAGAGTTAAATTCATTGCCCAAAAAGGCACAAAAGAGGTTAAATACTTAAAAGTTAGCAGAATTTAAAATGAAATTTAAACTTAGTATAGAAGTTTGATGAATAATGTGCTCTTCGGAATTATTTTTCTATAAAACCTTCAAACAACCTGGAAAAAAAAAAATTTGCTTCATTTTCTTCAAAAAAAATTGGTTGTTCATGGAGAGAGTTGAACTGGGATGGCCTCTGAATGGAGATAATATTGAGCCTATGAGAATAAATTTTGTTCCATGAAAAAATGGTCATTCAGGGAGGTGGTCGCAAAGGGAGATTTCAGTTATTTAAAACAAAGAAGTAAGTGGATTGTCTCTTATAAAATCAGTAATTTTTAAAAACAAAATATCACATAACTTAATTTAATAATCATATAACTATGCATATGAATAAAAATAAAATATACCAATTCAACTAAGATCATTGAAAAACTAGTTGGATGTGACAATCTCCAAACTTTCTTCTATCTCATACATGTTAATACTTCAAAATTCACTATCACAGTGTCATAATTAAATGGCAATCTATGCCCATCATGCACATTCTAATGACATGATATTCTGTGCATTAGTTCTTGAGAAATGGCTATTTCTAAAATAACATAAAGCATGCAAAAGGCAGCATAGCAGTGTCACTTGTTAGGTGATTCATACCGAAACCTGATTTGCAACAACTTATGTTAACATCTAACTGAATCGAAAGTTTGATGTCTAATTTTTGAGATAGATCTATTGCAAAAATTGTGAAAAATGCAGTATAGCAGCGCCAGCTATTGGGCGATTTCCACAAAAAATTAATCAGCATAAATTTATATCAATAACTAACTGAATATAATTTTTTATTAAATTCTGTGTATTAGTTTTTGAGATAGAGTGCTTACAAAATGTGTGTCTCATATTATACAAACAGAATCACAGAGAAACATTTTTTTAAAAAATATGTTTTTTGGAATCTCTAACCCCTAAAACATGTAAATCTGCTGAAAACTGGAATTGGAAAATTTTCACAAATCCAATACTTTCTTCTTGTAAAAATAGAAGAAAATAAAAAACTTATAAAAATGTTATAATTATCAATTGGAAGTATTTAGGAAAAACCAAAGCAAAATGCAATGAAATAACAAAATTTTCTGTTATTTTAAGAGTGCACATTCTTAGGAAAAAGGATTCACTCCTTTAATATACACTGCATATTTTATTCTTTTATGACATATGTAAGCAATTTTTTCTATTTTTTGAAAATGTCTTACTCTTTAAAGAAAAATATTAATATTATATATTACACAGATACAAAATTAATATTAATTTCAGAACATCAAGCTTGATGATTAAAATGATATCAATCATTTTAAAAGAAAATTATGAAAATCCATATATTTCTAGAAATATTCTGGTATAATCATTTACATTAAAAATTGCAAGTTAATAAGAATTTTTTCAAATGCAACTTTGATATTTGTAAAATTTCCTGACTGGTAAAACAATGATCTAAAAGTTTGAAAAAATGATGTATAGTTAGTGATAAAATAAGGTATTGTGAGGAGATGAAGCAAAGTTTCATAATCCATTTTCAGAAAGGGAGATTTCATTTTTTCACAGAACTCATGTTTCAGATTAAAGACCCATTTATAAATCGACAATACATCAAAACATTTGGCTTTATAAGTTTGTTTGTAAGCTACCTCATAACAAGTTAATTTGTGAGTTTCAATCTTTAACCCCCCCCCCCCTGCACATTTCTTTGAATGAAAAACATGATGATTCAATATAAGAAAAGAGTGCTTCAAAGAGTCTGCTTCATAAAGAGAAAGAAACAACTCATAAAACTTCAAACACAGTTTTTTTTTTTTGGGGGGGGGGAGGGGGGGCTAACTTTTTCTGCACTTGTAGGTCAAGTGTTTGAACATTAGTCAGAATATTTACTTGATGGAATAGCGACAAGAATCTTCATTAAGAAGGAGATAGTTGATTTATTGAATTTAAAGATTATTAACAGAGAATCAATTGTAATTTATCCATAATAATAATAAGCAATCCAAGAAGCAAATTTATGATATTATGGAGATCGTATTAAAGAGCAGAATTAATCCTAATTAAAAATAATAATAAATTAATAAAAGCATTAGTCATACATTTTATTATGTGTGGAGAGATGGAAGTTCCTTTGGCCTGGGAAAGGTATATTGCTTTTGAGAGAAAAATCGTTCTGGCTAACCTTACAAGGAAGGTCTCCATTGGGGGCATACTCAGAATTTTTTGAAAAAAATACGAATTAAACTACTCATGTAGGTAATAAAAGATCAGTGAAAATTAGCGGCGGAATTACATTATTAGATACGTAAAAAAATAAAATAGTTTGGAATAATTGGCGTGAAAAGCTGAAAGCGATGCGGGATTTGGCATACAGTGCATTTCCTCGCCAAAAGCAGACGATTTTAACGAATCTGAAAATTGATTTCAATTGACTTCACTGTTAAAAATCTGCAGCATTTACTGCAACGTCACTCCACTACTTTTAAAGAATATCTCTCTTCTGACCAATGAGAATGCTCCATAGCACCGTGAATTGGCCGTGTCATACACTGTTAAAAATCTGCTGCATTTTGTTGCAACGCACTCCTCTGCTTGTATATAATATCTCTATTCCAACCAATGAGAAAGCTCCATTTCACGGCCAAGTAACCGTTTTCTATACAAGCAAGGGATGTTCGTTGCAACAAAATGCAGCAGATTTTTAACAGTGTATTTTTCAATTTGGAACAATTTTAATCAATTTAAATTGTGTTTTAAATGATAAAATATATTAATTTCATTTTGTTTAAGTACGTATAAACGTATGTGACAAAATTACACTTAAAGTAAAGTAAAAATGCAAAACTAAAATTACTTAAACTAAACTTATTTAAATAAATTGAACATAGAAAGTTTTTTCTTTAAAAAGTATTCGAAGCGTAAAAGGGTTTTTTTTAAAATTTCGTTTTTTCGCCAACTGGAGATAAATCGCCAAATAAACGAAATTTTTATTATTTTTTTACGGACGTTATAAGGAGATTCCGCCGAAATGTTTTTTATAAACATGTATAACTATATGAGAAGAACATTCTGTAATTTTTTCAGATTTTTCTGAGTATGCCCGTATGGAGACCTTCCTTGTTAGTACTATGACTGAAGTGCATATTTTGATGGGCACAGATTATATTTCGGAAATTATGAAAAATACTTTTATGCACTTCACAGTTTTAATCACATTGATAAACTAAAGTACAGGGCACAATAAAAATAATATCAATCATACTAAGATGTCACTTGGCTTATTTGCTAGATCAAATTAATTACATCAGTTTAAGCTGGTATCCAAATTTGTTCTAAAGTTTTTCTCTTAGGAAAAGATGTCAGCTAACTCTAAGTTAGTGACCTTAAAAGTAAATTTAAACTAAGCAGAGGTATAAGCACAGTAAAAGCTGGTCTGGTAAAGGAGTGTAGAACTTGTTAAAATTAAAACAATTCAAGTTGACATCAAGACCTCTTTTATTTTATGACTTCAGATGAAATAACATGAAAGTGAACTTACACACTTTGACAGACTTCATGACAGCAGAAAAAGTAGCAGCGTTTTAACAAAGATGACATCAATAAAAGATTCGGAAAACACAATTAAAATAAGTTAAAATCATTCATACTAATTAAACTCAAACTCCATGAACCACGGTAACTTTCCATGCGTTCAAGTTTCCTGAAACATCGCGTCCTTCATAGCGAAGGAACGAAGAAAGGCGAAACTGTCTTGACATCGCACAGCATATATACTCTGGCCGAAACGGCACGTGCTAACATGAGCCAATGAACGGCCGATATCGTTTTTGATATGCAAATATCAAAAACGATAAATCGATTAAGTTCGATTAAAAGAGACGTATGCTGCCATCTGGCGGGAAAAAGACTGCCGATCGATTAAAATAATCGTATCGTCCGATGTTACAAGAAAGCAAAACACGCGGACAAAGTACGGTGAAATTAACGAAGTTTACTTTGGATAAAACGTAAATTAAAAGATATTTAACAAGTGGAAATAAATTAGAAAAGGTAAGTAGATATTATATTTAAGTAATTTAATAAAAGTAAAAGTGAATTTTGAATACTATTGTAATAAATATTATGTAAACAAAGGAGCTAGGGAACTATTAATTTAGGTTGAAATGAAGTATGCAAAAGGTAAGTTTATGGAGGCAATGAGAACAAGTTTGATGTTCCCATCAATGCCCCCCCTCTCATTGCTTTATATAATAAGAGCTATCTGTATACAGAGTAAAGCTCTTCAGTAAAAGAAATCCCGAAGCCAAAAAAAAAAAAAAAATTTATGTTACTATAAGTTAAAACATAAAAAAAAATTTTAAAAACACGAATAACTAATTTTTAAATTTAATTCTATCAAAATTTAACGATAAACAATTTAACTAACAAATTCTCAAAAAGATTCTAAAAGAATCAAAACTTTTAAATTTTCCTAACAAGATCAAAAAAATGATCCAAAAATTTAAATTTAAATTTTAAGAAGATCTCCTCGTCTCCACAATCACTCACAACTCTTTTCTTTCACACAGTATAAATTTTACAATACAATGTGAAATACATTTTAGAATTACAAAAGTTTTAGTATTTAAATACGTACCAAAAATACATTGCAATTTCCAATTTGGAAAATTACATAACAAATCTTCCTCCATCGATGAGTACCCTTGATCATCAAAAAAAAATTTTAAACTTTATTCAAAAAAAATTTATTAAGTCCATGAAAGCTTTGAAGACTAACTTATGGCGAGAACACTTCCACTACAGTATCCAGAATTTGGAACATGACAAAAGACGACGGCACATTCAAACTTGGTGATTACACCATACCTTGCTTCCATCACCTGTCTTACATATCCATCAAAATGAATATAGATCTCAGTTATCCATCATCACTCAGTCTTCTGCCCGGAACAGAAAAACAAGCATACACAAAAATTGGTAATTCTAGATGCCTGGAAGTAAGAAAAATATATTAATAAAATGAAAATTAAAGATTTTTAAATAAACTGCATTAAATTTAATACCATCCGCAGGATGAACAAACCGTAGGTACCATAGGCTGAACAAGACTACGGAAATGGTTACCACAAAACTGATGATCAAGGATAAGGAGGGAAAATATATTGTTGGTTATGAAAATTGAAAAAATATGCACATGCACATATGTATGCCATTTACAAAGTACAATATTTTAAAACAATGTACGATCAAAATTTAGCTAAAACAATGTGCAAGCAAATATTTAAAACAATGTGCAAGCAAATTTAGCTAAAACAATGTGCATTCAATAGTGACATAACAGTTAAAACAATGTGCAGTAATTTCAAAAAAATACCAACAAAAGAGATTAACAAAGAAAAATGGTACGCATGAAAAGTTTACATGAAAAATGTAACTTAAGTTACAAAAATTGAATTTACAAACTTTAACAATTCATATTTGGTCAAGGGTTTAGTGAAAACATCTGCAAGATTGGACTTACTGCGAACATGCCTCAAAGTAAATTCCCCTTTATAAAACAGGTCCCTAATGAAAAATAACTTGACGTCTATATGCTTAGATTTATAATTTTCTACAGGAGATTTTACGGAATCAATTGCAGCCTGGTTATCAACCAACATAATTGCTTTATTATCATTATCAGGAAAAATATTGAATTTCTGACATTCGCGGCGTATTCGATCGAACCAGACCAAGTTCTTGACGGCCTCAGTCATTGCGACAAATTCTGACTCCATGGTCGATAAGCTGACGCACTTTTCCTTAAAAGTGCGCCAGTCGACGGGAGCTTTGTCTATCATGACTATTTGGCCGCCGATCGAGGTCCGATCGTCACGATTAGCCGCGAAGTCAGCATCTGAAAAAATAGAAAGAAAATTGGAACTGCAAGAAAGTTTTAATTTATAATGACTGGTATCTTTAACATAACCCAAAAGTCTTAAAAGGCCATCCCAATGAACAAGGCCAGGATTGGACTGAAATTGTGATAAGATATTTACTGTATAACATATGTCTGGTCGAGTCCGGTTAGCAATAAAAGAAAGACATCCTAAAATACTCCTGTAGGGAAGATGAGACATAAATTCTTTTTCGGAATCTGAAGTAGGGCAATTGGATCGAGAAAAGACAACACCCTTGCTAATTGGTAAAGAAGCATGCGGAATTTTAAAATTGCAAAACCTTTGACAAACTTCAGTAATGTAATTACTTTGATGTAGAAATAGACCTTGATTGGTCTCCTCAAATTCTACTCCTAAAAGTTTACGAGTTCGGCCCAAAATTTTAATGTCAAATTCCTCCTTTAGCAAGGATAAAGCCCTATCAATAAGATGCTGACGTTTTCCAAAAATCACTATATCGTCAACATATAAAAGCAAAACTACCTCAGATCCAAAAATATATACACAGTTACAAGACGACAATTTTCTGAAACCTAACTTTAAAAGAACCTCATGTATTTCATAAAACCATTCTCTTCCGCTTTGATGCAAGCCATAAAGAGCCCGATCTAGCTTGCAAACTTGGTGCTCTTTTCCAGGGATTACGAAACCGGGAGGTTGAAGCATATACACGTCTTCTCTCAAAGGTGCGTACAAGTAGGCGCAGGTTACGTCACACTGAGTGTGTGACCACCTGCTACACGAGACAAGAAGGGAGAAAAAGAACCGGATTACCCCGAAATTGACCACAGGGCTGAAGGTGTCTTCATAAGAGACTCCCTTCACTTGTTTAAAGCCCTGGGCAACAAGCCGCGCTTTATAACGGGCAATCCTTCCAAATTCATCCCTTTTTGCTGTGTAAACCCACCGGCAACCTACTGGAGTAACGTGGACAGGTAAATCAGTCAAATGCCACACCTTCCTGTTTCTCATCATCTGGATTTCCTGCTCCATTGCTTTCCGCCAGATCGCACTCTTTTCGGACCTACAAGCTTGATTATACGTTCTGGGAATATCATCCACAACGCCTAGTCATGCGGAAGGGTGTACATAATTTGAGGTTAAGGAATCAGATTCTGAGTCAGAATTATCAGAAAAACTATCAGAATTAAATGAAACGGATGGAACAGGGACTAAACCAGCATATTTATTAGAAGCAGAAAAATCAAAAAGTTCAGGTTTAAAAACAATATTATTTTTTTTACAGTACTGCTCAACTTCGTTGTGAGACCTGAGACGCTGGGTGCTACCTTCTTCAAAATAATAAATGTCGGTCCTATTCCCAGTTTTACGAGCAATAGGCCTCCTTTCCCATCTAACCTCTCTAAGTTGGGGGTTAGTGGAAGGCTGATCTAACACACTGGACTCCGATTCCACGCCCTCCTCTTCCTCACGAGGTAGTTCACTGGGAGGATCTGGAGTCAAACCAGATGCTACTCCACCAGTGCTTTCTGGATTTACTCCACCATCGTGAGAAAAGAGGGCATAATCCTCGGTGCCCAGTGCAGCTCCACTGCGCCCCAAGCCACAACGCGATTCATCAAAAGTTACGTTAGATGTTTCTATTATTTCATTAGTATCGGGAAGCCAGATCCTATATCCTCTGGTCCTGAAGGCATAGCCTACCATGTAGCCGCGCCTAGCCTTAGGATGTAACTTAAGTCTTTTCTGATTAGGCACGCCCACATATGCCACAATACCAAAAGGCCTGAGGTGTCGGACTGACGGCTTCCTTCCACCGTATAATTCAAATGGAGTTCTATTTAAAAGTTTAGGACATACCCTGTTCCAGTTGTAAACAAAATATTTTAAGGCCTCTGGCCAAAAACTCGGATCTAATTGGCTTTCAATTAATAAAGTTCTGATGCCATCTGCAGCGGTTGCCATAAAACGTTCCGCGACGCCGTTCTGCTGGGGAGTGTAAACGTTAGTAAATTCATGGTGAATGCCTTTACTCTCAAAAAAATTTTCAAATTCATAATTTTTAAATTCAGAACCGTTATCAGACCGAAAATTTTTAACTTTAAGATTAAGAAAGTTTTCTGCTCTTAGAATGTGATTTTTAGTAATATTAAAAACTTCTGACTTTAATTTAATTGGATATACGGAGACACGTCTAGAAAAATCATCAATGATTGAGAGAAAATAGCGTTCACCATTTCGACCCACCGAATGACACGGACCCCAGAGATCGGCGTATAAAAGTTCTAACGGCCTCGTGGAACGAATGGTCTTAAATGATTTGTGGGACACGCTGCGAAATTTGCCAAGTTTACAAGGTTCACAGACCAAAGATGTCTCTTTTAAACTAGGCATACCCCTAACACCCTGCAAGCGGCTGGTATTAGTTAGGATTGACTGGCTTATATGACCACAGCGGCGGTGCCACTGAACCATAGGGTCAATTTTATTGGCTGCAGAAATTTCAAAACTTACGGAATTAGATTTGGGAATTTTAGGAAAAAGTTTATACACCCTATTTTTAAGCGAGGCTCTAAATAAAAAGTCGTCCCCCCTGCAGATGTTCACCCCCTTTCTACCTCCATGAAAAGATAAACCACATAAGTCCAATTGGGGCCCAGATATCAAATTTCTACGTAATTGAGGAGAATACATTACATTCGTTAAAGTAAAAATTCTTTGACCAAATCTCAGCTTAATTTCACCTTTTCCAATTATTGGGAACAAGACATCTTTAACAGCTACCGACAATTTATCATTTAAAGGTTCAAATTTAGTGAACAAACTTCTGTCATGACTAAAATGGTGACTTGCACAGGTATCGAAAACCCAAGTTTTACTGTTTACACAAGTACTAATACTAGCTTGGGAAATGAAAAATGACTTACGTGAAGAGTCACTATAATTTACATCATCAAAGTAGCTGTCAGGTGACTGAGCAGGTCTGGAGCGATGGCGATTCTGGAACCTCCTTCTGGATTTGCTGGACGAGGGCTCTCTTCGGCTCGAATTCGGAACTTCACTGCTGCCGCTGCTACTCCGCCTTCGGTAGGAACCATCAGGGCTAGTTGATCTTGAAGATGTGCTACTGGAACGACGATGAGGAAATCTATCTCTGGACGATGAGGCACGACGAAAATGCGACTTCTTTCTTTCAAAACAGTTTGCATATAAGTGACCTGAACGGCCACAGAACCAGCATTTTTTACTTTTAAATTTACGTGATGACTGCTTCTTAGACGTAGAAGGGGAAACAGGAACTTCAGATTGAATATTTAATGCAGTTATTTTCTTACTGTTGTCCAAGTCACGCAATTTCAGTCTTGCCTCCTCGGCCACTACTTCTGTTACGATTAAATCAAACTTAAAAGACTTATCTTCCCTTCTCAAGAGATGCTGGACACAACTGTCAAAATAGGAAGGCAAATACCTTAGAAATTGATAAGATAAATAATTTTCAGAAAAGTTCTTATCAATTGCTTTGACATTCAAAAAAATTTTCTTCAGTCGTGTTGCAAAGAGATTTATACTTTCGCCGTTCTTGATTCTACTCTCCATTAACTCAGAAAACAAAGCCATATGGTGTGCTCTTGTATCCGGGTGAAAATTATCTTTTAACCGCTTCCAAGCTGTTATCGGATCTGTGCAATCATCAATTATTCGCTTAAACTCTGGTTCTATATTTAAGTAGATAAGGGACAGGACTTGGTTATGTTTAGCTTTAACCGCATTCACAGTGTCAATTGTGACAGTCGTACTAACTTCTGGAATTGGAGTTTCGTTTTCAATTATCTCCCAAATTCCTTTTTCCAGTAACAAATATTTAATGTCACAAGACCAAGTTCCATAATTACTGGAATTCAACTTTTCAATTGCAATTGACGTTGTCGCCATTTTTCTTCAAAAGGAAAAAAAAAAATTTCAAGAAAACACCAATTTTACACTTTTCTTCACCTGCCCCCCCTACTTTTTCAAAAAAAACGATCTTAATTGACGAACCTCATTTCTTATTCAAAGTTCAAATCATAAAAATATGGCTTGATAAAGTTCAAAAGTAAAAGTTCAAAAATATAAAGTTCAAAAAATAAGAGTTCAAAAGTAAAAGTTCAAAAACGTAAATCAAATTCTTCATAAAGTCAAAATATATAGTCCAGCAACTCAAAAAGTTCAAATAAAATATGCAGAGAAAACTAATTATGTTCTGTATATAAAGTCATAATTCAAATCATAAAACTAAATCAAAGTCCAACTTAAACTAAATCTTCAAAGAAAAATAAACTTGAAATGAAGCACATCAATTACTATCTTCAGTTATGGACACTCCTTATTTCGCCCATAACCCATAATTTGTCAGCTAACTCTAAGTTAGTGACCTTAAAAGTAAATTTAAACTAAGCAGAGGTATAAGCACAGTAAAAGCTGGTCTGGTAAAGGAGTGTAGAACTTGTTAAAATTAAAACAATTCAAGTTGACATCAAGACCTCTTTTATTTTATGACTTCAGATGAAATAACATGAAAGTGAACTTACACACTTTGACAGACTTCATGACAGCAGAAAAAGTAGCAGCGTTTTAACAAAGATGACATCAATAAAAGATTCGGAAAACACAATTAAAATAAGTTAAAATCATTCATACTAATTAAACTCAAACTCCATGAACCACGGTAACTTTCCATGCGTTCAAGTTTCCTGAAACATCGCGTCCTTCATAGCGAAGGAACGAAGAAAGGCGAAACTGTCTTGACATCGCACAGCATATATACTCTGGCCGAAACGGCACGTGCTAACATGAGCCAATGAACGGCCGATATCGTTTTTGATATGCAAATATCAAAAACGATAAATCGATTAAGTTCGATTAAAAGAGACGTATGCTGCCATCTGGCGGGAAAAAGACTGCCGATCGATTAAAATAATCGTATCGTCCGATGTTACAAGAAAGCAAAACACGCGGACAAAGTACGGTGAAATTAACGAAGTTTACTTTGGATAAAACGTAAATTAAAAGATATTTAACAAGTGGAAATAAATTAGAAAAGGTAAGTAGATATTATATTTAAGTAATTTAATAAAAGTAAAAGTGAATTTTGAATACTATTGTAATAAATATTATGTAAACAAAGGAGCTAGGGAACTATTAATTTAGGTTGAAATGAAGTATGCAAAAGGTAAGTTTATGGAGGCAATGAGAACAAGTTTGATGTTCCCATCAAAAGACAGTGGCAAACTGAAATTCCCAAAAGGAATTATTCTTTTCCCCTAAAAGGTCAAATGAGAAGAGATAAGATTGTTCTATTAACATTTTTTCTGGATTTTTAATTTTTTTTTTTTTTTTTTTTAATAAAATGATGGCTTCAAGAAAATTTAATAAATTTGCTGATATTACTACAGAACTCCCTGAAACAATTTCTCCAGTAGCTCCTTCAACACAAGAGTTACAGTGATTGACTCTAAGCCATTTTAGCAGGGCGTAGTACCCAGTGACTCTTTTTATTTCTTTTATACACCCAGTGGCTCTTTTAAACCCTTCCTATGTGCCCCATGGCAATTTAATTGATCTTGGGAAAATATCACAAATTCTAGGGGACACTAAACAAATCAGTTCAAAATATTTTTGGTGACAAAGGTAAAAAGTATATCTTTTTGAAAAAATGTGACTCTTTAATAGTATTTCTTTTTGAAACCTTTTTAAAAATAATGTTCCCTTTTTGAAAAAAAAAATGCACCTTTTTATATATTTGTGTTCTCTATTTGAAAAATTCCTACCTGGCAGCCCTTTTTTTTCTCTAGAGTCAACACTATGTTAAAGAGTAATTTAAAATTAAGCAGACTTATGTGATTGCACTTCAATTAATTCAACATAGGCCGTGTTCAGCTGTTACGCGCGCTGCACGCGCGCGCTCAGGAGCCACGGACATGGAGTGGGTAGCTATAGTGGACGGGATGTGCGTTCAGTACTCGCTACTGTGCCACTCGCTACTGTAACTGTGCGCTCAATAACAGATGGAGAACAGATCACGGATGTAATTACTTGTGGTGCCAATTATAAAGATAATCTGTTACAAATGAGTATGAGCTCGTTGGCTGAATGGTCAGAGTGCTGAGCTTGTACCCAGACGATACGGGTTCGAAACCTACCCGGGCCAAAAGTTGGTTTGTGTTTTTTTTTTTTTTTTTTTTTTTTGTTGCTTTTTATTAATAAATAAGACATTTTTATTAAAGGTAAATTTTATATTAATAATACAGAAGCACATGTATTTCTATTATAATAATAAAATACTTATTTAAATACGAGAAAATGAGATTTTTGCGGAAAAAGTTTTAATATTCTAAATTTAGAATATTAAAAGGATAATTAGAACGATATTAATATCGTTCCAAAGTGATTTATATATATATTAAGCAAAAAAAAAATTTCGGGGAAAATATCCGTATACGCATAAAATAATTATTAATGTTCTTCTTCTTCTTTTTTTTTGAAAATTTTAGAAGTAAGTTTTTATTGAGATTAGGATGCAAATATAATGCATGCGTGGATATTTTACGGTGTTAAAGTCAAACTGGAAAATATTATAAAAGCAAAATGTAAAAGATATACATTTTTTTAAGTTAAGAATATCTGCATACATATATTTTAAAGAGGTGAAATATTTGGAGTTTGCCTTCTAGTTTTGTAGTGAATAAAGTATGATTAGAATGTTTATAATTTTTCTATTGAAAGTATAAATAGGTGTTTTGCTTATACTAACATAATTTCGGATGTCGTTTGTTTCTCATATTTTATGACATATTTTGGCCTGTTATCCACATGGTATTAAAATATACAATCATTAAATAAGAAATATATACATACTAAAACTTCTTCTGAAAAATTATCTAACTAACAATGCAAATTCCATTGAAATCAATCCAGTATTGTAGATTGCAAATCAATCTTGTAATATGTGGATACAGGGCCATCGCTAAGACTTTTTATTGGTGGGGGAGAAAACCTTAATATTGTCAAGTCAAATTTTTATATTCGCCAACTCGTTTTATAATTTTGCCAAGTTAACGCACTTTGAGAATGTAATACAGTTCTTATTTGTAAAAAAATTAATAATATTTGCAATTAGAGTTGTAACTTTTGCAAATTCTATCAAAAATAGAAAATGTATTGCAGTTTTTATTAAAATTTTTATTAAATTGACATAAAAGTTTTAAATTTGCAAAGTGTAACAACATTTATGGATATCTCAACCTTGGTTTATCAACAGCATTCTATTAATTACAACAATAGAATCAACAGTATTCTATTATTTAATACGAAAAGTATAAAGCAACTGATAAATGATTTTTAAATAAATAAAAAGAAAATTATTAAAAAATTTAAATTGTATCAGTCAACCTACCAACTTTGTTTACAAACAAAGTGCAACCAATAACAGATAAGCAAAAATGTACAATCACGTGATCAAATCGCCCAGCAGTTTTTTTCGCGTAACGCGCGTCAGTTTTTAGCAGGGTTGGATGTATTATTTTAAATGCTGATCGGGCTTAATTACATGAAATAGGTCACATGATACTTTTCCGGAATACTTATTTGAGGAATATTATTATCCGGAATACTTAATTTTATTTGAGTGGTCACAGGTATGTATTTCTGTTACAAAAATCATGTTTTGAAAGGATAAAGAGATATGGTATTTGTATTTACCAATTCTGAACCATAAAAATAATACAATAATTGAATAACTTTAAAATTCTCTTCTTTGATAGCACCTACTCCAGGCAGAATCTTCTGAGCGCGCGCGCACAAAAAAAGCGTCTTTTGAACACGGCCATACTATGCATAAGTTGACATGTTTTAGCAAGAGTGGTTTGACACATAACTTTTTTATGAAAGCTTTTCATTGTTAATTACTGTCAAATTAAGCCACATTGTTGCCAACATACTCATGTTTGATGCTGAATAGATAATCCCATATTGAATTTTCAGACATATCCCTATAAAAAGCTATAACTAACATGATGGCTATCTTTAAATTACTAAATAAAATTGTGTATCTTAAAAATATGCAAATTTCACAATGACTGCCCAAGTTATATGAAAATTAGAACCAACAATGTAAAAAAAGAGGATAAGTATACTATTTTTAGGATGCAAATTCATAAGAAACTCCAATCAAAACAAATCATTAGGAAACCCCCCCCCCAAAAAAAAAAAAAAATTGAAATATCAAAAGTTATGCATGAGTGTGCACAACAAAAAAAATTGCATTAACCCTTTTTTACTGGGAGTTTGTTAAAAAATAGACTAAAGACTGCACATCATTAATAAAATGTGTGTCTATATATATCCTCTGTTTGATATAGTTTGGCATTAACAAGTTTTTCCAGTAATTGATGTTGATTTGTAGTATTATCTAATGGTTCTATATATATATTTATATATACAGGGTGTCCCTAAACAAATGGTATATATGCTAGGGGGTGATAGAACACATCAAGACGAGTAATAGTGAATAGGAAACCAAGGGTCCCAAATGTTTTCCAAAGGAGATAGCCGCCATTAAAGTTTGGGGTCCAAAATTTCAAATACACATAAAAAACGGAAAAAATTGATCGATTGATTTGCGGTTTTCACTAAAACTATTCTTTATGTTGGTATTTTCTTGAAAATAAATTATAAAAGTAAATTTCGAAAAACGTCGATAGAGGGCACTTTAGACTTTGAAGTAATGAAAAATTATTTTTTGCCATGATTTTTTGCATCTCATTAAATGGTTTCATAAGCTTAGACTTAAATTTTGAGCTCAAAATCTGAATAGTTGGAAGCGGTTAAGTAGCACAAACTTAACTGTGTTCAGAGTTATAAATTTCAAATGATTATAAAAAACGGAAAAATTGGTCGATTTATTTGCGGTTTTCACTAAAACTACTCTTTATGTCAGTATTTTATTGAAAATGAATTATAAAGATAAATTTCAAAAAATGCCGATAGAGGGCGCTTTAGACTTTGGATTAACGAAATAATCCATCCTAATACTATTTTTTGCATCTCATTAAATGGTTTTGTAGGCTTAGATTTAAACTTAAATTTTGAACTCAAAATCTGAATAGTTGGGAGCGGTTAAGTAGCACAAACTGAACTGTGTTCAGAGGGTTTAAATTTCAAACAAAATGGAAAACTATAAAAAAAAACGGAAAAATTAGTCGATTCGTTTGCGGTTTTTGCTAAAACTACTCTTTAAATCAGTGTTTTCTTGAAAATAAATTTTAAATATAAATTTCACAAAATGCCGATAGAGGGCGCCTTAGACATTGGAGTAGCGTACAACTATTTTTAACCGTTATTTTTTTAAATCTCTTTAAATGCTTTCAAATGCTTAGATTTAAATTTTGAGATCAAATTCTGAGTTGTTGCGAGCGTTTAAGTAGCGCAAAAGTGAACTGTGTTCGAGGGGGGCGGGGGGTAAATTTCAACTCCTGAACACACTTCAGTTTGTGCTTCTTAACGCCTCCCAACGATTCAGAATTTCAGTTCAAACTTTAAGTTTAAATCTAAGATTTTGAAAACATTTAACAAGTTTTGGAAAGCATTTAATTAGATACAAAAAATAACAGTTAAAATTTGTTGTTGGTAACTCTGAAGTTTAAGGTGCCCTCTAACGGAATTTTTTGAAGTTTATCTTTAAAATTCATTTTCAAGAAGATACTGACTTAAAGAATAGTTTTATTTTAAACCGCAAACGAATCGACCAATTTTTCCGTTTCTCATTATCATTTGAAATTTGAACCCTCTGAACACAGTTCAGTTTGTGCTACTTAACCACTCCCAACTATTCAGATTTTGAGCTCAAGATTTATGTTTAAGTCTAAGTTTACGAAAACATTTAATCAGATGCAAAAAATAACATAAAAAGTAGTTGTTCGTTACTCCAAAGTTTAAAGCGCCCTCTATCGACATTTTTTTAAATTTATCTTTATAATTCATTTTCAATAAAATACCGACATAAAGAATAGTTTTAGTGAAAACCGCAAATCAATCGACCAATTTTTCCGTTTTTTATAATCATTTGAAATTTAAACTCTCTGAACACAGTTAAGTTTGTGCTACTTAATCGCTTCCAACTATTCAGATTTTGAGCTCAAAATTTAAGTTTAAGTCTAAGCTTACAAAACCATTTAATGAGATGCAAAAAATAGTATTTCATTACTTCAAAGTCTAAAGCGCCCTCTATCGGTATTTTTCGAAATTTATCTTTGTAATTTATTTTCAAGAAAGTACCAACATAAAGAATAATTTTAGTGAAAACTGCAAATCAATCAACCAATTTTTCCATTTTTTATGTGTATTTGAAATTTTGGAACCCAAACTTTAATGGCGGCTATCTCCTTTGGAAAACGTTTGGGAACATTGGTTTCCTGTTTACTATTACTCGTCTTGATGTGTTCTATCACCCCCTAGCGTATATACTATTTGTTTAGGGACACCCTGTATATATATGCATTTCTTAACTTTTTACAATTTTATTTGCTATTTTTATGGAATGCACCTTAAGTAAATAAATTAAAAGCATTTTAAAAATTAAAAATTAGATGAAACAAAATACATATACTCACACATCTTCATGCATTCTTATAGAATACAAAAATTGCAAAAGTGATGTTCCCATCTGACTGCAGTGCTGAAATAATTTAAATTATCTATCTGTAAATGAACTTTGAACTTCTAACAATAAATAAAAACAAAAATTTGCATAAGCTTTTAAGTTTGTACATATAACCATAAACAGACAGAAACAATTAAATAATAAAGCTTTGTATTAATCACATAAAAAAAATAAAACATACAGGGTGTGTTTTGACCTGGAAATTATAACAGCTCATCATCAGTCAAAGTATACCCATATCTATAATGGCCAAGGTCAGAAATGAACTGAAAGTATAATTTTATATTTACAGAGTCAAAGGGGAAACAAAGATAGATCATTTTAGTGAAATTTGAAGTGAAGGAGCCATCTAGTAGCTAAAAATGTTTATCATAGTTTGGTAACCTTGGATTGAGGAGGATAAGAAGAGTATCATTTGAAAAACATGTTTGATAATAGATCAATAAAGGATTTATCCAAGAATTAATTATTATTAAAAAGAGAGTAATAATAATTATTAATTATTATTAAATTAAGAATTATTTATTATTAAAAAGAAATAATTAAAAATAATTAGTCTGTGATTGTCATAATTATTTCTCTAGATTCTTCATTTGTTTCGAATTTCACAATAAATTTTGTAACACTGTGTGATAAATGAACTAACTTTTTAGTGAAAAAAATGCTGCGTGAGATTTAGTTCTAATATGACAAAAAATTGTATAACCCATAGGAAATTTTGATTGTATGAATACTGCCTGCCAATTTATCACCACAGTCTAACATTTCCAGCTTTATCAAAATATTGCATACTTTTTGTTCTTAAAAAAAAAAGGAAAGAAAGAAAAGGAAGAAATAACTGTTAATAAACTGACCCAACCCAACAAATAATGATTGATGGATAATTTTTAATTTGAGAGACATTGACAAAATGTTATTTAAATATTGAATAAACTTATGTTATACGATAATGCACATAAACTTTGTAATAACACCATAAAATTAAGAAATGCACTAGAAAAAACTCTCTTTCTTCTTTAAATGCAAAAAAAGATGTGCTACCATTCGGAAGGCAGGAGCAAGACAATGTTTTGTTCCAAGCTCATTTCTCAATTTTATAGAGTTACTAAGAAGTTTTTTTGCCCTTATTGACAAACTGATTTTATTTTACAAGTATATTTATCAAAAAAAGTAAAAATAAAATCAATGCTTACAAGAGTATTAGAAGCAGAATACATAATAATGCCTAATGTGTTAATAAATCTTCCAAGAACATAACTATCATCTCCATGCAATTTCAGAATTTGGCAAGCTCTAAAAAATGAACAAACAAAAGAAATAAAAGATAAATACTATATAGTAAAAAAAAAAAAAAAAAAGTATCTTTAATCTTTGAAAGTGCTGAACACAGTGAAATTAAAACAAAAATTAGATTCTATAGTAACAAAAAAGAAATATTATCATTTCTTAACCCAAGCAGATAAAGATTAATGATTATATATATTTTTCTTTCCCTTTCCTAAAAATTATATGAGATTTTATTTAAAATACATATTGCTAAAGAATACCTTAGACGATATTATGTAGCACATATATATATATATTACTCAACACACACTGAAAAATAAAAGATTATTTTAAAAAATTGAGTCTACCAATTACATAAATACTAAAACAATTTTCCTATTTTTTACAATTCTTTTAACTGATGTTGCTTATGAATATCTAACTAACATGATATTTTTTATGTTTTTACATTAAACTACAACTGAAAATAAATAATTCCAAGGACTTGGACATTTTTGAATTAATTAAAAAAATAACAAAAGTTTTATTTTTTTTTAATTGTCCTTTTCTTAAACATTTGTTTTTGAAAAAAATAAACATAAATATGAGAATGAAGAGTTATTTAGTATACACATATTTACAATTATAAGTATATGATAAATATAAACATAAATATGAGAATGAAGAGGTATTTACAGTATACACATATTTACAATTATAAGTATATGATAAATATATCTTTTATAGAAAACATGCATTATACAAACGAAAACTTTTAAAATCTATCATGAAAGGTTAATTAACAACAGAACATTTAACAAGAATAAAATAATGCTGCATTTGCTCTCACAGTGATAGTGTGTCTTTTTATTCCTGAAAAGAAAAAAAGAAACTTTTTTGGAATGTACTGAGTTTTTCACATCAGTATTTAAAACATTTGCTGACAAAGGGATATTGCTAAATGTGATATTTTAAAAAGGTGTTATTTCTTATGGGCAAAGCCAAGTATAGAATTATTGAAAAAAATAGCTGTATAAAGTATTAAAAATAAAAACAGACTGATTTTAGGTATAGTATGCACAAAAAAAAATATCAATATTTTGCAGTCTATTAAAAATTCTGAAACGTTGTATCACTAAATGTACAAAACAAATCTTCAGTTTTCAAAAATACCATAATTAGAGAAGAATGTATATTTTTTACAAAACCCCTTATGTGCCATCAGATGAGCATGTAAATATTTCTTTAAAATCTGCTAAATGGTTGAAAACTGCAAAAGCCAAGTTACATACTAATTTAAAACTACTCAGAAGTGGCAATAAAAAAACTTTTTTTCTGTCACATACAGAATAATATTTCGTGAAAAAAGCAGCATAGCAGCACCAATGGTTAAAGTGATTTACAGCAAAATCTAATGAGCAATAACTTATGTCAACTTCTGATTGAATCTGAAGTTTGATGAAAATCTGTGCATTAATTTTTGAGGTACAGCTATTGCTATAATTGTGAAAAATCCAGCATACCAGTAGCACCTGCTGTGTGATTTACACTAAATTATATCAAAGACTAACTGATTCTGAAGTTTTATGAAAATCTGTGCATTAGTTCTTGAGGTATAGCAATTCTGGAAATCATGAAAAATGCAGCATAGCAGCGCCACCTGTTGGACGATTTACAGTAAAAATAATCAGCACCAATTTATATCAAGGGCTAACTGAAACTAAATTTTATTAAACTCTGTGCATTAGTTTTTGAGGTAGAGCACCCACAAAATTTGTATCATATACAGAGACATTTTGTAAAAGCATGTTTTCAGGATATCTGATCCCTAAAACACATAAATCCATTGAAAATCGGAATTTTAAATTTTTCACAAATTCAGTATTTCCTTCTTCTAAATAAAATAAGCAATAAAAATAAAAAAAAAAAAAAAGTGCGACATTTTGCATACAATAAATAAATAAATAAATGACAAAACTACCATTAACTAACAATTCTTGAAATATAAAGTTGTGCCATAGCCATAACAAACATCAGTCATTTTTGTATTGTTTTTTTTTTTTTTTTTTTTTTTTTTTTTCAAAGTTTAAATGAGGTATTATACCTTAAAGAACAATTTAGGAAATAAAACAATGCATATAAAAAAAAAATATGAATCAAAATTTATAACAAATATAAGTAAGAAAAAATGCACTTACTTTTCATAAGAATTCAACAATGGATAAAAGAAATTTCCTGCTATTGCAGAAAACTGATTTTCTCTGAATGTGATATCTTGTGCCTAAAAACAAAATATAAAATTAGTATGGAGAAAATATATATACATACAGCAGACTTATTGCTGTAACAACACAACTTTAGACAACAACAAAGACAACAACTTTATTGATTTAAAAAAAAAAAAAAAAAAAAAAATGAGGATAATGAAAAGCATATTAATAAAATTTTGTTTTTATGTTGTATGATAAAATCAAAAATAAAACTATCATAATAATCATCTGATAATATCATAATAATCATCTGATATTTTTCTGGCACTTTTTTTTTTAATGTCTTTAAGTTCATAAAGTATCATGATAAACTACAATATAAAGCAGCACACTTTATAGTTCATTAACTATATCAATTTAACAATGTAGCACATTATTTCTTAAGAAAAATAACTAAATAAAACTACTACAGTCGAACTCGTTTATAACGAGCTCGGATTTAACGAGTCAAACGAGAATATTTGGTTGGATCAATGTTAAGTCTATGGAACAGAAATCACTTTTAACGAGCAAGACCCGGTTTTAGCGAGCAAAATTTTTCTGTCTTGCAATCTTTTTTCTCACTTTTCTAGTCTTTCTGTCTTATCTCTTTTTTTCTTCTCCGCGGTTTAATACTTTTGTAGAAAAATTCCTCCAGCATTCCAATGTCAATAGGGAGGATTCAATAATCCGGTGCAACAGGTGGGGCTTATTGTAAACAGGGGGGGGGGTGAGAACAGCTGCACCTGCTAATGTGTAGAGGTCAAGTAGGATGGTCAGATGTTCATTCTTTGGCCTGAGTTCGTTGAGTACACGCGATAATTTTTATCCTCTGACTATGTTGAAACGCAAAGCTTTATCGGTTGACGAGAAAGTAAAAATTTTACAGGAGTTGGATGGCGGTGCTAAAAATGTCGAAATCTGCAAAAGGTATGGATTGTCATCATCTACTGTTTCCACACTGCTAAAAAACAAAGCTAAGTTAATGGATGCATACGACCAAAATAAAACAGACTGTAAGCGACTGAAGAAGTGTTCGAAAGAGGATTTAGACGAAGCGTTACTGAAATGGATGAAGGTGCAACATAGTGCTGATTTTCCTGTGAGTGGAGTTATTCTAAAAGTGCAAGCAGAAAAATTTGCTGAACAACTTGGATATTCTGAGTTCGTGTGTTCTAATGGATGGATTGATCGGTTTAAAGTTAGACATGGCATAACTTTTGGAAAAATATGCGGAGAAGCCAAGTCTGCAAACATGGCGGACATTGCAAAATGGTTGAGTGAATAGTGGCCAGGCATCAGAGAAGGATACGCAGCAGATGACATCTATAACGCTGATGAAACAGGGATATTCTACAATGTAACCCCACAGTATACCTTAAAATTTAAAGGTGAAAAATGCATTGGAGGCAAGGTCTCTAAAAATAGGTTAACAGCTTTAGTATGTTCGAACATGTCTGGCACTGACAAGAAAAAACTCTTGATTATCGGCAAATCAAAGAACCCTAGATGCTTCAAAAATGTGAAAAAGCTACCGGTAGACTATGATCATAGCCGAAAAGCCTGGATGACTTCAGACATTTTCACAAAATTCATTTCAAAATGGGAGAGACAACTGCGGAGAGAAAATCGTAAAATTCTCCTTTTGATTGATAATTGTTCAGCTCATTCCGAAATCACTGGACTTTCCAATATCAGGATTGAATTTTTGCCACCAAATTCTACATCTGTTATCCAGCCTATGGACCAAGGAGTCATAAGAAGTTTTAAGTGCCACTTCCGTAAGCAACTAATTTTGATGATTCTGGACCGAAGAGATAGAAGTGCAACAGCATCAAATACCAATGTGAGCGTACTGGAAGCTATACGTTTGATGAACGATGCATGGGAAAATGTCACATCAACATGCATCATCAAGTGTTTCCATAAGGCTGGATTGGAGAGTTGTCAAGACGATCAATCCACTGAGGAAGAAGAGGTTGACAATTTCTTACAAACTGCAAATTTGGAAATGACCAAAGAAGAATTTCTAAACTATGTATCCATCGACGATGATTTGATGACCTCAGATGTACCAACTACCGAAGCTATTGTAGCTGACGTACTAGCGAATTCAGCGGAAAAACATGGCAAAAGCGATGAGGACACTGATGAATATGAAGAAACTGAACCACCCCCAACTTGTTCTACTATGTTGGAGTTCGTTGAAAAAATGCAGACCTTTTTTGAAGCGAGGGATGTCAGTGATGATGTCTTCCGGGCGATGAGTCTTCTCCGAAGAACAGTAGCACAGGAAAGAGACAGGGAACGAGTTCAAAGTAAAATAACAAAATATTTTAAATAGTATGTAGATTAATGAAAAAAATAAATGTTTTGGTAAGAATCTTTTCCTTTATATTTCTTTCCGTTTATTGTTCCTTTCCTTTAAGACTGTAGCGCAAGTAGAAATTTTTTGCTGGTTGGGAGGAGGGGGTTAGTTGTCATTAAAAATAACAAAAATATTAATTAAATTAATTAATGTAATTAAAGTATTAATTAAATTTTAAGTAAACTCAATCATTTGACCTCCCAAGCACCCCCCCCCTCTTCTGGTTGCACGCCTGCCTTGAGGACCCGTTTATTACGAGCACTCGGATTTAACGAGTACATGTTACGGTCCCTTTGTGCTCGTTATAAACGAGTTCGACTGTATTTAAAACTGTAATTTAACTGACAAATTACCAATTTAAGTTCTTTTTTTAAGAGGGGGATAAGAAAATTGCTTCTAGAAAGCCGCAAAAAGGTTTTTTTTTAGCATTTTTTTCTGGAATAAGAATAAAAATTTTAACTTTTTTTTTCATGTAATTTATTACTGTTTGAAGAAAATTTCAATTTTTTTTTAATAAAAAATTTATAATGTGGTTTGAATTACATGGGTGGATGTCCTAACGCACTTGTTGTGCACTTTCAATTTTTTAAAGGCAGAATCCGATAGATCGCCATAGTCATTTGCGATCAATTTTCTTTACGGAATTTGAAAGTAAATAATATTGTCAGAAGCTTCAAGCACTTTAAGATTGAAAAGTTGATAATCCAGTCACTCAAAAAAAAGATCTATTTCTACCCTTTTGGTGTCCTTCGAAAAGTAACTATTTTTTATAGAAATGGCTGTAAAAGGTCAAGCTCCAAATAAATTACATTACCTTTAATCAAAAGAAATTTTTTGTGTTTGAATCCCCCGCCCCCCATCAGTTTGAATAAAGTAATTTTGCATAAAATGCATTTTTGGTGCTACAAAACAGAGTAAGTCTACAGATGTGTTGTGCTAAAGGATTAAATAACTATGAAAAAATTTCAAATTTGGCCAAATCATGTTCCAGGCATAACCGAAAAAAATTAAATTATCTTCTTGATTAAAAAATAGCTATTTAGAAAATTCAAACACATTTCATCAAAAGGAAGCTATAAGCAACATAAAAATCAATATAAAAGAAAAATAAACTTTTTCATAGATAATTGTAAATTTATTATGCATAAACAAGGTCTGTAAACAAGGTACTAGAGATTTTTCCAGAATTTGGCATATTTTATATTAACTCAGATGATTAATATTTTGAGAACAGGTGCCTTAAGTATCATGAAGGAGTCATTCCTGTTTAAAAGACAAAAATTTATGTTTAAATTTATCAAGTACTTTATTTCCATATTTATTGTCAATCATGCCACTTCAAAGTACAAATTAATAATAACAAAGTGTCTGGCAGATTTAAAGATCAGTGCCATCTTTTAAAAAGGCATGCTTACTGGCTAAAATTCAAAAAGCCCATCCCAAAAAAGTTAAATACTAAATTAGAAGACATTAAAGTTAATGTAAATAAGCATCCTGAATTCTGTTGGATGGTTTCAGAATATTTTGGAAATTATCAAAGCATTCTACTTTATTTTTATAAAAATGATAAATTAAAATATTAACAAGAAAATTATGAGATAATTACTGTGAAAATATACTTATTTTCTGCCTGTCTTGTGCGAGAAAAGAAACATCTATTATCATTATGTAACATTTTGATAATAAACAGTACAGATTTTTAAAAATAAAAATTTTATCATAGATAATACAGCATTAAAAAGAACGGTGTATAGATAAACATGGAATGTCTATTTAAAAATTAAAAAAAAAAAAAAAAAAAAAAAAAAACTCCTGTATCTCATATAAATGATTTTCTCGCACAGTTAAAATGCAGCTTTTTAAAAAGGATCAAGAGTCTTTTCATATGTTGGTAACTTATATGATTTAGCATTATATTTGTGGCAAGTAAATAAAAAGTTTAGTATTTTAGTGTCTATCAGAAATAGAAAAGACAAAGAAAGTGTGCTGTTTTATTGAAATTTTCATGTATTTGGCCTAGACATCATGTCACACTGTTCTATGATTTTAAAAGTCTTATGTTTTACTTCAAGTTAGCAATATGTACAATAGATTCAAATTTTGCTAATTTAGTAGTCTAAATTCTATAGAGTAACTGCCAATTGTTTGCAACGGAAAACTTACTGATTTTTTTTATTTTTCAGATTATCTTTTAAGGAATATACTCCATTGAGATTTTTAAAATTAGTTAATTCAAGTATTAGTTTTGCATGGATTAAAGACAATGTCAAAACAAGTAAACAATATTATTTCATTTTTTTAAGCTCATATTTTAATATCTTCCAATATAGTTGAAAACTGTTTACAAATTTGGTTTGTCTGACAATCTGTCTACCTATGTTCTAACTTGTGCAAATATAGGATTAACATGGCATGTTCACTATTTAATGGCAAAAAAGGTCGGTGGCAATTTTCACGAGATGAAAAATTCACGTGCCGGACGTGTTCTTTCTCTTCAAACAGTGAGCAGTCACATAACAGTGCATGGTGTTACTGTACCTGTAGATCCATTGCTGCTGTTTCAAAGAGTTTGTATCATGAAGATCCTATGACGAAATCCGTGAATGTTTGAAGTTTGAACTGGCTCCTTATCCAGTAGCCATTTTTGATGAAATTGGAATGAGAAAAACAAAAAAGTCATCCTTATTCAACAGCTTCAGTCCCATAGATGTCCATTCTGATTTTGAAAGAGCGAACTACATTGTTGATGAGGATAACTGCTTCATCGAGTAGTCTGGCATCAAAGTGATTCTTTCGGGGTTATTTGTGATAAATATGTGAAGTTTGTTGAAAAATACTACGATTGAAACACTATCCTCGAATTTGATGGTTATAGTAATCTTCAGAAAAGTGTCAAAGCCATGGAGCAATTTCGTCGTTGCTCGAAAATGGCATCAACAGATTCCTTTTAATGAAAACATGACAGTGACAGGTAGTCAAGAAAAATTCCACTCCCACGCAAAAACAAAAGTAGGTTGATTTATTTGTTCTCTGAAAAATTTAAATCCATCAGTGTATGTGTCAAGCATACAAAAGATGATGCAGATGTCCTATATGTTGAAACAACTCTCAAGACCACAAAAACTAGCAAAAAGGCCATTGTTATTAATGGAGAAGATATTGAATTACTGGTAAGCATGGCTGCTCGAACTCCGCCAAACTTGGAAATTTTTTTCCTCAAGCCAGGTAAAAGCAGGTGGAGGAAAAGATTTACTCTTCAAGAAGTTTGGAAGGAAGATACAGGGAATACATTTTATTCCTCCATGCTTTTTCTGGCTGCGATGGAACATCTGCTATTTTTCAGATAAGAAAATCAGCAGTGATGAAATTAATACAAAAACGTCCGGATTTACAAGATGCAATAAAAATTTTCAATTAAAACGTTTCTCATGAACTAATTGCTGAGAATGGCATCTAAATTTTTTTGGGCATTTATGGTGCCTCTGCTAAGGAAAAATCTCTAGATGATTACCGGTATATACACTTCACCAAAACAGTCACAAAGAATAAAGCGGTCAATTTAAATACCCTATTTCCTACTTCAAGTGCAGCAAAACAACATTTATTTCGAGTATATTACCACGTACAGCAGTGGCTTGGTAATGAACTGGATCCTCAGGAATGGGGTTGGGTTATAAAGGATAATTTTCTAGTTCCCATACGAACAACCCAACCACCCATCCCAGATTCGCTTTTGAACATGATTTTCTGTTCATGTTCCAAAGGTTGCGGCAGTGTGTGCATATGCTGAAAATTGGGTCTACACTGTTCTATAGCATGCAGAAATTATCATGGGAAGTCTTGTTTAAATATTGCACCAGTAGAGGGGATCTCTGATAGGGATATCATATTTCGCAGCGAAGAATTAGACGTGACAGATATTCATGATCAAGGACAATTATGAAGAAGTATCTATATTTTAGAGTAGAAAAAGATAAACATAGTAAACATTTTCTTTATAAAGTAATATTTTATATATTCTATAATGTAATGTCTAATACACTATATTGCCATTGATTATGGGACACTTGCGATTTTAGACATTTTACTAAATATCTAGAAAAATACATAAGGAATCATCTCGAAACTCTTAGTGTATAAATATAATAGTACTATACGTCATTCATCTCCGTGAAGATGTTTTACCGAAACTCCATAGGGGACCGTCAACAAATTAAAAAATAATGAATATCTTTTGAATAACCCTGTCAAAACTAATGTAGCAAAAGCGCTCAAACTCTAGATTATGATTGAATGCCTTATTGTAATACACTGTGTTTATTTTTATGCAAATAGCATGCATACTCGCAGAGTAATTAAGGTTTTTATAAAAATGGCCCTAAATTTTTCCAAGTTTTTTCCTTATAATTTTCAGAGTTCTTAATATAAAATAATATTTTTTTCAGAAAATATGACAAACAAAATTGCACACAGTACCCTGTAATCAGAATTAAAAAATAATAAAAATTGTATGAAAAATGAGTAGGTTTACTAAATAATTTTTTACTGCGCATGCGTCAAAGATATCAAAATTTCATTTGCATATTATGTTAGCTAAATGTATAGAGCAACTTTTGTAAAAGTCTCAAAATTATAGCTTGAAAATTCTGAAAGTAATCGTCTATAGAAAAAGGACAAAATCCGTTGTTTCCAAAATGAAGCAAAAAAATGAGGGATTTTATCCAAAAGTAGTCGTAACATCCCGTATTGTGTATTCTATATTGACACTAATCAATGAATATATGGATACATCCCCTCTTGTTTTTGCTTCATTTTGAGAATAACGGATTTTCACCTTATTCAATTGACGATTATTTTCAGAATTTTCAAGCTATGATTTTGTGACTTTCACAGAAGTTGCTCTATACATTTAGCTAACATAATATGCAAATGAAATTTTGATATCGTTGACGCATGCGCAGTAAAAAATTATTTAGTAAATCAACTCATTTTGTATACAATTTTAATTATTTTTTAATTCTGATTACAGGGTACTGTGTGCAATGTTGTTTGTCATATTTTCTGAAAAAAATATTACTTTATATTAAGAACTCTGAAAATTATAAGGAAAAAACTTGGAAAAATTTAGGGCCATTTTTATAAAAACCTTAATTACTCTGCGAGTATGCATGCTATTTGCATAAAAATGAACACAGTGTATTACAATAAGGCATTTAATCATAATCTAGAGTTTGAGCGCTTTTGTTACATTAGTTTTGACAGGGTTATTCAAAAGATATTCATTCTTTTTTAATTTGTTGACGGTCCCCTATGGAGTTTCGGTAAAAAATCTTCACGGTGATGTATGACGTATTCTATTATATTTATACACTAAGAGTTTCGAGATGATTCATCATGTATTTTTCTAGATATTTAGTAAAATGTCTAAAATCGCAAGTGTCCCATAATCAATGGCAATATAGTGTATAACATTAATAATGAATGTTTAGATTTAAAATGAAAGGAAAAAAAACTCATTAAAAATACGTACATAAAAAATTTGAATTTTTTAAAATATATAAAAACTCCAATAACTCAGAAACTATTGATCGTATCAACTTGATTCTAATTTCATTCGATTCAGCGTTAAAAAATACATGGAAAATGATATATCACTTGCCTATATAGCTTAATTAATATTTTGCCCCCTTTTCCCCCTATGTTGGGGCCTTCTGCTATAAATTTTAATTCCTTTAATTTGACAATTTATTCATCACTTACCAATTTCTACATCCTATAAATATCAATTAAAAATATCCATTTCATAAAAAACTGGCTTACTGACTGAATTACTTCACTTTTCTATTTACCAATTTAATTGAGATCTGAACTAGGTTTCCTACTACATGAATCTTGTTGAGAAAAGATATACAAATTTAAGGTAAATTTCATAAACAGGACATAAATAAATTTTGAAAGCAATTAAATAGCCTGAAACTAAAGCAATGCAAACAATAAAAAGTAATTTAGAAATCATTTATAATATTTACACTCTGATGATTAACAAAATAATAAAAACAGCTTAGAAAAATATCAACAAGATTCTCAACCGGTTTAGATCTCAAAATACTTTTAAGTGTATAGCAGAGAGTCCCAACTTTGCAATTACTGTCTTACAGGGTGTTACACACATATTAATATTTATGATAGGGTAATTAATATTTAATAAACAAATTTAGAGAAGAGAAGGGAAGGGAAACCTGACATCTCTCTGATATACAGAGAACCACAAAAGAAAAATTGCCAAAAACAAACAGGAGCAGAAAATAATATTTATAAATAACGACCCTATAAAGATAATAATGACATTAGCACATGGTTGTATAGTGGAAATACTTTCATTTCCTTTTCTATTTAATTACTGTTTTCTAATTCCTTCTTTACTTCATGTTAATTGATCAGAAAATTTCATGTATAGTTCAATCAGAAGTTTCCTGGGTATATATATATTTTTTTTCTATAAATAGTTAATTATATATATATATATATTTTATAACATTGAAGAAACATATCTAACCAGAAACTTACAGAAATAATTCTTAATTTGAAAGAAAATTAAAAAAAAAAAATTAATTCATCTAGATTTATTTTAAACTCTTTGAATTTGTTCTAGTACTTAAGCAAATCCATCATTTAGAATTTCTATCTTCAACAATTATTAAAATAAAAACTTAGTTTATTTTAGTCCAAGGACAAGGTAAAAAAAAAATACATTTATTTAATTAAAGTTATTTATACCCAGGTAAGTTTTGTTTAACAAAGAAGTATTAATTCGAATTGAGTCTCACTTAAGTTCCACCATTTAAAAAAAGAAAAAAAAAAAGGAAAGAAAAAAAAAACGTGTTTAGGTTAACAAAAGAGATTAAGCAGGTCACAACATTTTATGGAGGTATCTTCATTAACTGTATATGAAAGGAATTAACAATACATTACAGGTAATAAAATTTACTCTTACCTTCTGCTGTGTTATCGTAATATCTATGACTGACAAACACTTCGATTTTGTTTCACAGCACTTTAATAAAAAACTTAATTGCATTTTTCACTATAAACACTACTGAATGGGCTAGAAAAGATTGGGTCCTTGTACATTAGTCAATTCGACTATTTCCATCGAAGGGGTCAGGAAAGAAGTTCCTGCACACTAGTCACGCCGATCACTTCTAAAAAAATTTACCAATGTAAAACTGCTTCATGGGACTTTTCGAAGATGCAACAGAAGACGAAGAGGACATCACTAAATGGAGTCCAGCAAAACTGAGCAGCCACTGTCCCGAAACATAACTTTCAAACTCCACTGAAGATACACATGGACAGGTGGGGAAAACACGGCTAGAAGGTGTGTATTCATATTCTGCAACTGCTACCTTGATTCTTGGCTGCCAGACACTGTCAAATATGTCTGAGTGTAAGGAGAAAATACAGCTAAGTGGTCAGAAATATTTCTTGAGTATTGCAAATGGTAGACTCTAAAGACACCAACTCATTCCCTCAGCATCTTTCATAGGCGCCAGTATCTCTGTTCCTTTTCATGGGACCACGAGTGAAGAGCTTCTCCCCGCTTCACATCTTTTTCACCACTGAATTCGTCTTAGTAAAATCTACCCCCCACCCCTCCGCGAGGGGGTGGAAATTTTCCAACCAAACTCCCTTGCACACTTCTCCAAAAAACTTTACTTGACTAACTTTGCTATATTCTAGCATTAAGATCAATCTCCACTATGGGGTTTCTTAACTAAGCTAAAGGACATTCCCCCTTTGCGCCGAAAAAAAGAGTCGCTTCCTATTGGACGAAACCCTCCTTCTCGGACCAACTGGTCATCTCACCTATTACCTAATAAGATCATAAAAAAACTCATACCACGTGGTATCTCTCTTCTTTCCAGGAAAGACAGGTGTAGTTTTGTGTCCAAAATTCCCACGAGAGTAACTTTCGCCTGTCCAAGTCATAAAACCATTAGTTTTTTATTTTACAATGCCCATAAAAATTTCACTTAAGCAACATATTGTTGCGTATATAGGGTTCTTTCGATCTTATGGTTAGACAACTTCAAACTCTTTTCTCTTAGAAAAGTAGAAAATAATTTATTTACAGATCTTCAGAACAACAGAGTCTTCGAAACTCACAAATATTACCAGATATTCAAAAATAACTGTTCAAATCTATCGTACAAATGCAAATATAGGTCCCAGAGACTCTTTATACAACGTCTCAACACTAAAATCACATTCAAAATAACGTAAATAAAGCTCAAGCAAACTTGCTTAAACAATACCCTAGACGTTCACTCAATGACTGACGTAAATAATAACCACAACAGCTCGTATTGCTCTCCTTATATAGGCTCGCAGCATGTGCTGGAAATTTCTACAACCTTCTCGAAAAATCCATGGAACAACATTCAATGTATCAGTATATCTATAGGGGGGTTACCATAGAGAGGGAAGGGTTACCATCGCCAACAATTGCCAAGTTTGTCGCCAACTTGGCAATATATCACCAAATTTGGCGACCAAAATTAGTCATCAAAAGTGACGCCAACTTGGCGATATCTCTATTATTTCGCCATGCTGCCATAGACATTCACTGAAAATAATAGACAAGTTTGCTTGATAACAGAGATAATGTAACAAAAACTAATATTAGTAAAGGAATGGAGCTTAATAAGATTATTTACATTATTTTACAGTACAAACACTAACTATTTACAAAATTCGTAACAATATATCTCGGGGGTGAGGATTTCTCTGAAAATAATCTCAGAGGGGCGTTTAACTAATTGTTCCCTTTTTTGGAAACAACATCTTCACTGCACTCTCAGCTCATAAAAGCTAGAATCCTGCCATTTCTTATTTTCACAAAAGAGGCTCATACAATGGGATATACGTGTGGTCCAATTTAAGTCGAACATACTCTGTTTACTAAATTTATAATGCTTTCGAGAGATCTAAGCATTAAAAAAAAAAGCTTTTAATTTGTTTACCTTTATTTATCTTACTGAAATAAGGGGATGCAATAATAACAGATTTAAACGTGAGAATTTTAAGGGGTGAGTTTTCACAAACAGGAAAGAAAGAAAAAAAAACATATAGAAGCAGGCGTTTTAATTAAAAAATGAAGAAGGAATTTTAATTTGGAATAATTTTAATTTTGAAATAGAGACAATTGACATAAAAACTCTTACACCTAAATGCCCCCCAAAAGGGGGGAAGCATACAGCAGAATATCGGGGACTTTTGAGATATCATTTATGATGACATAATAAATCACTCTGTGAAAAAAAACCTTTATTAAAAATTTTTCCAAAGGAAAATACTAAAGTGACTGGACTACCTTATTAAATGATGAAGTTTTGTCACAATATTTAGAATGCATTGAAAGCATTTCATAATTAACGCTTGAAGCATGATTTTTCTTTCAAGTTGTTATAAAAAAAATAATTAAAAAGAAAAATATTAAAATTATTAGATTTGAAGGGGTTATAATTGGTTAAAGGAAATAGATAATTAAGTTATCATTTTAAAACTCTGTTCTAATTAGTGGTTAGTACATTAGCGTTGTGTAGGAGCATCAAAAATGGGGAAAGGGAGTATCATGGTGGAATAAGTCAACAATAAAATTACTCACCTGAACCGGTAAATAAAGTTTAGATGGCTGAAACACAAGTTTTCTCGATCATGTTGAGAGTGTCAGACAAAAATATTACACATCTTACCACACTAAAGAAACACTACTATTTAAATGCTAAATATTTTATTAGAACACATATAAGCACAAATAATGAATTAGATCTGCGCAGATCCCAAAAAAGGCAAACATAAAATATCAAAAAGTATGATGATTAAAGTATATTTCCCCTGTAATTACATGCCATTCTATGTATAATCAATACAGAATATTAATTTTACTGTGGGGTTATTTTACCATCCTGCTTGAAAAATTATTATATATGAAACAATCATCTTCTACTGGAGTGAGTATTAGATGTTACATATTATACAAATGTGACAAGATCTTATTTAAATAAACCATCAACGATTGCAGAATTAAAATCCATGCCGAACCGCAAAGTTCCTTGTGAAATAGCATGCTATTGTCTGTTGTGGGCTAACAGTACATTTCGTATTGGATAAGAAAAAATTTTTGAATTCATTATTCATATTAATGTAGTAATAATGTCCAGAAAGTCATTCAGCATTGCAGTGCCTATTCAATGACAATATCATTGTGTAGCTGAAACATGCCTGACTCACAAATTAGAAAAAAAGATCCATACCTGGTCGCGACACATATAGCTTGAGATCCCAAGTAATTACGCTGGGAATGGATGAAAGCCACAGGAAATCATACATCTCTAAAAGCAGCCAACAATCCAATGTGAGCACAGTTATTCTACTCAGCTGCAATCACTAGGAATTATTTCCAGCAATCGTTGACTTTATATGGAGGGGAATACAACTTTGATATAATCCAGCAATGGACCCGTTTAGCCCATCGTCAAAAAGGAAATGATGATAAAGACCTCTCACCAAATCATACTATTATGATTCACTAAGAAGGATGACATATTATTGAGATGGGACAAACTTATATGAGAACAAAATATTACTTTTATTTTCGATTGGATAATGCAGACCTCCCCGGAATGCCGAAATCGAGAACACGGCACACCAAGGGACATCTGCACGCTATGAAATATCACGGCCAAGAGAGAGAGAGAGAGCCTCAATTTCTCTTAAGCATCCCTTGAAGTGGCAGTAAAAATGCGCTACGCTGATTGGCCAAAAACAAATACGCGCCAAAGACATGCATTGGCCAAGACCAGCGGTTGCCACAAGTTAGAGATATTTAAATATTGAATAAAAAAGATCGTTAGTAAAATATATTTGAAAATTATTATTTATAAATTACGTTTAAAAGTATTAATTAATTAAGTAAATATTAGGATTAAGATGTTTAATTTATTTAAATTTATATTGACGATCTTTTTAAAAAAATTTAATAAAATTATTTTTTACATAAAGTTTAGATATTTTCGATATATAAACTAAAGATTAAATATTAAATTATAAGTATTAAAGTAAAATTATTTTAGAATTAAATATTAAAATTTGAGAATTAAAGTTAATTATTTAAGTTTTGAAATTTAATTAATGTTCCTAACACAAGTTATTTAAATATCATGTTACATATTTATTAAGATTAGTAGTAAATCAAACACATTCAATGCACAAATACTTACAGAGGTGTGAAAATTATTAGAATAATTGTGATTTTTTCAGTTTTTCTTGATTAATATTGCATATACTTGCAATTTTTCAACAATGGTAATTTGTTTTGTTGATCTAGTCAATTTTGAACTCCTCTAAATTACTTTTGGGGATAAAAAAATTTAAATGTTGCCATTTTTTAAAAAGAAAGGTATTTTATCCAAAGTTATCAAATTGTTTCCATTGCATAAAGAGTTAGTTTGATTGGCAAACAAATGTAAAATTCAATTAAAATTTTGTCTGCTTGCTGTGTCAGTATTTGTTTTCCCTTTCTTGAGTTAGTATTAGTATTAGTTTATTTTTAAAACAAATCTTTTCGCAATTTTGATTAAATTATACTAATTGACAGCTTTTTCTCATTTGTTAAAGGATTATTCCATGATTAAGGATAAAGCAAGTGATATTTCTGTTAGAAGACTAGCTGTGATAAAGTGTCTCATTCAAGAAATAACGATACAGTGCACGAAATCGCTAAAAGAGCAGAAATTTTGCAAGCATCTGTGTATAGAATGTAAAGATTTTTGAGCTCCAAATGTGGATATGAAACTTTTAGAATAAGGATATGCGGAAGGATAGGTAAATTTACTGCAAAAATAGAAGAGAAATTAATTAAAATTGTTAATGCTAACAGAAGAGCAACTAGTCATAAACTAAAAATCTTTTTGCAAGCGTATGGGATAAATGTATGTGATGCTTATACTCGTAGAAAGCTTAGCTCAGCTGGAGTCAGTGCTCGTCATCATTCGAAAAGGTTAAAATCACATCATCTAAGGCCAAGAAGAGATTTGTTTGGGCAAAAGTTGTGCAATAAAAATTCAGAAACTACTTAAGCAAGTTGAGAAATATTAATATTCCCTTAATTAATCAATTAAACTTAAGTTGTTCATTTCTTTTCTTGAAATCATGTTTTTTGCATACTAGCTAAAGATGTAAAATTTTTTTTTAATTTCTTTGTAAATTTCTTTATAAGAATATTTCTCGACAAATTACATATTTTAAGGAGTTGCTTATCTTTTAGGTATGTTTTTCTGATGAATCAATGTTTGCCATATCAGAAAAAAGCACTCAGTATCTCAGGAGAAGTACCAGTGAAGAATTTTTCCGAAATTGAATAGTACAAACAGTTAAACCTCCTACTAAATTAATGGCTTAGATCGTGATGCTTTCTTAGGGTATGGGACTTTTATATGTTGTAGAAGGCAATATGAAACAGTAACAGTATGAAAAAGTGCTTGAACAAAGTCTAATTCCACAATAAAAAGACTGGTTTCCAAATGGAGACTTCATATTCATTCATAATGGAGCTCCGTGTCACAAAGCTTCATGTGTGACCAAACTTTTCGATGAAAAAAATATAATGAACTTTCCATGGCCTAGAAATAGCCCAGATATGAATCCCACAGAGAATCTTTGGGACATTGTAATTAAAAATTTAAAGAATTCCAGCATTACAAACAAAAATGATCTTATAGAAAGACTCATCCGAATTTGGCACTAAGACAATGAAATGCAAATTAATAGCTAAAAATTCATACAAAGTATGCCAAAACGTACCAAATCTTCAATAAAAAGTGTGGAATGCACACTAAATAATAAATATATGACAATTTAAAAAATAATGTGTTATATTTTTAATATAACGAGATTTTATTAAAAAATCCACATTTATTCTAATAATTTTCACACCTCTGTATATGCAATTTAATATAATAAAAACTAAAGCTAATGATAAATATGTAAATTAGTGGGACTCACTTTAGTATAATGTTTTGTCTTTGCTTCAAGGCGCTGATTGACAATCAGTTGCCATTCAGGTTCTCTTCTGGCAAAATTTTCATTTGAAGATACAGCTGGATGAGTTTCAGATGGACTTGAATATGCCAACAAAGCACTTGATGCAGCCAAAACCTATAAAAAATTATGGAAGACAGAACTGTAATTTTGAGATACAAGTATAAACAATGTTCTAATATGATCTTAAGTAAAACCATCATGTTATTACTAAAGGAATAAAATGCAGTGTATAACACACAACGGTGTATAATCCACACCTATGATTTGAGACTGCTTTTTATTTTTTATTTATAGGCATATTCACTGCATTACACATGCCCTTTTTTTTACAAAGAAACCTGAAATGTATGTACATATATGATGTTCTTATCTTTTAAAGTCATTCCTTCCAAGGATTTTCATAGGCTTTAGAACAATGATATATTGAAGTGACTAGCAATATGTGGAGTTAAAAGGTGGCACAACATTTACAAAATGAGGCTAAATGTGTCATGTCAGTTTAGAAATAATGTGTGAAAGAATAATAAATGCATGGATTAAATTAAGCCGAATATAATTCAAAACTCATTTAAAAGATGTAGTATGTATAACAAGCTACATAGAACAGAAGATGATTACTTATTTATTGATCAGAGTGATAGTGATGGTGAAGATTAAACTAACTTCAATGATTTGTCTGAAGATATAACAGAAGATGGATATGACAAAGTTTTCATGTTACCAGATAATGAAAAAATTCAAGTGCAATGTCATTTCTTTTAAATAAACAGTCTTTACGTTATATGTAAAAATTATTTTTTTATGCTTATCTTTTGCTTATTTTTAAGTTCAAGTATCATTTTTATATTTAGCGTGTAATGCACATCCACATATTTTGATTGTATTTTTGATATTGAAAGTGTGCATTATATGCTGAATTTTATGGTAACTTTCAGTAGATCAAAGATATTGCTAATTTCTGATTAGTGAGGTTTTATTTCATGCAAAACATAAATACTAGCATAAAAGGACAGAACAGAAAGAAGCTAATTATAAATATGAATAGTAGCTTATTAATATATATACATATATATATAGACACACATTAAAAATTATTTCAAGATCTTTTTTTTTTTCTTCTGGAGTAGCAAGAGCCTGATATTTGAAATCTGCCATCTCCCCCCCCCCTTCTTCCAGCCCAATATCAAAAATATGCAAATGGAGGAAGCAGAATTTCTGACTGGCATCCAGTTACATTTATTCAATTTATACTGGAAGTGTACAAGTAGTGTAGATTTTTTTTTATTATTATTATTAAAATTTTTAATATTTTAAACTTTGTACAATAGCAGGAGAAGCAAAAATGAAAAATTTTGAGAAAGTGTTTTAATTACTGTTATTTGCCAGTATTATAATGTTCCATCTAATGCAAAAAAAAAAAAAAAAAATTGTAGATTTTAAACTATAAGTGCTGAAAAAGGTGGTAAAGGTATAAGATTTTTTTTATGTAAGGTAGAACAGGAGAAATTTTCAAAGCAGAAATCACTTTCATTTTAATAATGATGAATCAATTCAGATGATAAATCAAGTACTAGAGTATGAAATTAAGCACCTTGTTCAATGTCCATCATACTTACCTCTAAAATATCCAGACGCTGGCGAATAGTATAATCCCTTTCAGTAAACTGAGATGTGAGGTAACTAGCAACCTATAATAAACAAGAAATAATTGAAAATAAATCAGAAATTGTGCATCAAATGTGGCAAATGAGGTGCATTTGTATCTTAACTAGTTATATAAACATTCAGATCTTGGTGCAACAGCTGTTGCACTCTTGTGAAAAATTGCATGAATATAATGTTTAATATAATTAAAAATGTTTAATGTAGTAATGCAGAAATAATGACTTCATCTTAAGTAAGAAATAAACACAATGGCAATCTAAAATCATTATCTACTGAGGGATATCATTGAATTAGTAATGTATGATAGGATTTAATAGAATGAAAACTTTTATTAATATCTTTTTAAGTTTTGATTCAGTTTTTAAAAAACAGGAGAAAAAAAATGTTTTGAAAGATACTATAGGTTCTTACTTTGCAAACTTTTTTGTTTAAAGTAAGATAACATTAGCTTGTAACAAAAGTTTTCTAAAAAAAACCTTTATATAATACTAATTACAATATATATAATTATGCTGTAATATTATATATAATCACCTTTCTGCATTACCTTCACAGTGACATATGATACAACAATAGTACGTAAAGCTGTACACTTTATTTGGTGACATTTTGTAGCTGACTTTTTGCAACAGAACTGGAAATAAATGCTGGTTCTAATCTGGTAGTGTGATAGTTCCATTTCAAGCATCTTGTACTAAATGATAATGATATTTTTTACAAATTTCACAACACAATATTATAAAGCAAGTTCTTTCAAATGCCAATAATTGTTTGACAAAATATGAGCAAACACATCAACACAAACTGCTTGCACGGACTGTTTTAGCTGTGGCAGGAAACTTTCACTACAACCTGATACTTAATTCTTTTTATTATTATTATTATTATTATTATGTAAAGTTCTATCTTGAATAGTTTGACAGTAGAACAGAATATGTGATGGAGGAAATTAAAAATATCATATGACAAGAAATTAAAGAATGTGTGGTAGTCAATTCAGAAATTCAAAATTAATATATAGATTCACATTAACTGAAAAATAAATATATAAATAAAAAGCTTTCTTACCACTAGAGGGCATTGTGTAGTCAGAGTAATTAGACTTTTATGTCTTAATCCTACAAAATCTGAGATAGAAGAACTATCAGTCAAATGCAGCAAGATTTTTGCCATTTCTTCAGCAACCTATGTAAGGAAAAATATTTCAAAAAATAGAGTTAACAGTTATTTAAAAATAAAGATAAAAAAAGATAAAAGAAGAAAAGGAAATAAACAAACAAAACTTTTGTAAAAATATTCTGGATCTTCATGAGAAATAATAAATCAGTATTTCTATATGACTCCAATGAATACAAAATTATTTACATTTCATAACATCCAACTTCTTAATTTATATTTAACCTCTTAATAGCTTCAACTAAAAATGAGTGATTACCCAGGGCTTAACATATACAGTATGGAACTATTTATCTGGAAAACAATTAACCAGGAAACTAGTTATCCATTTCCAATAGATTCGTTTTTAGAATCTTTGAAGAAAAAAAAAAAAAAAAAAAAAAAAAAAAAAAAAAAACATACAATGCTAATTTGACATATGCAGGCATGCAACTGTAATAATGCTTCCAAAAAAGTGAGAAAAGTGACTAAAATTCCAAAAAAGGTGACTAAAAGTGACTAAAGTATGTCAAAAAAGTGACTAAAGCGTATCATAAAAGTGACTAAAACATGTAAAAAAAAATACTAAAGCAAAAAAAAAAAGTGACGTAAATGGTACAAGACAAAGATTTTTTTCAATAAATTTGCAAATTAATCATTTAAATGAAATACATTTGTTTTTTAAATGAAAATCCCCTACCAAAATGCCAGATAAGATCAAACCTCAGTTTTCTTTAATCATATAAACAAAAAATACAATGTTAATATAATATTTTTTTAAAAATTGAAAATAATAAGTAGGCTGTTGTCACAAAAAAATATCAGGGATGCTACCTATCACTCTATTTTTAAAGAACAATCTTCATTTTCCATTAGCAATGGAAAATTTGCTTGCAAATAGTGATATTAAAAAGCTGATTGGTAACATCCTTGAATATTTTCTGAGACAAACTCATATTTTAACTGCAACTAACTATAAAAAAAAAGAACATGTTTAAGAAAAAATGGTGGAAATAAAGAGAAGTTAAAATTCTAAAGCTAAATTCATCTCATAAAAATAATTAAACACAAATGAAATGTATCAAAGTGCATAGATTTAAATATTAAAAATCCATAACTACAAAGCTGTTTTGAACGATGCATTTGACCATCATCAATGGAAAATTAAATGTCATCATGTCTCCTACCCAAGAATAGTCGGGACAGACCATTCTATATTAAGGGCATAAGGGTTTTTAACGTCATCCTATTATAAAAATACAAAACATTGATTATAATTGGTACAAGGTCAAAACTCATTTTAAAAGACCTGTACATAAATATTGTAATGGAAGATAAATAGTGAAATACTGATTACATAGCGTAGAAAGTGACCACATAACAATGAAATAGTAAAAAATATTTTAACATAAAGGACATTGAAATTTTTTTTAGTAAATGAGAAGAATTTTGAAACTATCAAACAATCTTATATTAATGATACAATATCAAAGGTAATCCAAAGAAAAATTTGACAAATTACAGTAGAACTTCATTAATATAAGAAGCAAGGAAATTATAAAAAAGAAATTCCTTGTATTAACTGTTACGGTTACTCACAATACTCTGAAAGATAATAGAAATCTTAAAAACACATATATATTAATAAATACCATTAATTACTCAGATCTTTTAAATGCTAAAATTAATTTAATATCATAAAGGCGATGATTAATTTTTAAGAACTTTCTGTTTCCATTTTTGCAATAAAAAAAAGGATAGAAATGTTAAATGGAAATTCAATGAAGAGTGAGTGTTCCGCGTTCTGGATCTTAAAATCATATGAAGGGATTCTTTTATTAATAATATCCTACTTTTCACTGAAACTCAAATTGAAGTGAAGAATGTCTTGCTCATATTAGCCGTTATCCTGTTTTTGTATGTCATAACAAGTGAGAAAATTTTAATGCAGTTCATTAACAATGAAAATATCAACAATAATTGATATTGGGATAACGACAAGACTGAAAGATAAAAATGTCAATTTTAGTAACATTTTTTAATGAAAAGTGAGCTAACCAGTTTCCACAGATCCTTCACTCTCAGAGAGTGTTGAATTTGGGAAGGGGGAAAGGGGAGGGAGAATAATGTCATTCATCAAAAAGTACAATTTTCCGCTCCGGAATTCTACAATGTTTACTTATAAGCCAAAGAAATCCTTCACAGAGAAACGCTTCTAAATACAATACTGCTTTCACAGCATATCTTTAGTCAAAAAAGTGACTAAAAGAGACTTTTTTAAAAAATAGTGACTAAAAGTGACAAAATTAAAAAAAAGTGACTAAAAGTGAGAAAAGTGACTAACTTGCATCCCTGCATATGCATTACTTGAAACAATTATATAATTTGATGACAACATCTAATATTTGAAATGAAACATATTTAGTTGTATTTTAGATGTATTAATTTTTATGCACAGGAAACAGAAAAATTTTTGATTTCAAGAAATCCCATAAATTAACTTCTCTCAAACTCTGATTAACTTTCGATCTTTCTTGCATCTAATTTTTAATCCAAGTAATCTAATAATTTAAAATTGGATATAATGTCACAATTACATATATTTCAGAAAATTTATCAAATGGATGCTGCTTTAATGCCCAGCATCTTTGTACCCAGTCATTTGTACTTTACCTTTAAATTTTTTTAATATTATCATATGAAAAGATTATTATGATTTTTATCATTCTCCATTAAAATAATAATAAAATAATTTAAAGAGCACACAATAAAATACATCGCAACATTGTACAAAACTTGAGATAATAACATTTATGTTAATGAAAAACAATTTTAAAAGCATTCACACTCAAATTAAAAACATTTTAAAGTGTTTTAAAAATCATACGAATCCCATAAATACTTTTCAGTTTCTAGATTTTAACAGAATATATATGTTTACTTAGCTACCTCTTCTGTAGCATATGGGTTTGCTTTGATCAAATCTTCAGCATATCTCAAGCATGTTTCGGTCCATTCCACATTATCTTGCTCAATCAGTCCCTTCATACAATCACGTAAGTACAAAGGCTTTTTCACTTTAGATTCAGGAATGTCATTAGACATATCATAGGGCTCCAAATCATCATCACTGTCAGAATGAAACAAACTAAGATTAAATAAGAAATATGCCTTTAAACTCACATTAAAATTAGACAATAATTTACAAATTGGGTCATTTCATTTAAGATATTGTATTTTTTTTTTTTTTTTTTTTTACAATAATAATAAATGTTATAAATAAAATATAAATAATTTTAATACTTAAAATTCCAAATCAGTATTTGTCAAAATGTTGTATACAAACAAGTTATAAGTAGTGGTAGTGTGTATCAACAACTAACATATGCCTAATCAATGAATAAAAAACTCTTCATCTCATTGTTGATTTTGTCTCAATGAATTAACAAAGAAAATTCAATAGACATGCAACAGCAAACAAGTGCATTCATTACATTAAAACACCTCCTATGACTAAAAGCTTCTTAATATTTGAAAACATTGCCAAGATTTAATTAAATATAAAATAAAAATTACGTACATTTATAACTAAGAGTTATTTTATTTGTTTTCATTTTTCTGTTCATGAATGTTACACAGAAAATTCAACAAACATGCATTGAAAACAAGTGCATTCATTGTATTAAAATACTTCCTATCACTAAAAGCTTTTTAATCTTTGAAAACTTTGTCAAGTTTTGATTATGCATAAAATAGTGTTCATTTGTACTCAATGGTTATTTTCTTTGTTTTCATTTTTCTGTTCATAAATCTTACAAGTTACCAAAACTGGGAGCTACTCCATGTGTATTAATTGTTTTAACAAGATACACAAGACATAAGTGTTTGAGAACCACTGCTGTAGGTAAAAAGATGGTGAGAAATGAATATCTTACAGAGCATATTATATGGCATTGCACAATATATGTATATATATATATGGTTTCATTGGCTTATTATTATGGTAATATATGAATTACTTTGATTTTATTTGTAAAAGTATTTATATATCTATATATATATTAATTCCTTAAAACAACATTCAAAAAACATTTTTCTAGTTTTTACTTATTCAAAACTAAATTTCAGACAAATCAACTCTTTAAAATTAGAGAGAAATTTTGAAGATAATTTTAGATACCTATCTACTTCTTCATGAACATTTACTTCAGGTTCTTCTCTTTCTTCAGAATGTTCATCACTTTTATTTAGTTGTTCTACCTCTTCAAAAAATTTTAAATCTTCAGATGATCTTTGAAAAATATTAATGAAAGAGAAAATATTAATTTAACAAACACAAATCACAAGCATGTTTTTTTTTTAACTTCTTTAAAAACTATTTTTAAAAAGTGCATGCAAAAGGAGTAATTTTAAGAAGATTTACACACAAAAAGTGAAGTGTACAACACATATGAGCAAGATTCATACTAAATTTATTCCAATAAATAATTTTATAAAATTATTAATAATATTTATTAATAATATTAATAGATAACAACATTTATTAATTACTATCAAATCTTTATGAAGAAATACCTCCAAAATATGATAATAAATAAGAAAAAGAAAAAAAAAAAAAAAAAAAAAAAACATGATACAAATAAAATGAAAAGCAATAAATGAATTCAAACAAGTAGCTAATTAAAAACAAAGCAAAATACTTGGATAAACAATAATTTCATTTCAAACCAAATTATTTATATAACAGTGTCTGTTTTAGAAAAAAAAAAGTCTAAATGTAATTTTAATTAATAAAGAGTTCAGAAATATAAAATTAACTGTTTTTCTGTTATTTATTTTGAATTCTTTTTTTTTTTTTTTTTTTTTTTTTTTTTTTTTTTTTTTTATTAACAATAATTATTTAATATTTATATAAGTAATTATCAGAATCAAGGAAGCAATTCATAATACATGGATAATTCACATTTTTTTTTTTTTTTTTTTTTTACAACATTTGAATTCATCTCTTGCTAAAACTTGTGATAATAAAAATAATAAAGGGGCTGTCCATTAATCATGTGAGGCTTGAGAGGGGGAGAGGGGTCCGTAAAAAAATCACGAAATATCACAACGGGGAAGGGGGGTGTAGTAATATATCACAAGTATTTATTTTTTTCGGCAAACGCGCGATACTGAACCGAAAAACGGCGTTTCGTGTATTTATTTTTTAGTCAAACGCGTACAAAGTCGAAAGCGGCTTTTAGTGTGACCTCGAATCACCGTTGCCAGGCAACGAACGAAGTGAAGTTCCCGCGAGCCGCGACAAGCGACTGCCGGGCTCAGCTTGTCAGTGTCAGTTATTCTGTTGTTTTGGCACTGAATACATGCGTAAATTGTTTAACCTTGTACGTTTTGCATTAAAACAATGTCTAAAATAGGTGATCTGTATAAAGACCTATTTGCAGAGTATAAGAAGGGATAAAAACCTAGTGTAGCTCAAAAAGAATTCAATGAATTGTGGGCTAACGTGAAACAAAAATATACTATCAAAGAAGAATTTATGAAGTGGGCGAATGATCTTTTACTAGATTACCGCCAAAAGCACCAAGCAAAGAAATCATCTAATATCCTCTTTTATTGTTCTAATACTAAAAAGGTAAGTTAAAGTTTGTATGTAACTATATCTTTTATGGTCATTGTTCTAATAATAATACTCGAACCTATATTTTATAATAAATATTCTAAAAAAATTAAGATTCTTTGTAGATACTAAAAAATACACGTGATATAGGGTAGAGGGGGGTAAGTCTTAAACCTCACCATATGTCACCAAGGGGGAGGGGGGGAGTTAAAAATGCCAAAAAAAAAAAAACCACATGATTAATGGACGGCCCCAAAGAAGTAAAAATAAAATTTCAAGATATAATGACAACTTACATTACACCCAAGGCAAATTAAACAAATAAATTTTATTTAAATAATTTTTGCAAATTATGAATTATTGTTTTGAAATACCTAACAAGAACATTAAATTTATGAAATGGTATGATATATCTCATACTTAACCATAAAGTAAATGAAGTACAGTAACAACTTGCATAAAAAATAAAAGACAGATAAACACAAAATACATACATTAGGTTATCATTAGGTTCAGAAGGAATCTTCAACAAGTCTTTTAAACGATGACTTAAATCTGTATTTGGGCACTAAAAGAAAAATATTTTATATAAAAAAAATTAGAAATGACATTATAATACATTGCTGGTACATCAATGCACATTAACGAGTTTGAGTGATTCAAATTTATAGATATAAAATTTATATACTTTTTAATTTGAGGAATTTTTTTATCAATTTCTGATTTGATTTATAATTACTGAATTTACTTGTTAAATTATAAATATTTTTAAAAATATTTTGATAATTCAAACAAAGAAAAAAAACTATGATGTTTTAAAAACTAACAAAGTAATATGAATACTAAATAATCTGCTTTTGTAAAAAAAAAAAAAAAAAAAAAAAAAAGAGTAAGCATTAGATTTTTATGTTTTGCACATATGTTATGTAACAATAATACAACAATACAATGAATAATAGATACTAAATACAGTGTAAATAAAATAAGTTAACTTAAAGGACTTAATTCAGATGAGAAATGGATTCTCTTCGAGGATGCAGCCATTTACGAGGATGGTCTAATAATTATTCTCCCTTGTGTATATAAAATATTTGTACTATGATGGTTGGTGCAAAATATCAAAGCCTAATGTCTTAGAGGCCTATATGCTCAGTTTGAGAAATGCAGCTGCTATATTAACATATTTATGGAGAAAGGGGGGGGGAAAGGAGGGGTGGGGTGGGGGGTGAAAAGCTGGTTTGGAGCTTATTGGGCTGGATTTGTGATAATGGATGAGATGTGGCTAAAGTTATTTAAATTTGGGATCATAGTGATGTAGCCACATCTCGTCCATTGTCACAAATCTAGCCTCATAAACTTCAAATCAGCCTTTCCCTCTCAACTCCATCCTCCTCCTTTGAAAACTCCTTAAAAAAGGTCTTTTAAACTTCACCCACTCTTTCCAAAAGTATGATAATATGGCAACTATGGTTTTAAAACTGAGCATATATGCATCTAAGACACTAGGCTTTGATATTCAATATCAACCATTGCAATACAAACATTTTTACACACTAGGGGAAATGATTACTGAACCACCCTCGTAAAGAAAGATGTCATTTCATAAGATTTCTTTTAGTAAAAAAAAACAAAATCCTTTACAAAATTATTAAAAAAAAATAGACCATTCACATAAATTTCATTTCATTAAAAGCAAACTTTAAAATAATAATAATAATAATAATAATAAAGGATTGATGTAAAACATCTTAACCAACATTACTTTCTTTTAATGCAAAATTATTTAAGAGTATTTTGATATCATTTAAAAACTATAATGTTTGTTTATTATTCATTAGATTCATATTAGTCAAGGATAAATTATAGTAAGTAAATACATTTTTGTTGTTAAAATTGAATAAATCTAGCAAAATAAAATTTATCACATAACAAATGTTTCAACTTTCAGTTTTACCAAATCACTTTATTTTAGTAGAAACAAAAAAGTTGGTTTTGGCTTTAGATTTTCTTCAAGAAAACTTTAATATTGAATATCCTGTAGCTTGTACTTTGTTACTTACCATGTTTTGCATCCAAGCTCTTTTTTGGCTGTTATTTGAAATGTACAAACAAATTAATCTCACCAAAAAGGAAAACTTTAGCTGAAGGACTCTAAAAAGATAGTGTTGATACATGTTCATTTTGGATTGAAATATCTTTTGGCACAAAATGTTATTTGTGACAAAAATATGATAAATTGAACTAAATTTTTTTCCTGCAAAATAATAATCTCTCCCCCCCCCACCCCCCTCTCAAAAAAATAAATAAATAAATAAATAAATAAATGGATTTTTTTTTTTTTTAATAATAAATTTTTCAAATGTATTAACACTTCCTACAACTCAAATAACAATACAAAAAATACTAAGATAATAATATCACATTTGTCTTATGTTTAGGACACACTACTGTAATTTCTGGTGTATAATCCGCAAATCAAATAATTATGTCTTGACCCCAAAAATTTTTTTAAGTAAAATGTAACTTATTAGATTGTAGCAAATATTTGTATTCTATTACTAAAAATTTCTGGATCCAAACAGAATTGTTTGATCTGTGGATTATATGCCAAAAATTACAGTACTATTCAAGGGCTATCAGGCTCAAATCCTGGTCCAGGTTGTTTGTAATACACCTAATTCCATTTAAAATGAAGGTCTTAGCTTATTTCATTCTCATGTACAAAAATTGAATTCAATGCTCCAAATCAAAGTAATCATCAAGTCATCAACTTAGTGCCCAAAGCAATGTTTGGTGTTGGAATCTGAAAAAGTGTTTGCATTCTGCAATATTTGTCTAAATTTTCACAAAATTTTTTATTTTTTTTTGATGAAAAATGAACAAAATAAATTAAAATAATTATAAAAATGCCTAATGAAGGATTGAATGTTGTAGGCTTCAGAATGAGATTTGACAGATTGCTGATGAAGATAATTTGTTACTTACAGAGACAAAAATTTGGGACACGTTGCTAAAATTTGTAACAGTTTCATCAATCATTGACAAAAACCATTTTTTTTCTGAATTTTTAGATGCGTTCCTGCTATGTTTTGTTTCTTGATTAAACTTAATGATCATGAATGGATAATTTTTTATGAACACAAGGAGGAATTTTCAATGAAATTTTAAAGTTCAGAAAATGTTTTATATTTTTTAGAGTTTAACTAGAAATTTGAGAGTCCTCTAGAAATTCATAAAAGTTATCAGTTATTGTATTTAGATAATTATATAACATTATTTTATTAGAAAGATAATAAAAACTATATGCTTTAAAATCACTTTAAATTTTACTCATATAACGTAAATCCCCCCCCCCCCCTTCGAAAAAAAAAAGGCTCAGTAAAATACATTATAATAGATTATTTTACAATAAGTGCAATACACATAAAATAAAAATAATATTGCCCAGTTAAACTGATGGCATTGAGCTCACATAAGTTCAGGCATAGATAATGAGTTTAATTCCGTTTGAAAAAGAAGTCATACTCTGAAACCCTTGTGCTTAAAAGATAATCGTTGCAATCTAAATCAAATCAAACTAACAAATTACTTTAAGAAATGAACTAAAGTTGTGCATTTAGGATACTTAATTAATCTTACATCAAATTCAAGAGCAGGAACATTAGGGTCTAATGCTTGGATTAAGTCACCACCAACTATCATTCCTATGGATCGAACAGTATCTTCAGACTTTCTTAATCTAATCTGAGTTCCTTTCAGAACTTTGTTAATGTAATCTAGAAAGAAACAGATAATATTCAATGTATCAAATAGCAAATATGATTTGAGTTCTAGAGAAAAAAAAAGACATTACTAAGATTTATCTCTATACTATAAATTTTCAAAATTATATTGACGCTTTCATGATGATTCAAGTCATCAATCAAAAATTATTGAAAAAAATGCCCTAAAATTAATACCAGAAGGTCTATACAAGAAAAATTAAAACAACAACTTTAAATTAAAAAAAAAAAAAAAAGACAATCAAGATAACTTTTAATGTTTTTTTTTTAAACAATATTTTATAAATGTGTGGAGCCTGTAATTTTCAGCTTAAATCAACAATTTTTTTTTTAATCCTTTTCTCATGAGGAAGGGGGGGGGGGAGGGGATGAATAAATTTTTTAAAAATGCTTCAATGATAAAAGATGAGAAGTTCTAAATAAATATTTGACCACTAAATGACATTTGCAGGAAAAATTAATATGGATTCATAAAATATTTTGTAAATTACTAGTGAAGGATAATAAAAGATTACTACACTTTGAGACATTAAATAAGAAATTTGTACTTTATAATATCTGATACAACAATTGCATAATTAAAAGTCTGATAGTTAAATAATACAGAATTCCTAAAAAATATCTTTTTGTTTTTAAAAATGCATAAAAAACAAGCAAACACCAGAAAAAAAAAAGCCATGCTTTTTTGTAATAAATAAGCAAGACAAAAATATAAAAAGTAATATCCATATTTTTTTTAAGTGAAAAGGGAAACTTACCTTTACTATTCAGTTTGAGTTTTAACTTCTTCAGCCATCCAGCACAAATCATCAGAGCAGAAGCAATGTGGATTTGTTGCTCAGGGCTTTGATGGTTCAAAGATCTTTCATCTGTCCAAGAATCAAGGAGTGAATCCAGAATCTAAAAGTAATATTCAAATAAAACAAGACATATGATATATTACAAATAATACGCAATTACACTATGACAATGATAAAATATATATTGGTCACTGCAAGAAGAAGACAAAGAAGTCAATTGTACTGAATCCTAAGCTGAAGAGGATCTAATAGAGCAATTTTACACATTATATGGAATACAGGATATGCAGAAAATTCATATGTGAAATATGTGCCAGGCTACAGAATTTCTGCCGATGCTCTCGATGAGTCCGAAAAATAGATCTTTCAATATTTATTTTAGCACACTGCCACAGTAAAGAAGAGAGAATTTAAGAATAAAACCCCTTCCAGAGCATTTAAAAATTGATAAGATAAATACAAACCTTATGTAAAGAAAAATAGTATATACATATACTTTTAAAAAAAAACATGAAAATTTTATCATTCAACTATTTGAAGGCTTTATAATAAGAATTTTTACCACCAACACAAAATTAATGAAAGTTAGGAAAAATAGCAGCAAAGTAATATACATGTTACTGCTACTGCTCTTTCTCTCTCTCTTACATTTTTTTTTTTTTTTCCTTCTTAAGATTGAAGGAGATAATGAAATCTTTAAACACATAAAATCTGTATCTATTATGGTTGTTTGTGCTTTTCATCATATAGTTTTTTATGCATCATGCAGTTACTAAACACTACCTTATGGACATGCAACACAACAAAATGTTAATATTATGAGTAACAATAGTTCAAAATCAATTCCAGTTGGGGGAAATATAAACCACTTTTATTATTTTTGATTTAAATAAAAGATAATATCACAATTTGAAAAGCACACATGTAACTCATCTCTTAACATTTTTCTCATCATAATTCTCTATTAAAATCTTGTATAAAATCATCTTAGTGTCAAGTCAGTTTTTTTTTAAATATAAATTATAAAGTTAATTTTAAAAAAATCTCCAAAATATTTTGGAAAAAAAAAAAAAAAAAAAAAAGATTAACACTTTGTTATAAATAAATAACTTTTACCATCTTTGATTAAAATAGCAGACAATATTACAATTTAGAAACTTACACATATTTCAAATGCGACTCACCTTTTAAATATATATATATACAGGGTGTCCGAAAAGTCTGGAAACGGTCGAATAACTCGAGAAATATACATGAGATTGAAAAACGTAAATATACGTGTTAAATATTTTTAAATAAGCTACTCAGTGATACAAAATTTGACCTTGGTAACCGACCCCCTGGGGGTCAGAGGGCGTCCAACTTTGAAATCTCAAATTATAACCCCCATTTTTTATTGCAGATTCGGATTCTACGGACAAAAATACGTAACTTTTGTATTTGATGTTTATTTCAAATCTTCGTTTATCACGGTGTAATCGAGCATATTAAATCGATACATATTCCCACTTTTCCAACGGGATTTTCCCTTATCGAAACTAATTGGGGAGAATTTATGACATCAAATTCCTCGTCTTTTGCAATAATAGCGTTTCCTGAAAATCACCCGTGCCGATTATTTCGGTAGTGCTACACAGTTAAAAATTTGATCCATTTGCTGTAGCGTCACTCCACAGCTTTTATAGAATATCTCTTTCATGACCAATGAGAATGTTCCATAACACAGTAAAGTACACAGTAAAAAAATTGACCCTTTTGCTGCATCGTCACTCCACCGCTTTTATAGAAAACGATTACTTTACTGTGTTATGGAGCATTCTCATTGGTCACAAAAGAGATATTCTATAATAGCTGTGGAGTGACGCTGCAGCAAATGGGTCAAATTTTTAACAGCATAGCACTATTGAAATAATCGCCACGGGTGATTTTCAGAAAACGCTATTCCTACAAAAGACGAGGAATTTGACGTCAAAAATTCTGCCCAATCAGTTTCGATTAGGGAAAATCCCGTTGGAAAAGCGGGAATATGTATCGATTTAATATGCTCGATTACACCGGGATAAACGAAGATTTGAAATAAACATCAAATACAAAAGTTACGTATTTTTGTCCGTAGAATCCGAATCTGCAATAAAAAATGGGGGTTATAATTTAAGATTTCAAAGTTGGACCCCCCTCTGACCCACAGGGGGTCGGTTTCGAAGGTCAAATTTGGTATCACAGAGTAGCTTATTTAAAAATATTTAACACGTATATTTACGTTTTTCAATCGCATATGTATTACTCGAGTTATTCGGCCGTTTCCAGACTTTTCGGACACCCTGTATATATATATATATATATACATATATATTAAATAAAAGCAAACAGGATTGGCATGGATAATTTAAAACACAATTTAAACAAACTATTTTTATGCCCTCCCATGTATATAGATACAAATATATATTCTTTTTTTTTTTTGGAGGGGGGGGGGGGGGGGTAGCTGTTTTCAGAATAACTCAAACATAATCAGGGGTAATTCTAACTCAGAGTCAAAAATCCTGAAAATTAATTGACACAAAGTAAAAAACCCTAAAAATATTGATGCAAAATATACCAATTCCAAAGGTAGCATTCACTCAAAAAGATTTCAAACAGCAAAAAGAAAAAAAAAAAAAAAAAAAAAAAAAAAAAAAAAAAATTGGAGCAGAAAATACAGTTTTTGGGGAAAACAAAGGATTTAAAAAAAAAAAAAGTAACAACAAAATCAGTTTTTAGCAGTAAAAGTTTTAGAACAGAAAGTTCCACTCCAGCAACAACTGCCTTTTTTTGCAGTCTTTTGACCAAATTTGCTGTTTTTTCGCACTTATTTGACAAAATTGGTCAGTTTTTGGTTTTTTTTTTCTGACGAAATTGGTTGTTTTTTCATGATTTTTTTTATGAAAGTGATCGCTTTTTCATAATTTTTTGACAAAATTTGCCCCCCTTTTTTTTTTCAAAATTTATGCTTTTTTTCCCACAATTTTCTAAAGAAATTACTTTTTAATGCAATTCTTTAAAGAAATTCATGATTTTTCCATTATTTTTTTTACAATATTTGCATTTTTCCTGAGATTTTATGAAATTTGAGATATTTTTTAATGTGCGAATCTTACACTAAACGTAACGATATCATAAACCAGGAAGATCTATTGAAAAATCCGGAAATGCAAGGTACACACAGAACACAATCACCCCTGCATAATATTTTCTTTTTCTAATTTAAATATTTCAAACTACACTGAATATAAGTAACACTTTAACTCAGCAATCAACATAAGACATAGAGAGTCTTAGTCATGTTTGTATGCAAACACTAGTATAAGATGAATATATTCAAGGTGCATAACATATGTCAGGATGTTCTAAAAACATTTAATAAAGTGAAAACTGTTTTCAAGGTACAGAAAGTCAAAAAATCAGATGGTTTTGGATAAGAACTTCTGCAGATTTTGGATCATAAAAGAAAAGACATTATATTTGCTAAAGAAATCAAATAAATACAAACAAATTAAAGCAAGTAGGAAATAACCAAAGTGGGCAACAATTAAACAAAAAAACTGTGATTTTGTGCATGTGGGGGGGGGGGGAGATAAAAGGGGATTCATAAAAAAAAATTATTTATTTATTTTTTATTCTTGAAATAAAATAACTTTTTCAAACCTGAATACAAGTTGCTTAAAAAAGAAATAAATTGCATATGAATTGTAAATATCAGTATCAAGGGCCAAAAAAGAATTTATTTTATTCCATACAAATAGTACAACAAATTATTTTATGTTTTATAGTCATTAAGATTTGTGCAATGGAACACAGAAAAAGTTATAAAGATGTTCAAGGTAAAATATTCTATGATAGGTAGAAAGATATGAACATTTAATATTTAGAAAATGTAAATTGCACATCCTTTTAAACATGTGCGAAGCAAAAAAAAAGAAAGAAAGAAAGAAAGAAAAGAAAGAAATATTGTTCACCTTGATGAAGTCTGAAGTACGTTGATCAGAGTTCACAAAATAACCTATGGTGTTTTGTAAAACAGCAGCCTGCATAAAAAAAAAGAGAAAAAAATAAATATATTACAAGCTAATAAAAAGAAGACAATATTTGCATGAAACAAAAAGAAGACAACATGAAATTTGAAATGTTAGCATTTTAATATTCACCACTTTAAACAATATTTTCTTTGTATTTACAAAGAGGTTTAAATCTACAAAATCAGCCCCACCGCCAGGTTTTGCGGAGTGACCCTTCCCCCACCCCCAGTTTTTGCTTTGCATCATGTCAACAGAAAAAAAAAAAAATGTGTGTTAGGCTTGACACGTCTTGTCCATTTTGAATGATATGTAAAAAATCAGACCAAGTTCGTCTGAGATTCAGGGCTGCCATATTTTAGAGGTCTATATTTTTGAAAACATAGACCTCTAAAATATGATAGCCCCCTCCAAAACTTAATCCTAGGTGCACCACTGCGTAGCAACTCAGTAATTATGATATGTGCTTACTTCATCATAAGCATTCATAGATTAATCATTTTCTTTTCAGTTTAATGACTTAAAAAAATTCTCTTGAAGCTAACTTAATGATTAAAAGCAGTATAAAATTGAAAACTGCTTGTAAACACAAGTAATACTAAAGTATTTCTATAAAATCTGCTCAACCGTGTGGTACAAAACAAGAATAAAGTTATTCACAATGGATTAATTAAAATATTACTAGTTAAAAAAAAAATCCAACCAAGCCTTGATAATAAGCATACACTAAATATTTTAAATATACATGTTTAACATTCTTAATCAACTTTTGAAAGATATACTTACAGTTCTAAATGATCGGAAATACAAAAGCTTGACAGTCATGATGTAATTAAGTTTTTTATTTTTTACTCCCTCATCATTTAAAATCCAGTCAACATAGCCATACCTGTTGGATTAATTTTAAATTAATTATCTAACAAGACAACACAATAAGAAAAAAAAATAATACACATAATTTGAAAACAATAAATTTTAAAAACCAAAGAAATCTATAATAATTCAATAATTATTCAGAATATTTGATGTATGACTAAAAAAAACATACATAAAATCAATCTTAAATGTTTATAGCTTACATAAATCCATTTCATTAAATAGATTAAACATAGGTGAAATGTGAAAAAAAAATGCAACTTACCAAGGTATTTGAAGTAGTATATTTGTTATAAAAGAATCTAATGAATTAGATGGTATCTTAGAAACAAAATTTTGGGATATTCTTCTCCATATATAATCAGATTTAATCTTGTTCAGAAATTCCTTCAGATACATTTTCGACACAATATCTAAAAAATAAACATACTTTTTAGACACAATATCTATAAAATAAAAATACAACATTTTAGATACAATACCTATAAAATAAATAAAAAATGGGAAAATGCTTAATATTGAAATTTCAGATTTAAAAGAATATATATATATACAGTTCAGAACCATTTATCTGGAATGGTTGTGATCAGATGTATTCTGGATAACTGGTTTTTTCAGTTAACTGGTTGATTAAAGCAGCATGCATTTAATAAGTTTTGTAAAACATATCTAGCTTTGTCATCATTTCTGATCTTAAATAATTAGATTATTTAAATTAAAAATCAGATGCAAGAAAGATCAAATGTTAGAGTTTGAAAGAAGGTAATTTATGTGAATTTTTAGGAACAAAAATTCTTCTGTTTCCTCTGCATAAAAATTAAAACATCCAAATATGTTTCCATTTCAAATGTCATCAAATTATACAAATGTTTCAAGCAATGCATATGTCAAACTGGTAGTTCATGACACTTTTTCTCTACAAATATTCTGAAATTAGTCTATTACAAATACCATTCTGGATAACTGATTTTCCGATAATTGATTTATGGATAAATGGTTCCATACAGTATATATATATATTATATATATATATACATATTTATGTTTTTCAGAAATGTTCAATTTTTTGCATCATTAAAATATTAAGAATTGAAAAAGGATTAATTATTTATTAAAAAAGTATTGACCATAATTTAATAGTTAATATCACAAAATAGAATCAAATACAAATTAGTATGTATTCTTTACAAAATAAAAACAAACTTAAGTAAACTATTTGATAATGATGTCAAATGATTATCTGGTTTCTTGGTTGAATACCCATACTAAGTATTGTAATTATTAAAGTGGCATGACTTTACAATTTATGGCATATTCACAGCCATAAAAAATCACACAAATTATGCAATGGGCTGCATTATTCACAGACTAGCAAAATTTGCTATATTGTGATGCTCATATAAATAGAGATTTGGATTATTAAAAAATTATCATTGAATTTATATTTTAAAAAAAATTTAAGAAAAAAAATTTCACTTCTCAAAAAAAAAAAAAAAGAAAAGAAAAGAAAAGAAAAAGAAAAAGAAAAGAAAAAGAAAAAGAAAAGAAAAAGAAAAAGAAAAAAGTTTACTATAAACTGAAGTATATTCAGCAAAGAATTTGTTGGGCTGCAAAAATAAGTATTTCACATTATATGCAGTGATTAATTGGAAACACCTGATTTAGAATATAGAAACACAAATTAATGTTGATTCAACCAAAATCATAGAGAATAATTTTGTAGTTTCCAGTTTAAAAGTTAAAAGAGCTTCATACAAGATATTTATAATCACAAAATTAAATTAACTTTTTAATTAATATTAAAGCACAAAGCAATTTGCTGATGTTATAACTAGATTATTTATTATATTTTCATTTAATATTGGTCAAATATTGATGTTCTTATAATATTGTAACTACAATAGCTAAACTTGACTCTGCCATTGTATCCCAACCAGAATAATATTTTGCACTCACTATGATTTTGAACCCAGAAAAACAGCACCAAATACTTTGGAAAAATATTAGCCAAATAAGAACCTCTGAAATTATTTTTTAATCTTTTCCAAGATAGTTCAAAAAAAGTAGTTACTTTTTACAGCATCTATATACATTGTAAAAGTTAATTAGATGTTTATTAGTATTATGAGATGTATATTGCATATACAAGACTGCACAAATGAATGTAGACATATTACCAACATTGGACAGCATTTCCTAAAAATAGATTTTTAACATTTTTTTTTTTTTTTTTTTTTTTTTTTATTAAGCCATTTGTTTTATTTTATTGTATGAAAAAATAAAATTTCCTAACAATATTTTAATAATGTTGGAAAGTGTTTCATAATTTATGTTATGATACATGATTTTTTATTCTTGTTAATTATTTACCTGCTTTTCCGAGAAGGCATATCTTGCCAGTTAATTTGGCTAAAAACTCTAAACTGCAATCTTGAGAATTTTTTACACTTTCATATATTGAATGCAAAGCTTTAAAAACTGTAGAAAGAAGCAGAGGAACATAGTAAGTTGGATAAAATATTTTTCTGAAAATAAAATAAACAAAATTAGTAAAAAAAAAAAAAAAAAAAAAAAAAAGGAAAAAAAAAACAAGCTTTCAATTATTATGGTATCATGCTTTTATTAATGAAAAATACATAAATGAAATTATTTTGACAATGCATTTAAGGAAGGATATAATATGCAATTATTTTTAGAAATTTGTAATTTGAAATATCCTAACTCTTTCAAAAAAGCAATTGACTAAAATAAGAAAGATACATATGAGTAAAAAAAAAAAAAAAGCTTAAAAAGACATTCTTGTTTAGATTTTTTAAACAATGTAATGATCACATAAAAAATTAGCAAGATAATATGATCATTTTTTAAAAATATACATGAAAATATATAAAAGTAAACATTAAAAGCTCAAAACTCTGAATAATTTTAATTCGAAATTTGTTTATCTTGATCTACATTATTTGAAAGTTTATACCTAGGTTTAGATTAAAACTACTTTGTTAAAATTAGGTATTATTGTGCACCAAAAGTCATAATCAACAATTCTATATGACACTTTGACATTGTTATAATTGTTTTATTATTTCATATAATATTCTGAACGAAGAATGCAGAAGAATTATACAACATTGTCTTATCACAAGTAAGAAACAAGCTTCTAAATAAAGATCTCACAGTGTTGAATTCAGCTCCCCCCTGCTAAGCTTTGTCTAGAGAATAGTGATCATAGCAATACTAAAGCAGCAAAAACTTATAAAAATTAAATTAACTCAAAAATGGTATTGCAGGAAAGCGAATTCCCCAAACACAGCCAGCTCGCTATGTACAGTGGAAGACATTGCATTGTAATTTTACGAAGTTTTGCTAACGAGGTATTTGTAAATCCTCTCAGGTATTAATCTTAATCATCTAAAGAAGAACATAATATTAAGCTGTAAAATAAAAATGAATTGGTTACACTCACCCCAACATCACATGAAAGCAGGGTTGGCATGATTTAAATCAACTGATTTAAATCAAGATTTAAATCTAGATTTAAATCAAGTGATTTTTTTTAAAGCATTTGATTTCAATCAATTTTTTTTCAATATCACATGAATGCACATATCAAAGGAAAATTTTGGGTAAAAAGTTAAAAAATGTATTAGATAAAGATAGAATTACAAAAGTTAAAGCAAGATATGAACAAGGTATTAATGGCTGACATTTTGCTGGAGTTTTACTAAGTCCCTCTGTTTTAAATCGAAATGAAATTTCACTTACAAGGAAGGTCTCCATACAGGGTATATTCAGAAACTTATGAAAAAAAAAATGTTAATTAAACTACTTATGTATGTAATAAAGGATCAATCAAAATTAGTGGCGGAATCACAATAGAAATTATGTAAAAAAGTAAAAAACTTTTGAATATTTGGCGTGAATATCATGCGATTTGGTGAGCAGCACTTTTCCTCGCCAAAAGCAAATGATTTAGTGCAACTGAAAACAGCTAGATTTTTAGAATGTGTGTGAATAGTAGGGTAACATCCCCAGTAATTGGCAGGCACCAGTGATTGGCACATCCTACAAAAATGTCCTAAAATAAGATTTATATCCAGTCTTTTAAAAATGCAAGTCCATATACCAGTTATATGCTCATTTACTTTAAAGATTATAACTTTGATTTATACTAGATGACAATAGTGCCTAGGAAAGAGAAACAATTATGGATTGTATCAAATTAGCCATTTTTGTTGCAAATGCTTCTTTTCTGGCTTAAGAAAGGCATGTGTTTCAATTTATTATCTGATTTATAGTATATTTTAATTTTTATTTGACAACAGTTTTGTTTGGTTGAAAAGGGTTACTTTAATTGTGTAAAAGTCTAAGTGCCAATTACTGGTGATTACAGCAACTTTTTATAAATACATTTTTATAAAAATACTTTTTCAAATATTTTTGCTTTTAGTGGGAAAAATAGATGCACAGATATGCACTCTTTGATTTAAAAATATTTGCAAGTAAATATTTTATTTCTTGGTAATGAAAATAGAAGTAAGTTTAAAGACAAATCTTTAATGTGCCAATTACTGGAGATGTTACCCTATTTAATAAATTTAAGCATAAATAATGAAAGAATTTAATATATTATGTACTTATATGTACACACATATCTCGTATTGCATATATATATTGTTTGTTGTTATAGTTTTTAATTTATCACTGGAAAAATATTTTCATATATAAAAAATTCATATTGAAAAAGATAATTTCATACATTTAAGCGTATTCAAAATTAAAAGCCAGATGCTTCCATAGCAACGAAATTGACTTGCAATGCTCAATTGGACTTTGAGCTTGAAACAATTTTAATGAATTTAAATTATGAATTTTGTTTTAAATCACAAATTTTGATGGTTAAATTTCAATATAAATACATATAAATATCGATATAACAAAAGCATACTTAAAACAAACTAAAACTGGCAAAAGTAAAGTTATTTAAATTATATTTACTTAAACAAGTTCAACATGAAACTTTTTTGTCCTTGAAATGTATTTGGCATAAAAAAGTATTTTTTCAAACTGCATTCTATCGCCAACCAATAATAAATCGCCAAATAATGATTTTTTTTTTTTTTTTTTTTTTTTTTTTTACAGATGTTGTATGGAAGTTCTACCCAAAAATTTTTTATAAGCATATATATCCTCATGGGAAGAACATTTTGTAATTTTTTCAGATTTTTCGAAGTATGCCCATATGAAGACCTTCCTTGTTAGTGTAGAGGAAAATAATGAAGGTTTGGCATTCATTAAAGAAAATTGTCAAATTCTTCTCACTACTGTAGCACATTTTCAAGCAAAAAATGGCTCATTCCAAAAATTACCATTGCTTGAGAAAAAAGTTTCTGCTATTATGACAGATTATGATTGGTGGAAGTTCTTTTATGTAATGGGAGGTTGGAGTAGAAAGACAATTTTCTTCTTTTGGACTAGTACATTCAAGCCAAGCTTCTAAATTAATGTTTTTGTTCAAACAATTAAATCCCTGATATATTCTTATTTGCTTAAAAAATATTGAATTAATGAAGAATTTTATCCCTTAATAACAGCTTGCATTAAATGAATATTTAATTTGTTTTTTAAATTTTACCATTTTCTATTCATTTACAGCATATTTTTAAATTTATTTCTTATTTAGTGTGCACAATTCAATTACAAAATAATAGAATGGCTTTAGATTAAAGCCTAGATGTTTAATTTTTAGTACCCAGTAACTAGTATATACTATTTTCTTAACTATATAATTATTTCTTATATTATTTTTATAAATTATAAATATTATTTATTCATTTTTAGTTATTTATCATAAAAAACTGCTCCATGTATTGTAAAAAAAAGAAAAAACTCAATAATTAAAAATAGTATTCTAAAAAAATCAAATAAATCCGATTTAAATAAAAAAAATCTGATTTAAATCAAATAAATCCGATTTTTTTGATTTAAAAAAAAAAATCACGATTTTTTTCCAACTCTGCATGAAAGACACCCACATATATACAATAGAAACTTTTTATTGACACATTGAGTATACCCTGGCTGGCCAACTGGGTTCGCTACAGAAAAGGTTGAGTACAATATTATCAATTATTTATGAATTTTTTATCTGAAAATTCCTTATTTAGTGCAAAAATCCAACTTTAGAATACCAGACAGTTCATTAGTTGATGGCAAAGTTCCTACTTTTGCAAAACAAACAATAGAAGATTGGAAAGTCCATTGGTTGATGGTACAGTTCTTATTTCTGGAAAACAAACTATAGAAAATCAGAAAGTCCATTGGTTGATGGCACAGTTCTTATTTGCAGACGATAACATTCTCTAGAAAATGTTTCTCCAAACACTGCCTCTGGCTCCCACAGATGTGAGCTCGGGCACTAATGATAATCAGAAGATATACCGTAAAATACCGTTAATCCGCCCCCCCAAACGAAAAGAAAAATCGTACAATAGTTAGGGGAGGGTGCTTACACGGGATTTTTTCGCAATCGTTCAACAAAATTTACAGGAATGAATCATCATGAAATGAATGAATCGTTGAATGAATCATGAATTTTTATACTTGAAAAAAATTTGGTTTTTATTTTTTCTAAACATAAATTCTGTCGAAAAAACGCAGAAAAAAGGAGAAATTAGTAAAAAAAAGCCAAAACAAGCATGAAATCAATTAAAAAATCTTGAAAAAACGCGCATTTCATCAAAGATTCATGATTCGTTCATTTCAAAATGATTGAACTTGCTCTCAATCGCCTTTGAGAATCGGGAGGGAGGGCGCTTTCTCGGGATTTTTTGAAAATTTCAAATTCTTTATAAAGTGGGGAGGGGGCGTTTGATCGGGAAGGGCGGATTAACGGTATTTTACGGTAATGCAAACTTCAGGCGCTGGTGACAAGCAGAGAAATAGCATCTCCACTCAAGCAAGAACACAAGATGCCATTGCACGAAATACCTGCAGAGTTTTTCTACTGATGTTAAATTTAAATTAACACACAATTGTAGGGGCTGGAGATGAATTATCACGAGAACGGCTATGACGTGACGATATCTTAAATTCGCCACTTAGAAAATAAACTCCAAGATTTTTAACGGCAGACAGAAAAATGCCTTGCTTCCAATGTGACGACAAAATACTCACATTCCGGCCTGCAGGCCGGGAGCGCGACGCAGGTCCTACTTTCCCGAGTGCTCTGGTGAATCTCTCTTCAGGCCTTCCGCGAAAAATCAGCTTTCGCCTACGACGCGCGCTGACGGCCAATCAGAGAGACTTATTTTTGATTGTCTCGAGGCTTCTAGAAAAATCTTTGCTGAGCATGACTCATACTAAACAGCGACTCCCGTATTTTGGCACGAAATTTGTTTGATGGAAAGATACAGAATGTTCTAGAATACACTTTCTGCATGATGACTCACATCCAGCCGAGGAAGAAACATTAAAAAAGAAAGATGGCGATACGTTATCTTGAAAACTCGGTCGACGTTATTTAAAAATGCTGAAACAGTCATTTTTTTTAAATTGCATAATTTGCGAAGTAATTGTTAAAAAAGCTGAACGATTATGTTAAAATAATTTATTTTTAAAATAAAGGCCGATTAATATAATTTCAATAGTAAATAACTAATATTAAAATAATTTAGAAAAATATTATTTGGTAGATTGCTATTCTATTTAGTGATAATGAAAGGCTATGATCTCTACATTGATAAATATTAGTTTTAATGGATTTATTAATGAAATTATTGCAATTTAAGATTATGTTTTAAAATGGCTATTTGTTGATTAATTTTCTCTTAAAATAATAATTGAAATTTTTGTAAACAAAAACACTGCCTAATATTATCTACATATCCTAACACCCCCCCACCCCAGAAAATTTTAAATTTTGCGTTTTCGCTTGTCAAAAAGTACAATCCCCCCCCCCCTACCCCCGGAATTCTAAAATGTCCCTCCCAGAAAAAAAAGTTTGAATTCAACACTGAGATCTCATGTAATATGGCAATTGTTTTCAGCTATGCAAATATGAAAACTTTATAAATTATTCACAAAGAAATTTTTTTTTAAATAATCATAAAGGAAAATAAATTAAAAAAATTTATACGTATGGAATTGAAAATGTATTTAAATTTTACTTTAGTGAAAATTTAAAATGATGTGAAACTATCAATGTTTTTTGCAATTAAAGATATTCAACAGTTTTGTGAAACTTTTCGAGGTGTTTAACCCTTTCCGGCATAGGCAAAATCTGTTAGTAAAATGAGAAATTATTGACTGACACCGTATTTCACAAACGAATTTTTTAGATATTTTGAAACCCCTAAATTAAGCTTTTATTATAAAAGCAAAATGCTACTAAAATATTATTGACGCCGTTTGCAAGTTTGGGATTAAAATTAGGTATCCCAGACCGAGCGCAGTGTGCCGGAAAGTGTTAAGCAACCTGAGCCCCTCCTTTGGCTATCTGCATGGTTGATAACATTTTTATTATACAAATTGTACTAAAACATGTCGGTGACAATGGGATTAAAAATGAATATAGAAAAAATGTTACCTAGATTAACAAGTTTTAATATATAATTCAGTGATATCACTACACTTTTTAAATCCTGCACCCTGACACTTCCGAAGAACTGTGTTGTTTTTTACAAAAGTGGATCTTGCTTTCAGGAATATATCACATTTAGTATTAGACCGGAAGGCAGCAGAACAGACAATCAGGATAATCACCTCATCCAGTTCACAACTGAAATTCCAGAATTAATTGAAGCTTAGTTTGCATGTTAAAACGCAATTGGTCAAGTCATATCTTGATGGAAACACCTGAAAACCCGATTTTAGCAGTTCACTCATTAGCTTACTACGGTGTTTTCCAGCTCCCAGTCCTCCAAGTTTTCATACCTTTGGGTGCAGGAAAACACTATAGTAAACCTATGAGTGAACCACTAAAATTTTATTTTCAGATGTTTTCCACCATGATATGACTTGGCAGATCTAATTGCATTTTAATATGTGAATCAAGATTTAACTAATTCTGGCATTTCAGCTATGAACTTAATGAGGTGATTGTCTGTGCTCTGCCTCAAGATCTATATGTTTAAATAAGAAATATGCATCCTTTTCATTCTTTCAAGGTAAATATTGTACATCTTGAAGGAGCCACCAAAAAATTTTTACGCATATCTTCTCTCTCTCTCTCTTTTTTTTTACTTAAATGATGCATCATTGCATATTCTTGGTATCCCTGATAGATAATGTTATTTCAATGATAAATTCTAGCTCTTAATAATGAATTCTAAGATAACATAATTCAATTATGGGCATTAAATCTACAACTAAAATATACAAATACATAAAACTTACGCATGCTTTCCTTTCGTTTTATTTGCTATTCTATCAGGCAGTGATATAAGTGCTGTTATCAGATCATCCCACACATGTGATTTAGAGACATACATCAAATTCCAATTACTGGAACTCACACATTGATACAAAAAGAGATTTTCTAGAACTGGAAGTTGAACAAATTTCTGCAGCAAGCTTATAACTTTTTGTCTCACATACTGCTCACTGAAAATAAAAATACATAAAATGGAAACCATGATGCTAAAATATATTCTCCCAAATTATGCAAGTATACATTTAAATGCATTACATATACCTAAAACAACAGCATTAATTTAATTTTCATAGTTCATTAATCAATATTATTTACACTAGAATCATAGCTAGCAAATAAAGCAAAAGAAAGAGACTAATGAACTATTGAAACTGTTCAGGGTACTTTTTTTTTCAATGTCACTTATTTCTGTATTATAAGTTTTTTTTTTTTTTTTTTTTTTTTTTTTTACAATGACAAATGATATGTAGTCACCCAAAGTAATTCCTGGTCAAAAAATTTATGCTGGTGAGTGGTGAGCATATTTCGCAGGATTAAAAAGTATCCCTTGAAGAAAAATTACTGCTGAGTATGTGCTATGTGGCAGGAGTCGAAATATTGAAGATCTAAAACATCCTTAAAGTCTGTTTGTATCTGGTAACAAAAAAAAAGGAATAAATTGCTCGAAATGCATGTGGAATCCTGATGAATATATTTTGCAGAATAAAACTGTTTCTTGAAAAAATAATCCAACTGAAGAGCAAAAACAAGGTGAAATGCCGAAATATTGAAAATACAGCTAAGCGGTTGAAATTGTTAGGAATAACAAGACTAGTTTTCTATTTCTCAATGCTTCTAATTATCCTTTAACACATAATAGAATATTTAAAAAAAATTTTTTTTAATTACTTTAACTTTTAAAACCATTTTGAACTGGTTCTGAAATTGAAACTATTTTAATATAAAAAATATATAACCAAAATCGAAAAAGTATAAACTAGGCCGGTTGTAGATCATCCTCATATCCTATGCAAAAAAAAACTCATGTAAAAATATTAACATTTGAGCAAGATATTTGAAAAGAATGACCCCTAGACTTAAGATTATCATCCGGGTCTTTTTCAATCAATAGTGTGGGCTGTTATGGATTTCATTCCTCTCAGCAGTATCTTCACTTGTTGTGTCTTTCAGAAGTTTGCAGTTTTAGTTTTGACATTTATGTTTTAGAATGTTGCTGATGTTGTCTGTAGGGATGCACTGGATATCCGGCTGATTTTTCAATATCCGAAATATCATCGGATATCTGAATCACAATCACCGGATATCCGACTTCTGTATCGAATATCCAGCAGAATGCAGCAAAGCAAATATAGATGAATAACAGTAATCGTTTAATTCCAAACAATGCCAAAAAACATTTTTTTTATAATGCAGAAGATAAAATAATAAGTTTCCCTATCAATGAGTAAAAGGTAATTCTCAAATCTTAAAGAATTGCCAGCTTTCCTTACTATTTATATTTAAACTCTGTAGTAAATTCAAGAATTTACATTTATATCTTTTAGAAAATTGTATCTTTACTTTCAGATTGCAAAACAAAATTTGAAGTCAAAATAGCAAATAAAGCATATTTGCAAAAATGTATAAAGATAGAAAATCAACATCTAGAAACACACAAATAATGCATGTAAAGGTAGCAAACAGCCGTTTCGAATCTACTATTGAGATTCTTCATCAGTACAAAACTCAGCATGCTAGAAAAAGCAAAGCTGAGCAAAGCAACAGAGAAGCGCAGGCTTACATACCGATTACAAGAGTGAATGACAGTAGATTCGAAATGGCTATTTGCTACCTTTACATGCATTATTTATGTATTTCTAAACGTTGGTTTTCTGTCTTTTGCTTTATAAAATTTAAAATTGTTTATTAAACTATAATTTTATTAATTTTCTTTCTTTCTCTTAATTTAAACAATAGGCTAATTGGTTTTTAAGTTTAACAACTAAACAGACATATTTTTACTTCCTTCTATCCTTGATTAAAGAAAGTAATGTAATCAATTGTTTCGACGAATTTACATGTTTTAGGAATCTAATATCCCAAAAAACATGTTTATTCAAAACCTTTGTTTGTCCCAGTGTCGCCATCATACCATCAAAAAGTGTATGAAGTTATACATAGAATGAACCAAATATTTTGTGCATGTTTTTGGCTGTAGCCAGCAGGTTCATCTTCAATATGGAAACATTTTGCTGTAAGGCAACGCTGTAATCACAATTTCTGTGCCATTTTCATCATTCTACATCAAACACTCTATGAAGTTATGCATAGTTTTAATTGAACCAAATTTCTTTAGATATGTTTCTGGGAATTCTTCAATTTGAAAATATTTTGCCACAAGATGGTACTGTAATAATCATTTTTATCTCACAGGCTATCAAAACCTGAGAGCTTATTTGCCCGCCCGTTCTGTATGTATGTAAGTATGTATGTACATGCATAATGCTATAACTCATGATAAAAATATCCTATTCACTTGAAATTTTGGATATAGGTATATTCTGATATGATGCTTCCCTGATTAATTATGGGAGTTCATTCGATAAGTATAAGCAGGGGTATGTGAGCTTATACTCCTCCCCTTAATTTATATCAATGGGTTTTTCATCCAGAATTACCAGTTTTTGCTCAAAATTTAGACATAAGATCATTCTGATGAGGTGCCTCTGTGATTAGTATTAGGTGCTCATTGGATAAGTATAAAGAGGCAAAACGGAGGGGAGGGGGGGGGGGCTAATTCCTCACCCTTAATTTCGATAAATGGGTTTTTCATGCAGATTTATCACACTTCATTCAAATTTTAGACAGAATCATTCTGAACAGCAAACCGTCATGATTAGTTTTGGGAGTTCATTGGATAAGTATAAAGAGGGGCATGGGGCTAATCTCCTACCCTTAATCTCGATAAATAAGGTTTTCCATGCAGATTTATCAGATTTCATTCAAATTTTAGGCATAGAATCATTCTGATGAGGGCACTGCATGATTAATTTTATGAGTTCATTGGATAACTATAAATACAGTTAACAGGGGGCTAATCCCCCACCTTTAATTTAAATGAATGGGTTTTTCATGCAAAATTATCAGATCTCATTCAAATTTTAGACATAGGATCATTATGATGAGGCCACCTCCATGATCAGTTTTGCGTGTTCATTGGATAAGTCTAAAAGGGGGGAAATGGAAAGTAACCCCCCCCCCCCTTAATTTAGTTTAATGGGTTTTTCATGCAGAATTTACCGATTTGCTTCAAAATTTGGATATAGGTTCATTCTGATAAGGCACTTTCCTGATTTGTTTTGGGAGTTCATTTGGTGAGTATATAAATGAGGGATCAATGGACTACTCCTCTTAATTTAGGTAAATGATTTTTCTTGCAGAATTAACCAATTTGCTTTCATATTTGGATACAGGTTCATAGTGATAAGGTGCTTCCCTAATTAGCTGTGAGGTTCTTTTGCTAAACATAAAAGGGATATGGGCGATTATCCCAACCCCCCTTAAATTTCATGAGTTTTTATGCAGAATTATCCAATTTGCTTTAATTTTTGGATGTACATTCTTTCTGATAAGGCAAATCTCAGAATAGTTTTGGAAGTTTAATGGTTAAGTATAAAGAAGGGGGATAACTCCTCTTAAATTATATAAATGGGATTTTATGAAGAATTATTCGATTTGCCATGAATTTTGGACATAGGTTTTTTTATGTGATAAAGCATATCTGTGATTAGTTTAGGGGATTCAATGATTAAGTATAAAAAGGGGAAATGGGGGGGAGCTATCTCCCCCTTAATTTCTTTTTTGAACGGCATTAACCCTTGAAAATATAAGGCTGTAATATACAATTAGTATGCACAGCCTGTGTACTGAATGCCATCAGTTTAACTGGGCAATATTCTTTTTATTGTAATTTTTTTTCATAATGCTTTTATACAGTGAATTGGCAGTTCATGCAGCAATGGGTTTCATATCTTGCTAAAACTGGCTATTCGCAAACAGCTGATGCATAGCAGAATAACAAAAAAATATTAATTTTAATAAATATCATGATCAAAATTAATTCATTCTTAATCTAATTAATTGACTGCAGCAAAAAATTATAGATGAAAATCAAAGTTGGTATAATATAGAACTAACAATATTGTATTGAAGTAGTATTAATATTTGTAAATATTTTTTTAAACATTGAGATCTATGAAATAGATGAGAGTCTTGGGATTGGTGCATCCAACTAGTTATTTTCGTGAGTTCATTATAAATATTTAAAATTAAAAGTTTTTCCCTATAAATTTCAAAGTGATTTAATTTAAAATAAAATTAAATGCAGCTTAACGTAAAAAAGTATTAAATAATTAAAACATAAAAAAAAAATCATCAATTAAATCTATGTTGGAGATAACTCTTCAACCATTGGTACATTGATAAGACATTTTATGTTTACATTATAAAAGGATGCTATGTATTTCTTTTTGAAAATACTTTACAATTATAGACATATTAATAAACGTGTAAAATTTGTCTAAAAATTATCAGCATTTCATTGTATAAATTATTAGCAATTTTCAGCAGTTCACTGACAAATAAGCAGAGTATTTAAATGTTTGAATTGCATTTTTTATTCAATATTATTAATATACACATACAGGGTCTGAATTTCGGGACGGGATGGCAGGATTCATGCCCTAAAGAATCTTGTTTCATTCCTATTTCCAAAAAATCACTTTTCAAAATTTTTTTCTTTGTGAAGGGACGATCAAAAAAAAAAATTGCATTTTTTTTTTTTTTTTGGAGACCAACTGGCAAATTTCACAATTTATTTCAACTGATTGACAAATTTAGCTATTTTATTCTGCGACTGATTGGCAATTTTCCCTTTTTGTTTTTGTGACATTCTGATGAAATTACCAATTATTTTCCAGTGTACAGCTGAAAAATTTGTGTTTTGTCTTTGCTATTGGCTGACGAATTTCATGATATTTCCATGTGACAGATTAACAAATTTCACGATATTTTACTGTAACTGATTGACAAATTTTGCTATATTTTCTCACTGCCCAAGTTCCCTCAAAGTTAAAAATTTTTTTAGACCGGTCGAGAATTTTTAAAAATTTATTTTTGCCATGATGGACAAAATCAGCAATATTTTTTCTATGACCGATTTATCTATTTTGCGAATTTTATTCCTGTGTCAAAGCAAGAAATAACTAAAAGGGCAGTAATGGTCACTAGAGTTCAGGGCCGTAGCTAGAAGTGTACGATAGGGGGGGCTCAGAGGAATATAGGGGGGGTTCAAGGGAATGTAGGGGGGGGCTCATATATTTTTATTCTCTCTCTAATGCAGAAAGATAAATTAGTGCATATTCACATTGTACACATGGTACTATGTTTCTCATTAAACTGTTGTAATAACTTCATTTTATGCTAAGAAAAGTATAGGATGATGAAAATTTTGAATGTATAACTGGTGCAAAATTAAACACCCTGTTAGCTTCATATGTACCAATAGGATGACAGAGTCTTGAAACACGTATTTTAGATACAATTTAGTAACTATGCAAAACTGTGAAAGAGTCTCAAAACTAAATTACATTTTTGAACAGAATTTCATTTGAATTTTTGGAACATTTAGTGACCTTGGAACTTTTGCCAGGGGGGGCTCAAAATATTTTAGGGGGGGCTGAGCCGCCCATAGCACCCCCTTAGCTACGGCCCTGCTAGAGTTTGAGCTCTAACCATGAGTCTGGAATTAGCACTAAACAAAATGAGATTAAATCTTGTGTTGCAAACTGGAAAAAAAAAAAAAAAAAAAAAAAAAAAAAAAAAAAAAAACACGAAAATCATGTTTTTTAACAATTAATGGTTCAATGTTAGATTTTTTTCATTTTTCAAAGTCATCGCACATTTTGTCATCAATGGGCTCAATAGTCATATCTTTTTTATTTAAAAGATGATCATTTATATGATGTTTCTATTTGGATTCGTATTTTTCCATATCTGATAATTTGAACGTCCCCATTTTGTAACTTTCCTACTCTCTTCTTTATTAACAATGACATTTTGATTTCCTACTCAAATAAAAATTCTTCTAAATTTAAAGAATTTTCTAAAATAAATAAATAAAATGCAGACATTGCCCAAAGCAAGATGTTTAAATGTTTCCCAATGAGTTATTGAAAATCAGTAAAAACATCATTTTTATGATGATCAAAACATGGTGTATGTAATAAGAGTCATACATTACATACAGCATGGATTAAACATTAATATTCCTGGACAAATCATAAACAAAATAAAATGCCGACACCACATGGTCCATTCTCGACTGATAACAAGTACCGTTTTCCAAATGATTTAAAGAAAATTCTTGATGAGCTTCAAGGAAATACATTTAGAAACAATAAATAGTTGATGGGCATAGTTCACAGAAATTAGAACATGATTTTTTTAAATAAACCATTTCTCATGTAATAGAAGAAATCTACTATGTCCTTTTCAGAATTTTATGTGTGGGTTTAAAATTCCAATGCATAGTAGAACATAATTCAATTAGCTAAAATACCAGGGATTACAATATTGACGATAATTCCACTAAGTGATATACAATCACTGAACGATATTGACAATACAATCATCTACAGGCATTATTCTTGTAAGCAAATTAAAAAATGAATGCACATCAGATTTTATAAAATTAAGAAAAAAAATAAGATTAAAAAAGCATAACCAAGTAATTCTGATATTTTTTTAATGTGCTAGAAAAGTTGTTCTGTACTGTTTGTCAAAAGTGTAACCTATGAAATATTCTAAACCATACAAAATAGAATAAAATCTAAATTAAAAAAATCATTTAGCAACTCAGTTATTAATTGCTCATAACATTGAGTAAAAATTGAAAAATAAATATGATGTATATAAGGCTTGGTTCTTTTCCTTTGTTTTAATTAAAATAAACATTTTGGATAATTATGTTGAGTTGCTGACTTAAATTATTTCAATGGAATTTCGTCATGTTGAAATAAATTGTAAATATTTAAGTGGCATGTAAAAAATAATAGAGTTTAAAAAAATATTTTTTTCCCACTCATATAGTTTAACACCCCTGCATTTACAAATGTTATGAGGGAAACTCTCTCCTGCTGGGAAAACCTGAATTTCAAGCTCTAATAGCCAAAGACATATAGTTTTTGTAAAATATATTGCAATACACTTAAAATGTTATAATAGTGTTCATTCTAGGCCGTTTTTGAAGGGTGCAGCACCCTACCCTTTTTAAAATTTACAAAATGCACCCTGCCTTTTTTAAAAGTAATAAAATGCATCACTGGTTTTACCCAGAGATTTTTAATAAATATATTTTTTTTATTCTGTAGTATTTCTAAATATGTGCGCCAAAAATGATAGAATTTTTTCATTCCTTTAAGTAAAAGAACATGAAACTATTGAATCATGATTTAATTTAATTGTATTTTTAATTTTTATATCATAAAATCATTCAAAATTAATGCAGGGCTTGAAATTCAATTTTTCGAAGGAGGGGAGTCTCCCTACCAACATTTATAAATGGAGGGGAGTTTGGCTGTTTGGGAGGGAGAAAAAATGTTTAAAGCTATATTCTTTAAATGCTATTTAAAGAATTACCAGAATACAGGCATAAAAAAATATCACTAAAGCAATTTTTATCAACAATTCAGAATAATTCTGCGAAATGTGAAAAAAAACTTTTACACTGTCTAGTTTTTACTGGTGGTAAATTGCCTCCCGGTGCTAATTATTTTTGCCACAGGTCTAATTATTGTTTTAATAATAATTAATAAAACTTCTAATTAATTTAATAAATTTATATTTATAATTTATAACTAACTGTTATAACCAATGTTATTTCTCAGTATATTAAATGTGCAAGATACAAATTTAATCATAAAATAATACTTATTTGAGTGTAGAAAATAAGAAGTATCACTATTGTTTGCATTTCTTTAAAAAAGGGTCAAGTCAAATTCATCGAAAAAGACTTTCTTAAAAAATGAATACTTTGTTGAGTAAAGGGATACTTTTTGTTTAATGAATGGCTGCTTTCAGGAATTGCACTCACTCAGAAAGATTTGGAGTTGTCAGAAAGTGATTTTAGAGCAGCAAAGAAAAAAAATATATTGAAGCAGGAAAATTAGTTTGTTAAACAGAAAAATGAACTCCCCGTAATATTATTTTTGGGGGGAGGTAGAGGGGAGAGGTTCCCTTTGACGAAAGTTGCATTTTTTCATTATCTTTTGATGAAATCTGTCTTTTTTTATGATCTTTTCACGAAATCTGTGTTTTTTTCGGGATTTTTTGATGAAATTTGCCGTTTTTTTTGTGAATTTTCTGAGGAAATTTGCCGTTTTTTCGCGATCTTTTGATGAAATCTGATGTTTTATCGCGATTTTTTTTTACGAAAATTGCCGTTTTTCGTGATATTTTAGAGAAATTTGTCGTTTATAGTGAATCTTTTGTCGAAATTTGTCGTTTTTCACTATTTTTGGACGAAATTTGACGTTTTTGCGTGAATTTTCTGAGTAAATTTGCCGTTTTTTTCGTGATCTTTTGATGAAATCTGATGTTTTATCGTGATTTTTTTACGAAAATTGCCATTGGCCGCGATTTTTGGACGAAATTTGACGTTTTTTGGGGACTTTTTTGACGAAAACTGCCGTTTTACAGAATTCTGTGACGAAATTAGGCATTCTTTCGTGAATCTTTTGACGAAATTTGCCGGAAATTAATCGTTTTTTTGCGATTTTATAACAATATTTGCCATAAATTAGTCGTTTTTTCGCCATCTTTTAACAATATTTGCCGTTTTTTAGCAAATTTTTACGAAATCACGCGTATTGTGAAACGTGTAATAGCTGTTTCTTTTATGTGTCATCTCTGATCTTTTGCGTAATTTACACGCAATAGCACGTCCGCGGCATCACTGTTTCACAATTTTTGGAATTGAATGCGTTATTTTTGTGAGGGGGGGGGGGGGAGGGGAAATTCCGAACAGAATCACCTTTATTTCGCCACGGAAAATAGAACGAAACTCGTCAATCGATTGCAGGAAAAAAATTGCGAAATTTGTCAATCAGTCGCGGAAAAAATCGTGATTTTCAATGATTTTTCGCTGTAAAAAAACTCGCAAAATGTGTAGATTACTCGCACGGAAATATCATAAAATTCGCAAAACGGTCGTGGGAGTTGATCATAGTTTCAAAATGCAAAATTGTTTGGGCGGGAGCCTCCCGTCCACGTTATTCTTTTGGGCGGGATTTCAAAATTTTGGGTGCGAATCCCGCCATCCCGCCTTGAAATTCAAGCCCTGTAATGTAACTTGATTTATCACATTTAAAAATTATGTATTTGACTGCTTTCTTTTTGTCCCCTTCTAAAGGCAATAACAAAGTGCCCTTTTCTGCTGCAGTTGTGCCTTTTTTAGTGAATAGCACCATGCCCTTTTTATTTCTAGAGTGAACACTAGTTATAATAATGTGTGAAACATGTTTGCAATTTATTATTTGAGATGGCATTGTATAAAGAAATAAACATTCACCATAACTAAAAACATTTTTAGTATCGGATATCCGAATCTGGCAGGCACATCGGATATCAGATATCCGGTATCCGATATCCGGCAAAATCAGTATCCGGTGCATCCCTAATTGTCTGTGACAAGGCAGCTGATATAAGTTTGTCATCATGTGTAATATTCGTGGACGATTAATGCAGTTACAATGACTGTCAGGATTTGTTTAAATAGTATAAATATAAGTAAAAAGAGAAAATTAAAACCAAGGAGGGACTCAATCCCACAACCTTTCGATCCGCAGCCCCGCGAGCTGTCACTGAGCCACGGATTCACATTCGGTGTTTGTACAAATAGGTATTTGAAATATACACTGAACTTTGACCCCCAATTTCTCAAAAACCAAGGCCCATTTGAAGAAACCCTTTCACCAGAATAATTAGTGATATGACCCCTACAACATACTTTGAAATCATCAAAATCTGTGAGCACCATGTTTGGTGGTGCCCTTGTTAGAGTTAAGCATTACTTTATAATGGCTAACAGAAATCTGCTCACATCAGGAGGGAAAAGGATTAATCAGCTTTCTAATTAGATTTAATAAAAGTAAAGGTGCATATTTCCATGAAAAAAGCTGTATTTCACTTCGTGATCAGTAACAGATTCTTTGATCGCCACTTCGCAAGTGTTAAATAGGGTGACGATTGATTGCTGATTTTTTAATCGCCGCTTTTACAACTTTAATCATCATGTGGTGGGTGGCAACCATTATTTTTTACCTGTAGCCATATAAGGCATCTATCTATGTATAAGGAAGAGTGCAGAAAAATGAAACACTTTTTACAAAAATAAGAAAATCAATTTTGCTTGACACAAAAATTTTGATTTATATATGATGCAAAAAGAAACATTTTGTAATGTTCTTGAACAGTATAGAAACATGATTTGCAGAAACAATTTTCTAATTAAAGAAATTATAAATTTCAAAATGTGTATCATACCTCCCCACTAGCAGGGAGGTATGGGATAGCGATAAAACATTGTATAATAAGACAGAAATAATCTAAAGTGTCAGTTACATATACAGTCTCACAAAGACTAAAGGTTGATAATGTCTGGTGCTATAATATCAAATTTCAGTATTTTCATCACTGGAAGAGGAAAATTCAGAATTATCAATCAGAGATGATATTAAAAAAATCATCAGTTCGATTTATTTACATTTTGAAGTAAATTAGTGTATATTTGCAATGTTATAATTGATATATTATCCTCTAAAACTATTTGCACATAAGCTATTTATATTCATCGTATTAAAAAGAAGGAATTAGACTTGTCCCATTCCTCTCTTTTATGTTAAATTACTTGTATAAACAAAAAAGCTGCTTTTAGACATAGTTAAAATTGTGCATAGTATACAGCATAATGTTCCATAAATAGGGAAACTATCAGTTAAATGCAAATTATTGATTAAAGCATAAAAAGTATATGAAGCAAATTTACTTTTGACTCTTAAATAATCTTTTTCTTTATACAATTGCAAGATTATGCAGATTAGCAACTTTTGTCAACTGAAGATTGGGGTAACACTGCTTCATTTAATTTAAAATTGATGAAATGTTCAAAATAATGCATACAAAATCTACTGTCCCATTCTAACCTACTCTCCCCTATAAAATACTTGCGGCTGGCTAACCGAAAAACACCTTTTTTTTAAGTTGAAAGATATATGTGATTTAAATCAACTCATTAAAATCAATGACATGATTATATAAACAGACTATAGATATTACACACTTGAAAAGATATATGGATCTATATATTTTTAAGATTATGTAAAAACATTACTACTAAACAACCCTGCAGTATAGACTAGATTTTAAATTTAGGGTCACCATTAACTTACGACAAATACAATTAGCACATAACAAAAGAAAAATGTAAACATACAAACCTAGTCTCTAATCTTTTAACTAGCTTAAAAAATGATTCATGAAGGATGCCATGTAAGAAGATATTATCAAATAAATCTTCTTGCCATTTTTCGTGAAATAAAGTTGTTTGTAAAGCATCCAATAGAGTTGTTAATACAGCAGGGTAAGTTATAATTAAAGTTTTATCAAAGTCTTTTTTCGACAAATATTTATTATAATAAACTTTTAACAATGACCACTTCTCAGACTTCTCTCTGGAATTTGATGTAAAGGAATGAATTATTTCATTTGCTAATTTTTTTATTTCTCCATCCATTTTTTATAAAATAACATCTAAAACTAAAAAAACGTAGAGTTTTATCACAGAAAATTAAAAATAAATCAAGAAATTATAACATTTTATAAAATAATTAAAATGCTACTAGAAGATTATAAGTAACATTGAAAAAAAATCACACATTATTTAATTTTTGTTCTCAAATTTCTGTTTCGAACAAGAGACCCCTCGAATTCAAAACAAAACAAGATATTAGTATGTTGGTTGGTTTGGTTGCTGATTTTGTACAAGTTGATCACGAACAGTGCCGCATGGTTGGTAGATTGATTACCTTATACATATGACTTCACAAATGAATCGACGATATTTCAATAAAATAACTGGCAACATTTAAGTTTGTTTATATTTATAATTTTTTTCAGGGAGATTTTTTTTTTTTCATTTCTGTGTCAAAGTTGTTTTGGGATACTTTCTAATATTTAAATATGAGCAATATTTACATTCAAGAACCACCTACAAGTGGGAAGGTTATAAATAAATTTTCTTTGTTTTGTACATAAAAGATATAATTCTAATTATATCTGTTTAAAAGACAAAGACCACTTTTACTTTCATCGAACATGAAAAGAAGCAACCATGGGATGAGTTTTCTCTTAAACAGAAAAACGCATCTCACCTAAAATTGCTCTTAAATTATCTGCTTTTTTTTTATTTGTTTGTTTCAATATATATATCATGTAATGTATACATATTAATATATCTATTATCTACCGAAAATTAAGGAAATAACTGCGAAATTTCAGCGAATTTCTTATTGTGGAAAATTTACATTGAACTTAGCAGTTGTAAGTGATAGAACAAGGCTAATTGTAACTTCTCAACCAATTTTTTGCGGACAGCAATACTTACAAGAATTTTTTTTTTTTTTTACTTTTATCGTCATATTACTTCATGTTGTGTATTTACTTGTAAGGTTACTAAATATTCATTCTAAACAATGCATGTTGTCTCTAATAATTAAATAAAAAATAATCACAAATTAAAGGGCAAAATTAGCACTAGCCACCAGCACAGTGCCAAATGTAAATGTTTCCCTGTTTCACAGGGTAAATGAGAAAAAGTGGCTAGTGAAAAATTAACTATCAGCGGCCACTTTTTCATATGATGAGAATAAAATTTTCTTGCATTTCATCAAGGATTCTACTTTTTTTTTGTTCCAATATATTTATATTAACATATTTATTTGGGCTATTCAGTTTTAGATTAATGCTTATAAAACTTTTACTGTTTATAATTTTTAAATAAAAAGTGCCCACTAGTTTAAAGAAAGTGGCCACTTAAAAAACTAGTCCTATTGGCCAGTGGCCGCTAATGAAATTTCCCAATTTTGCCCTATATCACAAATAGACTTATTCATAAGGAAAATCCTTGATCTCAAGCTCTAGTTGAAAAACTCATTTCTAATTTTCTTTGAAAAAAGTTAGTTAAAATTATATTATATATTATTTTATTTTGGTGCACAACAAATTTTAAAAGCTTAGAAAACTTCAAAGAGAGATTATTACTTTTTAGTGATACAATAGTAGATTTCGCTTGAAAGTAAGATTTTTTCTTTTAAGTTGAATTTATTCATTTCAGAGAGAATGTAATATTTGAATAATACTATTTTTGCTTAATTGTTTCAGGACTGTAAAGAAAGTTTTGTAATTAGAATTTTTCATTTATATCATCATATTTATTTAGTAAATTATTGGGTGCTTATGTATTAACGTCACTGTGGCAGAAGTTGTGCTAATGTGCCAATAAAGAGCAATCTTGTTCGCACGCACACACAAAAAAAAAAATGCGTCAAAAAATCAACAAAAAAAGCTCTAAAGCACTAAAAAATGGCATTGAAATGAGCCAAAAAAAAAAAAAAAGCACAAACAACAAGATTGCTCTTTATTGGCACTTTAGTGCAACTTTTGCTGTGGTGGCGTTAATACGTAACTTAGATAAAATCTCCATTTTAACTAATTGTTTTTTCATCTCAGGTATTTTTATTAAGGTATGGTGTTAAAGTTTTAAGAGATATTATATTTTATTGAAAATCTTAAAATTTAATGTATTTATTTAAAATTTGAAGCATTAAATGTGATTGTAGAATATAACAACAATATATGCTAAAGATAAGACGTCTACATAATAATAATAATATGAATAATAAAGAAATAAGTCAATATTGGATAGAATAATTAGTTGGTAGAAATTAAACATGACTACTAGATAGCTATGAAATTTCCCCAGGCTGATTATGAGATTCTTTAGCTATTATTATTATTGTTTTTTTAATTTGTGCAGTAATGAATATAAATAAGAAAAAGTAAGTGTAAGTACTATAGTCATGTACTATGAATATATATGTATGCATTCATGTACTTAATTTTCTTATATGTGTTACCAATCTCTCTGGTCATATATTTATTGAGTTTATTTGAATGGTAAATTAAATGTTTATAAGCAATGGCTGCAAAATTTTTATTTAAAAGAAAAAAGAAATCCCAAAACCTTCATTGCAAGTAAATGTAACAAGTTTGGAGTTCATTTTTATACACTTTTTATTTTTCAGAAGTAAATGCATTAATTATTTTATATAAGCAAAAATTTTTAGTGTATTTTTGTTTAGTTGTCATATTTTCAAAATATTCCATGTAAATGAAAGCATAAAAAAATTAACAGAAATTTCGATATTACTATATACATCATCATATCATTGATAATGAAATATTTTTTGGATAAAGTAAATTTCTTATGTTATAAACATTTATCATAATTTGGATATAAATTTGTCATAATTTAATTTGTGTATCATTTTTCACTTAGGTTCTTCTTAATACCACTGTTGGTGATATAGACATAGAACTATGGTCAAAAGAAGCCCCAAAAGCTTGCCGAAATTTCGTCCAACTATGTCTCGAAGGTTACTACGACGGTACTATTTTTCACCGTGTTGTAAAAGGGTTCATAGTTCAAGGGGGAGATCCTACTGGAACTGGTACTGGAGGGGAATCTATTTATGGCCAGCCATTTAAGGTAATCTCAGACATTGCATTCATTTCAATTTGTTTATGTCAGTTTGTGGGGAAATTTATTGATTATATAAAAAGTGTTACATTATTGTATTATTACATTATTATTAAGTGTTGGCTTAATTTTGCACTACCTGAAATATCCTGCGTGGGTTTTTTCGAAATCATTATTTAAAATCGCACTTATCTAATACTAAACAAGTTTATCTAAACTACACATAATATATATTTTATAGTCGTGAAAAGCACATTGAAAATTATTTTGTGAAATGGTGAAGTAATAGTAAATAAATTGAATGAATGTCCATGTTGTTTGATGCAAGTTAGAAGTGACCAGAGAGTAAATAACACTTAAAATGATTTATTTTAAATAAATTTCATTCTAGACAGAAAAAAGGATGTGGCTGTTATCAATAAAACACAGACTTTGCAGCATTCCTATATTTCCTGTAAATTTGAAAAATTTCCTGTTTTTCCTATATTTTACAGCCATCCAATCCACCATTACTTTTTTTATTTTTAATGCTGTGTAGTTATGGAATTTGGATATGATTTTTCTGCATTATATATATTTTTTAATTTTTACCGAATTCTGTGTATTTTTTTTAAAAGAATCATGAATTGCTTCAATTACCCATGTAAAGAAACAGATCTAACTTTGTAAAAAAGGGCATTATTTCAAGAGAAAATGTATTGCCTTTACTTACAATTCAAAAAAAGGAAGCTGGAGATGTGTAATTTTTAGGTATGATAAATGAAATAACATTATATTTAAATAATTTTATGAATTAAAAATAAAAAATTCAAATAAATTGAGGTTGATGAAGAAGCTGCAATAAAATTATTTCAAGACTATAGAACAAATGTGCATATATATATTGTAAAGTACTGAAAATAAGCCCGTTCCAAATTCTACCTTCTCCCTAATATATGTGCAGTTTTGGTTTTTGAAAAAGTGCCATTTGCAAGCCCTCCCCTTCAAAATATCCTCCCAATTTGCCTATCCTTTTCAAAAAAGGCCCAGTTATAAGCACCATTTAAAATTATTAGAATTTCTTGTGTGCTATAAAGGGGGCTTACTTTCAAAACTTTATGGTAAAAACAGTTATATATATATATAATATAAACATCAAATCTAATTTTAGATGAGTTCAGAATTTTATCTGTAATGGAGGAATAGTTTATGATCATGCCAAAGAATCATAAGAATTTTAAAAAAAGGCGGGGGGGGGGGGGGTTGAGGCATCACAATTGCCGTTTCTTAATACTTTGAAAATTGTAGTGCAAAGAGCTGATTTTGATTAAATTTTATAAGCTTCAACTTTAAATGAACCTCATTACCGAAAACTGAAACAACTATATGAGATAAATTTATATACCAATCTTTTGCATTTATGATAAAATAAAAAATAAATAAAAAAATAATGATCATTTGACACTAACTGTTATGCTTAGGGACAATGACTTTGGTTTAGCAGAAAATGTATTTGTTAAAATATTTCATTAATCTTCAATATAATCATTACTTTTGTTGTTCAGATTTTTTTCTAAAAATATTAGCATGGATTTCTCTTAATTTCCACATCCTCTAATTTTAACACTGAAGAAACAGCAAAAACATAAAAAAGTGCAATAAGTAAATGTATTGAATATTTTTTTTTTCAATTTTCTTTGCTGCTAGGACTGAGCGATGTAGAAGTTTCTTAAATCGATTTATCATTCATCTAGCATTGCAATTTAAGATTCATTTTGCCCTTTTTAGACTGTGGAAACCTCTCTTTAAATTTCTAGTAACAAAATATGATCTTTATGCAGCTTCCCCCCCCCCCCCATTTCTTGTAATATTTAGTATACATAGCTTTACAAATACTTTTAATAAGGTGTATTTTACACACACACAACCACTTTTAAATGTTTCAAAAATTGTTTTTTTTTTTTTTTTTTTTTTTTTTTTTTTTTTTTTTTTTTCTATTTTAAAAATTAGTGGCCTATTTAATACATATTTAAACTCATTCTTTAAAAAATAATATTAAAAAAGGAATTTTTCTGACTGGTTAGGCAGTTACAATTGAAATTATTTAAGAAGGGAGGGGGAATTCTCCTAGCACATCCAAGTAGCATCTCATTGTTAACAACATACACAGACTTGTTTTACAGACACAAAATTAAAAAGTTATTGAAGTAAAACAAGAGCAGATTTAATGATGAATTTAGTTGTTCATTTACCATTATGAGAATAGAAGTTAAAGAAATTTCAGAAATAGTGTGCAATTTTACTTCTTTTTAACATATAGATTACAATAAAATTTGTTTAAAATAAATCCTGGCATTTTTTTAGCAGATGAAGAAGGATTGAAAAGCCACATTACTGAAATTGCTGTTTTTTTTTTTTTTTTTTTTTTTTTTTTTCTTGTAAGATTAGTAATAAAATATAATCTTAAAATATTTCTTTTTAATTATAGCAAAATGTCAAAAAAGTAAAAATCTAATGATTCTCCCTCCATCCATCCATCATTCTGTTATAAAAATCAAGTTATTTAGCTCATTACAAGAATCTATTGAAATATTTATAATTGATTACATAATAATAAATTAAAACTAAAATATTCTAATCTTACCCCAACATATGAAAATTAATTTTTCATCTAAATAATGCATAAAAATGTAAAGTAAAAATGGATTAATTTGGATTTTAAATTTGACTTTTTTTTTAGACATGAATAATGAATTAATTATAAATAAAACACAATAAAATGTTATTTGGATTTTATTTAATAAATAAATGTGTCATTAATACAGTACGCTCAGGTTAAAATCTAAGCTGGTGAATGCATTTCACATGATTAAGCAATATCTCTTGAAGAAAAAAAATCCAGTTAGTGAGCATGTTGCAGATGTCAAAAAATTGAAGATAATGAAATGTCCTTGAAATCCATTTGCATCCAGTTAGAAAAAAAGAATTAATTATTTAATGCATGTGGAATAGAAGCTGATCAGTATATTTTGCAGAAAACCATATTTCTTTAAAATAGAAAAATCTAACTGAATGCACTAAAAGTGCATTGTATGAAAAACGAAATATTCAAAATACAGCTAAGTCATTGAAATCTGCTTGCATCCAGTAGAAAAAAGAATTAACCCATTCTCTAAAGAAATAAAATCATATTTAAATAATCTAGAATGCTTTTACATTATTTATTTTCTGATTGTAAAGTTTAACTTAAGAAAATTAACCATGAGAAGGATTAAATTTATGATTTATTAGGATTCTCCTTAGAAATAAATGATGCGAGTGCAGATGCAAGTTCCTAAATTTTATTTAGTAAATAATTTGTTTCTTGCTTTTCCCAAATAAAAGTCCTTAAACAAGAAAGGAAAACTTTTAAAATTAGTAATAGCTATCAAGGCAGACAATTTTTGTTTATGAAACCGTAATCATAATCAACTTATTGAATTATAAGTACATTGTATTTCATCTCACTCTAGGTCAAACTTATGTTTTTGTTTGTTGCATTAACAATAAATAAGATACCATAACTATATTTTCAACTCACATGTTTCGATTTCTGTAAAATATGATATGAGAGGAAGGATGGAAAATGCCACCATTCATAAGAAAAGAAATATGAGCCAGACATTCCTTTATTCAGAATTAAGTTGAAAGTATTTATAATTTATATTGAAAAAAATCTGCCTTGAGTTATCTAAAAAGAACAAATATGAGACTGTACAGTTTTCTTCAACTATTTTTTCATTATTTCTCTTTGACTTCAAAGTGTTTGTTTCAATTCATAAAAGAAATCATGAAATTTAAAATTTTACTAATAGAAAAGTCTCATAATTATGCTTCTGAAATAAAAAAGATTTTTTTCAATACTGAATGTTCTTATAAAAAGCTCTTGTTTATCAAAATGTAAGTTTCTTGTACTAAATATTATGTAAAATTGTTTTAAAAAGTAATATTTTGATACCTTTAAACTTTGAAATATAAAAAGTATTTGGAAAGCTGAATATTCGGTATCCGACCGAATATTCGGTATTTGGCCCATCAATTGCTGTTCGGCTAGCCGAATATTCGGTATTTGGTTCAGCTTTCGGCCGAATATTTGGCATTCGGTATTTGGCCAAATTCACTATTCGGTGCATCCCTAAAATCAATGTAGATATGCATATTTTCATGAAAAAAAATTGCATTTCACTTGATAATTGATAACAGATTTTTTTTAATCCCCAACTGGTAAGTGACAACTAGAGTCTCAATCGATGGCTGATTTTTCAATCGCCACTGTTACAGCTTTAATCACCACATGGTGAATGACTGCTAATTTTTACCTGAATTAAATTGGATCTTGCTAAATCAATTTAACTCCAGCTTGCCATTGTTTTTAATAGTTTTTTTTTTTTTTTTTTTTAATCATAAAGCATTGAGGCTTGCAATGTTTTCTTAAATCAGATCCTGCTAAATTAATTTAACACGAACTTCTCATGTTTTTCTTATATCGTTTTTTCTTAAATCAGAAAGTATTGAGGCTTGCAGTATTTGCTAAAATCAGATCCTGCTAAATCTATTTAACACCAGCTTGACATGAAAGCTGTAGGTAAATGAATTTTCTGATGTTAGCTCTGAATCGGTATTTTGTTTTAAATCAATTTAAAGCCAATTGCTAAATTGTGATTTAAAACATTGACTAAATTGCAATTTAAGACAATATCTAAATCATGATTGTCTAATCATGCATTGTCTAAATCGTAATTTAAACATTGTCTAAATCACAATTTAAGACTTGGCTAAATCACAATTTCTGATGTAACTTAAATCGATGTAAGACAAATGGTTAAATCAAATTTCTGATGTAAGCTGTAAATCGATTTTTGTAATGTATGTCCTTGTGATATAAGTCCCAGGCCTGTTTGCTGCTATTGTCATATTTGCATTATGTATTTTTCTTCTACTTTAATTCAATAAATAGTGATGAAAAATTAAGTTGTATAAATTTCTGCTCATATTGTCTGTTCTTGTAACAACTAAGTTAAAAAATAAAAAAATAAAAACAGATTTTTATATACAATCAATAAAATAACTTGGCTAAACCTATGTAAAACACATTAAAGTTACATCATAATATAAAAAGATTTTCTAACACAATGTAATATTTCATCAATTGAGTCATCTATCATTTTTTTTTTTTTTTTTTTTTTTTTTTTAATGTGGTTTTAGTCAATTTATTTTATTGATTGTATATAAAAGTCTAGTTTTTCATTTCAGAAAAATTTTGGTCTTTAATTACATTTTACAGAATTACAATGTATTCATATTTTAAAACTGAATTTTTGCAATGTATTTTCTTTCATTTTTTCCTATTAAAACCAAATTTTTAATTAATCAAGCTTGCTGTAGATTAATTTAACTGTACTATTTATTTATTTTTAAAAACTATATTGTATGTTCTAAATTAATTTTACACTTTTTGAAAAAAACCAATAGGATGAATTTCACAGTCGTTTAAGATTTGTTCGCCGTGGATTGGTTGCATGTGCCAATTCTGGCAAGGATGATAATGAGAGCCAGTTCTTCTTTACCTTGGGTCCTACACCTGAACTGCAAAACAAACATACAATATTTGGAAAGGTATTTTATTATTACGTTTATGTTGGCTTGAATGTATTTCTTCTTTTTGAATGTTTATTTTTATAGTTTAAAGGGTTAAAGGTAGTCAGAATTTTCAAAAAATCGATTTTTTTTTTTTTTTTTTTTTTTTTTTTTTGCATTTTTTTAAAAGTATAATATCTTAAAAATATCTTCTGGAAATTTGGAGTCAATCTGACGAATACTTTTTGAATTATTCAGCAATTAACAAAGGGTTCTCGCACGCTCGAGAATGTGCTCCAAGGGATTCAGGAGTTATAAAAGCAGATCCTTACAATAATACAACTGTAAATAAAAAGGGATGTATGGGACATGTTCAGAAGCAATTTGGGGCTTGGTTACATGCATTGACAACTAAACAAAAAGATCTTGGTGGTAGAGGTTGACTTGCAGGAAAAGTAATTGACAAATTAACTGTGTACTATAACTTATCAATACATTGACATTGTGATTCTATTGAAGCTATGAAATCTGCTATAATGACAACTTTTTATCAGCGCAAATCATGCGATGAAAATCCAAATCATAGTATGTGTCCAAAAGATTCTTGGTTCTCTTACTAGCATGCTGAAGCAAATGGAGAGCTTGCTACTTATACTCAAGATTGTTCTCCCTTACCCCCTGATGTTTTAAAAACTATCAAGCCAATTTATGAAGATCTGAGTAATAAGAATTTACTTTCAAGATGTTTGGGTGGATTCAATCAGAATAATGAGAGCTTCAATCAACTAGTGTGGAAAATAGGCCCAAAAAACATAAATGCAAGTTATATTATCATACAGATTGCTACATACATAGCTACTAGTATATTCAATGAAGGTATGCATTCATTATTGATAATAATGAATACACTGGGACTTAATTGTAGGAATAATTCTCATCGGTATGCCGAAAAAACAGATGCTGCACGTATGAAGGTGACAGATAAGTATGCTAAGGATAACACTCGAGAAGGTTGAATACAGCGTAGCCAACAGCAAATCGACATTTTGGAAGCTTCTATAATGGCTGAAGAACTATTATATGGCCCAGGAATAGATGACTCAGGTAAGTAATTAAATAATTCATATCACTCTATATAAATCGGGTGTAAAACTTTAAATGTGTTTTTGTTGAAACTATGTTTTTTGAACTGAGACCACTGTAACTGGAATACTGCTCAGTAGATTTCAATGAAATTTATCCAGCTTTTGAAAAACATAAAAAACTAGTGTTTGATCAAAGGGTTTATTATTTTTTTAAAAACTTTGATTTTTTATAAATAATTAACTGTTGATTTTTTTTTTTTTCTTTTTGAAAATTTGAAGATAAATTTCCTGTGGCTATCATTTTGTTGATTAAAAAAAAAAAAAAAGCTTCAATTAGGCACTAGATTACCTATTAAAATAACTAGTTATTCTTGTCTGATTAATTTTAGTGAATCTCCAAGGATTTGTGATTATCCCTGCAAGGCACTTTTTATGGAACAGGGTCCAACACAAACATCAATAACTTTTTAAATTATTATTATTTAATTAATTTTTTTTTTCAAATTTTCATAAATGTGTGTCAAAACATGATGTAAAAATGTTATGTTATTATTTTCATACAATAAATTAAGTTACTGAAGAAAAAAAAATAATAATTTAAAAATTCTCATTTTTTTATGCCTCTGACTATTCCTAACCCCTTAAATGTGATTCTAAATTTTAATGAATTGATTAGTTTTTATTTCAGAAGATTTAAATATTTATTATTATTGTTATTATTATTTTTTGTTTGTTTCTATTAGAGTATTTTGTGTTAATGTTTCTATAAGAATAATTAGTAATTTCATCACAAAATGTATGTATGAGATATGTATAACATGTCACATTCACCTTCGATTAAATTAAAACAAAAACAAGTAATCTTTGCTAAAAAGGTACATTCAAATGTGATATAATATATAAAAGTTGTTATTATATTTAAATCTGTTTTAAAAACTTAAAATTCAGTACTATATATTAAGTATTTTCGATCGGAACTTGATCATCTTCAGGGCTGCTTTGATAGATACTTAATTTTAATTTCAATTGCCAAATGACATCAAGTACATTGTCATAAAATTGTGTTTATATAATGAATGTTTTGAAAAATAAGTTTTTACGAACAGAACTATTTTGTGCCTGATTTCATTGTTTAAAGCAATACATTTTGATTCAGATTATATTAGTAATTAAGCATGTAGTTTGATTATATAACTGATAAAATTGTGTCTTATTTATCTTTCATTTTTGGGTGAAGTTTTAAATTTGCTATCGAATGTTAGTCAGAAAAAACTATTTATGTTAAGTGAAAATAAGATTATTTTCCATAATAAGGCTGCACACAATAGAAATAGATTGAAAAATATTTTTTAAACTATAAAAATTCATTAATTAAGGTATATTTTTCCAACAAATATTAGCAATTTTTTTTCTGTAAAAGCTAGCAAAGCAATTTTTTTTTCTGTATCCAGATGTTTAAAAATAAAAACTATGTTGTGTTTTACCCAAACAGTGCAAGGTTTTAACAATCATGCTGTTGTTAAAAGCAAAAAAGAAGTGTAGGGGCAAAATAATCCTAACATGAAATATAAATTCCATAACTTTTCTTAGAATATTGTTTAGGAATGAAGTGAAAAGTAGCTCTTTACAAAGGTTTATTTATTTTCTTTAATCACCTCATCAATCACCTAGTCTTTATGTGCAGGTGAATTCACAAAGAAAAAAGTTTCCAAACAATTTTGAATGTTATCTGAAAGTTAAAAGTCCATTTCATGTTTTGCTTCTACCCAGCCACTTTCCAAAAATTGTTCATTCGATGTTACAGACTTTGTATATACATATATGGCATATACACAGAAGAGTATCAGGGGCAAAGCATGAAACAACCCTCCGGTTATGAGTAAAATACTGTCGATAACCTCACTCCATGAAAAAATATTAAGATATAGAAACAAGGATCATGCATCAGATAAGGTGGACTTAACTTGATTTTTTTAGAAATGCAGTTCAAGTTCAGGTCAAGTTTACCTTGGATTATGAGATTGAAAGTAACTGAAAAGAATTAGTTGACAATTGACTGCCAAAAATACATGTGGTAATCAAAACTTATTTAAATTATTTCTTTTAAAAATTTGTTAGTGGAAGTGTCTTATCAAAATTAGCAGTTAAACACTACATCTAACCAAAGTCTTAGCTGGGTAATAAACAAAATTTGTTGCCCAGTATATTATATTTAAAACAAAGAAGCAACCTGATGTGAGCCTAAATAAAGTACTTTGCTGACCAGCAATCTGAACCAAATCAAAATGCTTCAGTCAAAACCTGAAATTTCCGTAACCCTTTTAATCTGAAATAATATTCCAAACACTTTTTGAAAAAACAGGTTAAATCAAACTGACACATTTAAATAAAAGCTCGACCTGAAACAAAAAATATATAGTTGTCAGTTGACTTGCAAAGAAAAAAAAAAATGGCTAGCTTATCCACAGGTCAAGTTTTTAATAAGCTAACCTCGGGTCTTAAAAAAAAAAACCTAACTTGCATTCTGCTTGACTCTTCTTTTACAATTCTAGGTAACAGGAAACACTCTGTATAATATGCTGAAATTTGAAGATTGTCTTGTGGATCATGATGATCGGCCTATTTATCCACATAAAATTATTTCATGCAAGGTTTGTAAATTTATCTTTATTATTTATTTTGGGTTAAAGTTTTTTTCATTTTCAACAACAGTTTGCTTTGCATCCCAGATGATATGTTGACTATGAATTTCTTATTTCCATTATTATAATTCAAATTATTATTATAGTATTTTTATTTATAATGATTATATATTCCTGTAAAAAAATATAAATAAATTGTGTGCAAGTTTAAATTTATCTCCAGCTTCATAGTCCATCTAAGCACGCAATATTCCATTCACTAAGCTCCAAGTTTCACTGCAATATAAGCAATATTTAAAGTAATATAACTCTATTGATTTAAGGAATTTTCAATACATTGAAGAATGATTAATACCCTCAAGGATTACATTCATATTTGTAATTAAGTTTTTTTTTATATAATGTTGAAATAACCATAATTTCTTAGCATTTAAAACAAAATTAAAAAGAAAACAACATTACAATTTTACCATTTTGCAAGATACTCTGAGGGTTAAAAACATTATAAAAAATAAAAATAAATAAATAAATAACTGAAATCTTAACTGTAGACACACTTACAAATATGAAGTTTTAATGCATCTCTTCCTCAAGTTAACTGCATTAACCTATTTTAAAGATTTATAAGAAATATTTTCTTTAAACAGTTTGTTTTTCATATTTAAAACAGTTCATTATTATAGCAGGGGAAAAAGAGACAAAATGCAAATTATTATTTCACTTATTCTTTGTCTTTATTGATTTTTTCTAAAATTTCTATTTTGTCGTTCTGATAGAAACGTTAATTTTGGCATAGTTTATCTTAGAAACATGTTAAATTTCTTAAGAGAACTGTGTGAAAATAGAATATAATTAAAAATCTAGCTTTCAAAAAAGCAAGAATAATCAAAATAATAAAAGCAGTGACAAATTATCTGGTTCTCATTTTCAAGTTGGATAAAACAGCACATAAGTATAACTAAGCATGCATAATTTAAACAGTTTCCCATTTAAATAACTATGAATGAATTGTGACCATAATGAAATAATGTAGAGTTATAGAAATCATATAAAAGAAAAACATATAATTCAGGATTCATACTAAAATGTAGGATTTCATAATTCCCATTCAAAAGAGTGTGAATAAGTAGATTAACCCTTGCACAATTTTCCAGCACTTGTCTACAAATTAATATTGAATATTTTAAATATCTATCTATATATATATATATATAACGCTAAAGTACTTAGCAATGAAAAAGCAGTTATTTCTCTTTTGCTGATGACAACAAGTGTTTTGTTTAAAAAATCAAACCTGCTAAATTTAACTTTATCCAGTTTTGTTATTTGTTGTGGTGTAAAATATTTTGTTTGTTTCTTGCAAAAAAAAAATTAGTTATGATTACAATATTTTGATACGATAAAACATTAAAATATATATTGTCGAAAAAGCAATTATTTCTTTTTTTGTTGCTGGTAGCGAGTGGTTTGTTTAAAAAATCAAACCTGCTAAACCTAACTTTAGCCAGCTTCATTATTTGTTGTAATGTTTCTTGGAAAAAATAAGTTCTTGTGATTAAAATATTTTGATATGATAATTTTTTGTTGATGTTACATTAATTTTGCTGATGTAACGTATCATAATGTGATATTTCATTCATTGATCAGAGTTGGAACACACTGAGGTATAAAAAGACTAAATGATTAAAAAAAAAGACTTATTCAAAAGTAAACTCACAGGCTTAATTGATCTGTAGAATGTTGCAGTCAATCACAAAATAGACTTTTCCAGCAAAGGCCAAATTGTTAAAATTCACAATTTGAAGTGAACATCCTAGAACATAACTGTGAAGATATGACTGAAGTCTGTGATTCTTAGCACAGATGTTCTGCTTGAAATGGGTAATTATAAAGTAATTCAGTTGAATTTTCTTTCTCAGCATTTAATTTCTCCTCCTCCCGAATTTAAATAAAAAAATATTAAAATTTGTATTGCATATTGCTCAACTGTGATTAACTGGTATATGAGTTATGCTATTTAAAATAGATTTTTTCCATTGGTTATGGTGACAAGCAGAAACAATTATTAAATTTATTTGCTTTATTTTCATTACTGCTGAAAAGGAATATTTTAATTTTACTTGCAGAAAATTCATTTTAATTAAAATAAGAGATTTGAAGAAAATTAGTAAGTTTGTGCAAAATGATCACACATGTAACATACATACATAAGTTTTATTGTAATCCACCAAGTCCACAAACATATTACATTCTTTATGCTTTATTTACATTCTTTTATTTAACTCATCTTTTTTATTTTATTTATTTATTATTATATATTTTTTTTATTTAATATCAAACTTTGTAATCCATTTTTCATTTAATAATGTGCTAGAATTATAAAACTTATGTTCACTAAACTCATTGTTGCTATGACACTTTGCAACTTTGTAATTTTTAACTAAATTAAAATTAAATTTTAAATCTTTTTTTCTAGGCAATTAATTGCCAAATAATCTTTGTTTATAAAATTAGTTATTTATGAGTTGAAAAAGAATGGTGTCAATTATATGTCAAACTATTCTTGCTAAAATAGGGCATCTACCTGTCAAACTGCAACAATTAAATATTTTAAACAAGAAAAAGTAAAAAGTATACATAAGCGATAAAGAGTGTAATTTATATACATAATACTTTTTTATCATTTCTTTTTATTATCAAACTTAATAACATTTTCCTCTGGCCTTAAAGTACTTTATTTGATGCTAACACTGTTTGATGTTTTGTTGACATAAAATTTAAACATGAAATTATGTATTTCTTTTGTCCAGTGCATTTCTTTTCTTTCTCTCTTTCTTTTTTTTGCATTTCATTTTTATTTCATAAGCAAATATTTTATGTAGCTGATATAAACATTTGAGTTTAAATAACACTTTCTTTTGTAAGAGAGCTAATGTATTCCATGTTTAAAATGATTAATTATGCATGTATATTACTTTGTTATAAGTATTATTGTAGTTTTTAATTTATATGCTGAGCATTTGCAACAAATAATGACTGAAGTATTTCAAGTGATTTTCTTTTTCTTGTTATCTATTATTTTAGCTATTCTATTATTTATATTGGGGGATGTTCTTGTTAATTTCTACTTGTAACTTATCATTATTTACAGTTTTATATTTAGAAACTATGCTAATTCAGTATCTTTATTTTAAAATTAAAATAGGTTTTATCCAATCCATTTCCTGATATTGTTCCTAGAACTAAAGTAAAAGAAGAAAAACCTGAAGCTGAAAAACCTAAAGAGAAAGTTAAAAAGTAATGAATCAATGTAGTGTTTACATGTGCCTGCAATAAATGCCATCTTGTTAATGAAAATTCTCTCCATTTTTCTTTTGTCGTTCTTTCTTTCTGTGACATTTTCTATGGAGAAAAAACATGAAAACAAAGATATTGTACCTATTTTGATGAATGTCATTCCTTTTTCTCCTAAACATACTTGTTTATTATTATTTTTAATATAAAAGTTTTAAAAATATTAATAAAATAAATTATCAATAGTCATATTGAAATATAAACTGTGAGAACTCAATTTTTAGTCACAACATAATTGTAAAATGTTTATGAATTCTATTTGTCTGGGCACCTGTCTTGAACTGTCATAAGCCTTGTTTGCAGACAAATGTCTGGTACTAAGTTTTTCTACTAATATTTTTCATAAAAAAACTAGTTTTCCATTTTTTTTTTTTTTTTTTTTTTTTTTTTTTGTGGTAGGATGTATGAAAGTGGATTTTCAATTATTTGACTACATTATTTAATCAAGAATATTTTATGATTATTTGTGTTTGGATCATCATCTGCAATAACTAAAAATAAAATAAAAAACATTCATTGTACTTCATAAGAGTAAGTTTATTTTGTCTTTCATTTCCTTATTTATCCTCGAATTCTTATCTTAGATTTTTTGGATAAAATAAACCTTCATCTTTCTTTAGCCAAACCAATTATGAATACCAACACACAAAAAAAAACAGTTTGTTTTAGAAATATTTGTTCATTATTACTCCTGTGGAAGAGTATTTTACTTGTTCAGAATAATTTTTATTCATTGAAAAAACTGCAAGGAATGAAATATTCATCAATGTTTTTGTAGGCTTTGTTCATATTGCATGTTTAACTCAGAACTAGAAATTGCACAAAATGCTTTCATGAATACAAAATTATGTAATTACTTTTTAAATATAAGCATTTGTCACTAATTGTCTTTTGAAAATTTGTATCTGGATATAAATACATTTAGAATAATGCATCATTTATGTTTCAGTATAAGAAACTCATCATACTGTGCTAACATTTCTTCTCTCTACTAAATCATATGAGGCTTTTTTTAAACTTTATATGCAATGAAGTAAAACAAAAATGTCTGTGTGAGCGTACTTCTAAGACATTGTTGTGGAAGACTTTTTAATATAGTCTTCCAGTTTGCCGCAGTAAAGAAATATAAATAACCATTCAGTAAGAGATTATGTCGTTTAATTTATGTTTAAAGAATAATCTTAGTGTTTATCTTTATGAAATTTTACCAAAATCTGAAATTTCTAATATGAATGTCTAATTTTAACATATTTGGCTTTGTTGATAAATTTTACATTAGGATGTCAAACAAGAAGTCTTTTGAGTTTGTAGCTTAAAAATTATGTAAGTTTAAAATTTAGTGCTTATGTTAATTTCATTTGTAGTTGTTGCAAAACAGATTGCAATGCAACACAGGTAATTTTTTAAACATAACTTAAAAAGTACTTAACAGAAACACTGTAATTTTTTTAAATTTGCATATTTTTGAAAAAAAATTTGACTTGCAATCTATACATTTTTTTGCCAATAGATTTTTAGGAGATTCAAATATACTAATCTAAATATTCATTTATTCTAATACTTTCTACAACTCTAATATTCAGTTTATATGATAATTTTATAAATCTGTTTGATTGTGTTTAAATAACAATTTTTACTAATCTAAAATTACATCTCATTCTGTTGAGTAGTTTTTGAGTTATGCTTAAAAATCTATCTGCATTGCAATTTTTTTTGGAATTATTATAGATGAATTTAAAATTAGGAGTGCTGTATATTTGTAACTGTACATTTAGTTTTTGTTTTAATAACGTAAAATAATAATTTTAATTTCATTGGAATATTTGTACTGTTAATGTAACTTTTACACAAATCAATTTATATATATTTTTTTTCTTATGATAGTTCTAAAAGTATGTATTTAAATTTTTTTGTGTGTGTAGACAATTTTAAAGTAAATCTTTGATTTTCATGTTAATAAAAAAAAAAAAAAAAAAAAAAAAAAATCTAATAAGCATTTGTTCCTCTTATTAAAATTTGCATGTTTTTGTGTTTTAGGAATTTCAAGCTTTTATCTTTTGGTGAAGAAGCCGAGGAAGATGAAGCTGAAGTTGATGCTGTAAATGAAGTGAGTTTGAATATGGCTTTTGTGTGTGAGGAAGATTTATTTGTAATTTAAAATAATAATAATTCTCAATTTATGTGTGAAATCCCATTTTCTTTTTAGGCATACAAAGGTCAAAGTAAAAGCAGTCATGATCTTGCAAATGATCCCAAGCTGAGTTCAATCCCTGCTGTGGATTTGGATAAAAAAGATTCAAACTCTGAAGCTTTAGATAACATTCGTAAGAAATTCGAAAGAGAAAGAGACTCTAGAAAAGAAGAATCCACCAATAAACCAGATCCCCCTGTAGTAAAACAAGAGAAACTTTCAGAAGGTGATAAAGAGAGAAACAAAAGGTAAATTGTGTTGAACTTCAGTTTTTTAGTTATTACTAAGAATCTATCAAAATAGGTTTTTAAGGCTGAAACTGAAACTGAACATCAATGATCTTGCTATTTTCAGCTAAAAACAGAAAAGTCCAAAAGAAATTTTAAGTACTCACATACATATATATAATTATTAATTAATTATATGTATTAAGAATAAAATGCATAATTATAAATTAATTATATGTATTTATTAAATATGCATAATTATATGTATGTCCCAACTCTTAAGTTGGCTGTCCCTTAGAAGCAAGGCCCCACCAGTGGCTGAGAGGTTCTGCTTTTGAATCTGGTAAACAGGGGGTTCTGGATTTGAACTTAATTGCACTTGCTCTAATCGTTCGTAGTTTTCATGGTTTTCTTTGAACCTTCTGTAAATAAGAGTTAGGCTTCCTTAGAAAGACCCTCATAGAGGGCACTCCCTCTAAGGCCTATATCCCTCATGCAGATAATTGGCCATCATAAACAACAGCAACACCTTAGAAACAAAATTTTCAATTTTTTTTATAAAATATAATATAATTAATTAATCATGACACAGAAAGATTTTCTAATTCTACGAATTACATTTAATTAAAAAAATATTTTAGTTTTAAATATTCACAGCTTGATTTTTCTTTTATAATGATTTTTGTAAATGATCATCTGTTATATTAAAAGTTTCTCAAAGAGTATTCAAAATACTTCTGCAGTTTCAAACTAAAAATTTCCTGTTACACTTAAGTCTGCAACTTTTAATGAGCACATGAAAAATTTAATCATACATACGTTGTTTGCTTTATAATTTGTATCCACATATTGAGTCAGTCATGAGCTTAAAAGTTGCATACGTATTTTTTTATCAAATGCTTTTTTTTTTTTTTTTTTTTTTTTTTTTTTTTTTTTTTTCCTTTTTTGGGGAGGAAACTATTTATTATAGAGAGATTTCATGCTTCAGTTCATTTTTGTTTGTAAAATGGAATTATAAAGTTGTAGTTAAGAAAGCTTAAGTTAGCTTTGTATTGATTTTTATGTCTTTTTATAGGAAAGATATACAGAAGCAAATAAAAGAATTGAAAAAAGAACTCAGAGATTCTAAAAAAGCTTCTGAAGTGATGAAAGAAGAAGCCGAAAGAGGTTTGTTTTGTTCACTTTTATTAGTTTTTAATTACCAAATATTGTATAAACAATTTTTTACAAGCTTTTATTGTAAATTTTTTTTAATAATTAAAAATAACGAAACTTCATTTTAATGGAAATTTGGAAGTTTTATCACCATATAAAATAAGCCAATTTTCAAATTAAATGGTGATATTTTTTTATGTATTTGTGACAGTTGAAAAGGTATTTTTTATGTTAAGGTGTGAGGGGAGATTGATTTCTCTCTTATTTATAGGATATTTGCATAGATTTTTAAAACTGCAAAAAATAGGTAATTTTTAAATTTAATATAAAAGGTTCACCTTTAAACTTATTCACTTTTAAAAATGGCAACCCTTGCTTAATAGAGATTCTTTTGTTGCTCTATTTATAATTTAAGAACTCGTATGATAAAGGTTGTATGATGTGATAAAATAAAAAAGAATTGAGTTAATGATATGATTGAGCATAATAGACAGAGATTTTAATTGATAAAGAAATATTTGACAGCAAACAATTGTAAATTCAGTTAATAAAAGTGGTTCAAAATGTGACTTCAAAAAATGATGATTGTAGCACTTACCATCTTTATCATTTGAGTTCTTCAATTTTAAATATTCATGGAAAGAAAATAAACATTAAAATTTTTTTATTTAATTTATCTTATACAGTATCATGGTTTTAGTTCTTGTTTGGGAAATATGCATCGATTAACTATGATTTTCATTTTATTTAATTATTATTTTGTGGCACTGAGGAATTCTCTATCATAGAAATGGTCATTTGTTATAGGGGACAAGTAAAAGCTAAACATCTTTCTTTAGATGCATTTATAGTCAGAGTTAGAAATTAGCGGTCATTAGTCACCAAATGCAACTAAGTTATTGCATTTGATGACCACAAAATTATACCTTGTCATCAAATTTGAAGCCTCGCTTTTTTTCATTTTAATTTTTGTTTAAGGCTGTTCTCAAATCATAAAAAGCAACTTTATGACATAAATTTTAATTTGTTTTTATTTGAAAATGCATAAAACTAGCAGGGATTGTTGTTTAGAAACTATTAAATTAAACTCATTTTCCCTCTTTTTTTTTTTTGCAAATGTGATATTTTTAAAAAATAGTGTGAAAGTGGGCATATTGAACCAACTTTCTGTGTGAAAGAAGAATAACCACTAAACAAGGGTGAAAAACATGTTCATGTTAGCCTTATAAAAAGAATTAGTTAAACTTTTTTCTAGAAAACATGCATTGTAGTTTAATTAAGTTTTACAGTTTTAAAGCCATTTTTTATTTTGTTTTAATGACATTAAGACAGAGATAAGGTGTTTAATATGTATGCTCCTTTCAGCATTTAATACATGAAAATAGAAACAATATTATCTTAAATATGGTTGCAGAAAGAAATATAAAATTGCATGTAAAATTGCAACCATGAAATACTGTTTGGCACCCAGAAAAAAAATTATAGGTGTCATTTGACGCCTTACTTAAAATTCCTATTTTTTAACTCTTTTCATAATTAAAATGTTCTTGAATAAGTATGCATGTTTATATAATTTGAATTATAATTATTAGGCTGGTGCACAAGTTTGTATCATTTTCCAAAGTGCAGAAACATTATGTTGTTAGGAATTTGCTTTTCACCTTTCTTTGTTGTTTGCCAAAAAGTTAGAAAATATCTGAGCTATAAGAAAAGTCATATAGGTAGTGGAGAAAATGTATTAATTTTTGTATGCTATTCATCTGAAATAAAAATCAAGACTGAAAAAATATGTATTAGACATAAATTATGAAACATTTTCCAAAACAAACAGAATATTATTGAGAAATTTCTTCTTTTTCACACAATGAAATGGGATATCTAAATATGCAATTTTAAAAATAGATATAGCTCAGTAGAAATCCATTTTCAGATATTTCGCTCCATAACCAATATGTTTTTTTTTTTTTTTTTTTTTTTTTTTTTTTTTCTGTGTGTGTGTATGAAACTCTGTGCATGATCCATAGAATTTGCACATACAATGTAATGACTAAAAATTAGATAAATTTTTAAATGCATACCACCATGGAAAACACACCATATCTATTATATATCCATTCTGGATAAGCCTTGTTCTATTGTATCAGTTACCTAGAGAATGTCATATTCATTAGTAAAGTAATTTTTTCTAAAGTTTAGCAGGTAGTAAAGTTTAGTTGGTTGCCAGTGTTATACACTATATAGCTAAGGGTAACCATCCACTTGCAATTTTAGACAATTTCTTAAATATCTAGAAAAATACATGAGGAAATAACTTGAATATCTAAATGTGTAAATATAATAGTACAATCATATATTTCCGTGATGATTTTTTTCAAAAACTCCATTGTGTGTTTTTAGCTCATTGGCATTTTCAGCCAAGACATCCCAGGTTCAAATCTTGGCTTGGACATTTTTCACTTACTTTGAAATTTACACCTGTAATGATTTATTTACCAATTGGATAATTGTACTAAAAATTAATCTAACATAACTACACATGCAGCACTTACTGTCATTATAAAAATAGCCTTCAATTTATTGGGTTGAGCTTATTCACATATGACACAAATTGTTAATTTTATAGGTTACTTGCGAGAATTAGTTCTCTGGATTCATCCTGGATGGCTCAGTTGGACTCAGTCAGAACATTAGCAATTTTCGCCAAGACATCCCTAGTTCAAAGCCTGGCCCAGATTTTTTCATCCATTCACTTGGAAATTTGCACCTGTTACTTTTTAACATGTCAAATAAAAATGACTTAAATAAATAAAAAATAAAAAAAGAGGCTTTTTTTTTATATTCCATTAGTGATTCTCCATAATATATCTTATTACATTAGATAATAAATAATTGAAGTTTGTTACTTTGTGCTTGAATATATAATCAAATTTCTTTTTCTAACTTTTGATATAACTTTATTATAAATTGTTTTTTAATAGAACTTGAAGTTTCTGGTATAAAAGAGGAGGAGAAAAATGATGTATTATCTGGATATCACAAGAATTTTGAGATTTATAAAAATAAATCAAAGTCCATTGCTAAGAAAGGAACATCTGAACGAGAAGCACAAGTAAGATTTTATCCATTTTATAAAAATTTTGTTTACAGATTTTAAATATTTATCAAGTAAAGTAATATATGATATATAAATTTAAAAAAAGATCCATATGACAACCTTCACAAAATCGATCTCAGAATAATATGTATTGTACATACTCTCGCATCAGTTGAGAAATTTTGAAATATAACAAAGTTTTCTGTACCTATGATAATACAGAATTTATGTGAGCTTATAATATGTCATAAAATTTTGGGGAACACTTCATATCATTGAGGAAATGTTAGAAGGAGAAACATTTTTGGCACTTCTGACTGAAAAACTGAATAGAATGGTTATGTCAGATTAAGATAATAAGTACACATTTGAGTCCTGCATCGAATATCTTATACGACTTGCTTTTATGCAATCCCTACCCAACCTGCACTTTAAAACAGATTGACACTATATTTTCTCATTGTGGCTTGGGTTGACTTCAACTTCTTTGTTACGAGTCAGGTTGTCTTTCATTATTTTTAGTTGCTTTTTGACTGTTGCTTGTCGATTCGGATTAACCTACTTTTTTAAAAGAATGTACAAAATATTTTTTCATTTTAAAAGCATATATAAACTGCAGATCAAAGGTTCACCAAAGCTTACTGTAACATTGTTGTCAGCCGTCTGCTGTAAGAGAAACCATTTTACGAATTTTTTATGTTAGAAAGTGTATTCATTAAGTTTTGGATTAGTTGGAGACAATTACAATAAGTTAAAATAATCCACTTTCTTTCTTGTTTATTTCTGCTACTATTTTTAAAAGAAATATTGTTAATCACAGCTCAAAAAGGGATATTTAAAAGATTAATTTTCGTTCGACGTCTTTTACCTGATTAACCACTGGGAAAATAGCATTTAAAAAGGTATTTGTAATTTTATTGCTATTTAATTCAGCAGATTTCATTTTTGTCCATTATAGGACGTTCATTAAGGGTTGTTGCAATCTTGTTAGTGTATTTCTAAAATTTAAAAGGAAGAAAATATAATAAAAATCCCATAGCACAAACTTTATTTGATAAACTACTGACTGGGTCATCCTATTTCTTTTTTATACATGACTTTTAAAATGAAAAATTCAACTGTTATAAAAAAAAAATTAAATATATTTTTATTTAAAATCTTTCATTATATAAAAATTAAACTCCATTGAATAATTTTGTTTATAAATTATGTAATCTCTTCATAAGTTTGTATTAAAAAAATCCCTTTTTTCCGTTATTTCTTTCAAAATATCCAACAAATCTGTAATTTTGTTTAAAAAAAAAAAAAAAGTGTTAAACAGTGAGTTTTTAAGATCTTGATTTAAAAAGAAAAGATGATGATTAGGGCACACATGAAATTAAACATATTGCAATAATCAGCATTTAAGTGAAATAAATAGGTTAATGTTATTTATAAAACAATGAACACATGTATTTTACATAATTTCCTTAACATAATTCTCCGTGGGAAGTAACCCAGCAGACAGCTATCTTCTAGAAGACATTTTCCTTTTTCACTGTCAAATTATAAATTTTCATTCAATAGGCTGCTATCTTATATCTTGTTTCATGCACCTGCTTTTTCACCAAACTAATAAAACTAGCTCATTAAAATTACTTTGCAGGCAGTCATCATTGTCACTTTAGGTGATAATGCTTAAAAAACTGCGTTTGTGTGAGCATAATGGTCATTTAATAAAGTTACTACTGTTTTCGGGAATATGGCAACAGCTATGTTGTGTGCTGATTAGAAAAAAATTGAAACTATATAAACTGTTAATGGGAAAATGGTTTAGAGTGAGTTGTGTCTTGGAATTCAGAACTAATAAAAATCTTCAGAGTGAAGGAAGCAGCTGCGACTTCTTTTTTCAGTTGGTCTTCTCGGTTTCCTGCCATTTCTTTTTTAGATGTATCTTACAGGCCTTTCTTAATTTTAATCTCATTGCATTGTTGAAACAATATATCAAATAATGGTTTGTTTTCTTACTTTAGTTTTGTTGATGATTTCTTATTCAAAAAAGCATATGAAATTTTTCCAGTATTTTCCTGACTTATCCATTTTTACTGGTAGGTCTATATAGTGTAGATACTGTGATTAATTTCTATTCAGCAAAATACATTGATGTCTGGTCTCTGTATTGAGATCAAGAATAGTTTGTGATTCTGCATTTAATCATATTACCAATGAAATGTATAATTATTTTCTTTATAATACTTTGCTCTTGAACTCTTGATGAAAAGCGTAATAGCATCTACATGGGCTCATTATACACAAAGCTCACAACATAAGCTTTACAAAAATTCTGTAGTGAAATGTTTGACTGCTCATCCACTAGTTTTGATCTGAACTTATCCCAGTGATTATCATCTTTTTTGCTTGCTTTTTTGTATGACCTGTATTTTCACATGAATAAAGAAGCATACAGTGTTTCTATATCAGGTAGATATTTCTATAATACAAGAGTACAAAAATTTATCCCATGGTATGACACGTATCCAAATTCTAGTAGTGACTATGTTGATAAATAGTTTAGTAGTTGTTATATTTATTCCAATAAATATTTTCATTCTGTTTGTGGCTCTAGGGAAACTTACTTTTTGGATAAGCTTTGTTCTATTGTATCATATCATTTATCTTGAGAACTTCATATTCATTAGTAAGGTAATCTTTTTTTTAAAGCTTAGCAGGTACTTTTTGGTTAATCGGTTGCCAGTGTTATACACTGCTCAAAACATATTGAGAAACACCGAAAAAACATAATTATTTTTAGTTTTTTTTAATTAATTTAATTTAACTTTATTTTATTTTGATTTTTATTTATTTATTTATTTTTATTTTATTATATTTTATTTTATTTTTATTTATTTATTTATTTTTATTTTATTTTATTATATTTATTTTTCAATTGTTTTCTTTATCTTTCATTAGTTTTTCTCTGCCACCTGGTTTTTTAGCCAGCACCACCTGGGGCACTCTTTGTAATCTCCTCCCTCCTTCTTTGAGTTTATCTTTACTTTTCTCTTTCTCCTTGGCTCTGACAAGCAGCGCCACCTGTCGCACTCTGTGTAATCTCCTCCCTCTTTATTTCACTGTTATTTCCACTCTGTCCATTGTGACACGTGTTTGGACCAGCTGATGACGAGCGGTAATTTTGCTGCTCGAAACGCGTCCTGTATAATTTTTCTTTTATGGTGATTTAACAAAGTTTTTATATTTATTGACTGCTCAAAACAATTAAAGGATATTGCAGTTTTAGGTGGATTTTGTATCTGGGAAACTTTTTAGCTGATTGATACATGGTTGACAGACATAGTAGGTTATATGAGAATAAATTACACATGTTTGGCAGAAAAAAAAATGCATTTTATTGCGCATTTGTGTACAAAAGGAAAAAACACAATTTGTGCATATGAGAAAAAAAGAATAAGAAAAGGTGTTTTCTTCAAAGAAAATCATTTTCAGTAGGGGGTATGGTTTCCACGGGCGGCCAGCAACGTTGAACACCTTTGAGGCATGGACTCTATGAGGCTATTAATGACGAGTTGGGGTATTCTGCCCCACTCTTCCAAAAGAACTCTTTCCAGTTCTTGGAGAGTTTGTGGGGGTTGTTGGCGGCCAGAAACTCGTCTTTCTAGAGCGCCCCAAACGTGCTCGATTGGATTCATGTCTGGAGAACACGCTGGCCATTCCATTGGAACAATTTCTTCCTCGAAAAGGAAATCCTCCACCAGGTTTGCACGATGTGGCCTGCAGTTATCGTCCATTAAAATGAAGTTATCTCCGATTGCTGCAGCGTAAGGGACTACAATAGGTCTGAGGATCTCATCCCTATATCGGCGACCAGTCAGAGCTCCATCTCGAATGATGTAGAGGTCAGTGCGCCCGTCAATGGAGATGCCACCATACACCAACACTCCTCCACCACCAAATCTGACACTTTCGTGCACGAACGCAGGATTATTCCTACTGCCCCGGTCCCTCCATATGAAAATACTTCTATTAACTGGATGCACTGAAAAACGGAACTCATCAGAAAACAGAATATAGCTCCAATCATTTCTCCTCCAGTTGACATGCTCGGTTGCCCACTCCCTGCGGTCGCGACGATGCCTTGATGTTAATCTAACACATACCATCGGTTGGCGAGCATACAGACCTACAGCATGGAGCCGGTTTCGGACAGTCTGAGTTGAAATCATGGTGCCTGTAGCCGAGCGAAGGTGTTGTTGGAGAAGAGTAGCGTTCATGTTTCGGTGTCTCCGAGCTGTTAACGCTAAATACCGATCTTCATTGGGCTTTGTTGCCCATCTACGACCTTGCCCTGGTCTTCGGCCTGCATATCCACTCTCCAAAAAACGGTTCCAGATCCTGGAAATGCCACTTTGTGACACTCCAATGGCTTGCGGTACTTCGGCTTGAATTTTGCTCCCTTCTAACCTACCAACAATTCTCCAAGCTTCTGAATCTGTCAAATGACTTCACTGAGACATCGAACTCATCGAAACAAAGCAATCACTGAATGCCAATCATCTTTGTCTTCATTCTCTTTTATCCAGTTGAAAGTCAAATTTCATTCGCTGCCACTGAAGCGACGTTTCTGAAGTCGAACTCAAAATTTGCATACTCCACAGTTTGAAAGCCAGAAAAATTTGCATTTATGATTCTCTTCTTCTATTTTCGGCAAAAAAGTTTCGTTTATATCTTTATTTTATATAAAACTTCAAATATCCTTTAATTGTTTTTAGCAGTGTATATACATATATTTACATGTATATATATACACACACATTTATATCTATATATATGCATATGTATATGTAACACTAGTGCCCGACTAACCAAAAAGTACCACTTAACATTTTCTACACTTACCTTCTAAATCTGAGAATACACATAATCATTTTTATGTATGTACACCCACATGTGTGTTTTTATATATGTATTTGATAGAACTTATTTCCAGTTGTCTTAATCTAAAAACCTATTTTTTAGACTTTAGCTCTTTTTGAAAAATTCAGGAATAAATTGCAAAAGGCAAAAGGTTCTGATGAGGAAGAAGAAAAACATAATGCTGATGAAGATGATGATGATGATGCATGGTAAGTTTTATTGTTGTATTGCTCGTGTGTAATTTTTTCCCCCTTAGTATTGTATGTAATTTTCCTTTTTTAATTTTCACAACAGATTCAAAAAATCTTATTTGTTTTTCAATTTTCCTTAAATAATATGCATATACCAAAAGTAATTATAGTAAAGAAGTTCATTTTATAGAAACAGATGGTAAATTTGTCAATTATTACTATGGTAAAACCCTTCCTCCTGATACAGATTATTTGTCCTATAACTATTCTAATCCAACAAATGTTCCTCATGATTACAGCATGTATGACTCCCCAGGAGAACTTCCCTGTAATTTTACAAAGCCAGACCCTTACAGAGTAATTTTCAATGATTATGGTACATATGTGTAAACAGCTTCTCTAGTAACAGTAGGGGTTTTTTTTTTTCTGATTATTATTTATTCAGTACAAATTAGCCAACTCTGTCCAGAATACAGTTACAGTGATTATCCTGCTTATTCTGTAACAAGTCGGTGTCTCTGGAAGCATTTGGCTCACCAAATTTGTATGCAGAGTGCCACAAGTACCTCAACTGTTTGTGATTATAGTCTCATAGATATTTTGAAGATATTGATGTAGCTGCTGTAATTTCTCCATGAATTAATATTGAAGAACACTTTCTGCTGTACACAAAATATAGATAGATAAAATGTTTGTTGGAGAGGTTCTGATTTACACAAATATAGAGTGTGAAAAAATCTTTTTTTAATCAATAAATGAATAAAATCTGATTTTTATGTTTATTTCTCTGCATTAAAATACAGGATAGCTACCAATAATTTTAAGTCTTTTTAAAAAAACTAAACCTCTAATTGCTAACATATTCTATGTTTTTAAGCTTAATTATAATTATTAGTTAGTAGTATTCATTGATGTTTGCATTTGTGCATGTTTTCATTTTACATCTAATCTTCTGTGAATATGTTTATTTCTGCAGTGAAAGTACATCAATTATTCAGAAAGATCCAATAATGTCATAACTTTCAAAACTGTAAAATTTAAATTAGTTTTTAATATATTAGAAGTTTTTTAAGGAAGGGGGGGGGGGATTGTTTTTAATGATATTTCTGTAATAGTGGCAATTAAATTATTTCCCAATTATGAATAAACTGTGGAAAAGAAAATAATAGGGATTTTTGTACTTTTAATAGCAACATCCATCATTGTTATTATTACAACTTAAAATGAATAGCTAGCAGAAAAATAGCTTGATTAAATCACTTTTTCTAAAAAAATTTAAAGAGCTTTAGAGAATTTTAGTATGCCATCACTGAAAAGTTCTTGAAGGCATGTATGGAATGACCATTGTTCCTGTGTATGTATTTGCTAACATTACAGATTCATGTTTTAAAATAGTAGTTCATACAGTTGATAATACATAAAGAAGCACACTATTTCCTACTGATTTATGCCTTTGATTACTTATTTCTTATAATTGTGGACTATAAAATTATGTCAGCTCTATTCACTAGTTTTGTTTGATATCATTTGACAAGATTGTGGGAGGGGGAAAAAAACACTGTCAGTTACAAAAAATAAACTTTTTTTTAATAAGAATTAACAGTAATTTTGTAAATATAACATCTTACATCCCTTATGTAAGTTGATAAGCTTTGTAAAAGGCATAGATAAAAATACCATGACATTGTTTAATTGCATACACTAAATGCTCAATTGCGAATTTAGAATGGATATTCTCTACTTTCTATTTTATCCATAATAAAACAAAAATTGGTTAGATGTTGATAAGGTTTGTAACTATTTTTAGAGCACTTTTTAAATAGCTTCATTTTTTATCTAATAAATTACATCAGTTTTAGCATTTAGTGTTGGGGGAGGGGAAGTGAAAGATAAATAAGAAACATCTTTTTTTTTATCCACTCTTTTTATAAGTGATGTAGTTATTGTTAGTGTTAATTAAATTGATTAAATTCTATTAGTTAAGTGCATCTTATTTACATCACTCTTTTTTTTCCATTAGGTTAAAACATTGTTTTAGAGCAGAGGATGAGAAAATAATTCTAGCCAAAGATGTGAATATGCCTTCAGTGGATCGATATGACATAACAGATCCCAGAAATCCAATGACAGAAAGGAGAAGGAAAGAGAAAAGGCAGAAAAAGTGATTTTACTGCTTGATAGCATATTTGTAAATAATGTAAAATAAATGCTATTTTTTATATTTAAAATGTGTTTTCTCTTGTGAAATGTTAAAGTTTACATAAGAAATGCAAAATATTAAGTTATTAGGAACTGAATTTTAATACTGCAGGAAGGGAGTTAAGGATATATCTTCACAATTTCTGTAGCTGTCGTGCATGAAGATCAGTTTTCAAAATTTATTTAAAATAGAAAAAAACATCATAAAAACACTGCAAGTCATGTTGATGTTTATGATCCAAATGAGAAGACAACAGAAAAAAAAAATCTGTCTATTTTTTGATGAAATTGCAAATGAATAGAATAGTAATTATAACTCTAACTCTAGACCAAAAATAAATATAAAGAAACAATAAAAAAAGGGATCTATTTTCTTAGCAGGTGAGTTAATGCGTAAAATGGACAGTCTATTTAATATAAAAGAAAAAAATGCAGTATAACTTTTCTCTTTACGTGCAAGCTTGCAAGAAAATTCTTATTTGCACCATCAAACAATGCTTACAGTAATTGTATTTTATCAGGTTCAGGCCAAATTTACAATTATAAAAAATTAATCCCTGAAAAGATAAAACAAATTGCCATCTTTGCAGCATAATTTATGATATAAAAAATTAATTATTCTTATTATTTATAAAATGTTTCTGTTATCTAAAATCATAGCCTTTTCTTAGTTTTAAAAGTGACATACTTTTATTCATACAGATGGAAAATTAAATTTTGAACTGCATTGGTTTTTCTTAATTTTTCTATATTTTATAGACATATTTTTATGTACTAAATAAATAGTTTTTATAAATAATGACTATGCATTCATACTCAAATAACTTTTACAAATCAGTTTTAAATTCCTTTGTCTTCAATAATGCTTAAAAAGGAAATTCATACAACTACACTGTTTTGGCCAAGTATTGAGTATATACCAAGTACTCCATATGGCTCTAGTAAATTATTCACAAAATATATTAATTTTTACTCATCAATCTTTTTTTTTTTCTTTTTCTAAGAAAAAAAAGAAAAATCTTTCTTGTTTTTTGTAGATCAGTATTGCAAAATATTGCAATTTTTTAAGATTTTAGTAAAATTACTTTTGTTTTAGTGCATTACTTTTAAAAAATGTATTGAATTGGAGGTATAAGTGCTATTTCAGTTAGTAAGCCAGATAAATATGTTCAAAAATTGTCCAAAACATATATATGTATCTCCTGAAATATCAACTAGGGTCATTCTACCTCTGTCAATGTGATGTCGAGGCATACAGTAGAATCTCATTACAATGAATGTCACTTTAATGAATTTTTCAGTTTTAACAAATACTATTTGGATTGTTAAAAAAATCTTATTTCATAATAAAAATATTCATTTTAACTAATTTTTCAGTATAACAAATTTGATCAGGACTCATTTTATAATAAAATTATACTTGCTTATAATGTGTGAAATCAAATCACAGGAAGTTGCCACAACCTACAGTCAAAATTCTTACTTATTTTACAAACTCTGATTCAAAACACTGACCAATCTGCTGTCTGGACTGTGTAAAAATCAGTTAATTCAAGGATAATTTGAGTAGGGTATGTGCTAAACCAGCTGTGCTTTTTAGCATGGTTTTCAAGGAAATGATTTTACTTTTCTATAATTACATATGCAATGATGATACTTCCTGAAATAGTTTTTGGTCAAGTAAATTTTGTGAAGAGCTTATATATTAATATTCAGTCAGAATTTAAAACGTGAAATGCAGTGTATATTATTTTGCATTTTATTAAAGTTATGATTTTTGATTAAATGTATCATGTTTAAACATGCAGTAACAAAAATACTTTTATTTATGTAACATTATTATTTTCACTTATTTCAAACTCAAACAACCTAACAATATAGTTTAAAATTGAGTTTGCATTATGAAGTTTTAAAAATATTATTCTGAAAAATAATTCTTTTATAATTTGACTCAAATATATTTAAGGCTGTTCTTTTAAAAATGAATATTACTGAAAAATGTTAATCTTTTAACACATTAACAAAGTCATTTTTGCATATGCATGATATTTTCAAACATTAATATTCAAGTACTTTATAATTCAACAGTATTTTTCATAAATGTAGCACATTTATAATTCATAATAATCTCCAACATTAACTTAAATCTCAAACTTTGATACTATTAAAAAAAAAAAACTTAATATTTAAATAAAATAGAGAATTGTTAATCAACTTCATATTATATGAATTACTATAAGACTGCTGCAAATTTTATGCATGTAAGAACAAAAATGACTTTATAAATATGTCAGACTATATTAAGATTCAATTTGAAAAAAGCATTGCAAATATGGCTCTATACAGGGTTAATCTAAATGAATGACTGGATTTAAAAAAATTATATTTTCAAAACCTTTACACATATTATAAGGGATACATGAAAATAAAGAAAAACATTCTAAGTTTTTTTTCAGTTACAAATGTCAACTATGCAAATCTTCTGTAACACTGTACAAACACCTAATCTCTAATCAAGTTTATTCCATCCATTTGACAATTTTGCAGTCAATGATTCTTTATAATACAATACTTGGAAAAAAAGAAAAAAAATGAATTCAGCAGTGATGCACCGTAAAATGTACACAGTGCATGTATTTTTTCATTTTACATATTAAAGAAAAAAATTAAAGCTCCTTTTTATACACAAATCGTGCCAAACTCTGAAATTTTCAATACAAACACTTAATTTTGACATCATCAATGAAGTGGAAGGCATATGGAGGCATACACTGTATACCTTCTGTTTCTGAAATAAAGCTAAATTCTAGCAATGGACATTCATGATTAGTATATTCCCTGTGTTTTTATTACATCTACAACACTGGGCAACATATTTGGCTTTGTTGTTAAATTTTACCTTTAGATAAATTCAGTAGGGAAGGCATTGTGTAAAGTAGTTTAGAAATTAAGAAGATTTAAAATTTGGACTTTCAAAATATTAAATTCATTTTTAATCATTGCAAAGCAGATCGATTCAGGTAATTTTTGAAGCATAATTCCACAATTACTTTGATAAATAATCTATAATTTTATAATTCACATATCTGAAGTCTTTACAATCGATTTTGGTTAAAAATTCATAAGTTACAATCCATAATTTTCTTCAAAACAATATACATATTTAATTGATTTTTTGGGGAAAAAATGAAATTTAACTTATGAATGTTTTAATAGACATAGATTTCTAAAAGCTTTAATTACGATAATATAAAATTTCAGCTCATTCCACTTACTAGTTCTTGAGTTATGCTTAAAAAATTTATTTGTAATATATTTTGCAGTAATTGCAAACAAATATAACATTATAAATTCCAAATTTTAAATTTTCATAATTCATATGATATTTGACCAAATGATTTCTTATTTTGTATTCAAATGTAAAATACACTGAAAAAGTGAAATAAAATTAGATATTTGTATTGAAAATTCTGGAGTTTGATACAATTTCTGGATGAAGATATCCCATAACACTCCCCCCCCCCTGTTTTTTTCTCCCTAACTCTCTCTTTATGAACATAATTATAAAAAAAAATGTAATTCCCTGTCAAATAATATATATTTTTTTTCTTTTGTCTGGCAATTTGGACATTAAAATAATCCTTTGTTTTTCGGCCAACTGTACCTCCTTCCTTCTCTACATTTAAAATATTTATTGCAAAATGAAGAGGACTGATAACACATTATTATTTTATGAATTTGTCCTAAACAAGTTTTTTTTTTTTTTTTTTTTTTTTTTTTTTTTTTTTTTTAAATAATGATACAGGAAATATAGACAATATAATGGTGTTAAGTTTTTCATTTTCTAAATGAATCTGATGTTCATTTGATTAAAAGGATTCAATTAGTTCTATAATTTGTTTAAAAATGGAGGCGTTGTTGTTATCTCTTATTTTTTCTTAACCAGAATTCTTTGGAATAATAGTTTTCCACCACAGGTTAATTTTCTTGTTTTTGCTTTCTAAAGGGTTTGTCGTATTGATTCTTTTTTTGCACATTAATGTATCCAGACATTCTTACTAATTTCTCTTTTGGCTGGATATTACTAAGTCTAGTTTTTTTCATCTGCTGTTGGAGATGCATATTACTACTATGACAGCAGAAAGAAAACTTCCTTCTGCTCTTGTACTTGTTCATACAATTGCCTTTTTGTAACTGCTGAAGAAAGATTTCTGAAACATATTGCACTATCTTCATTTTTATTTTGTATTCAAGAAGTATATTCCTTTGGCATTATGAGACAAAACTATAAAAGCCTATTTTCAAAAAACATCTAGAAAAAAAAATTAACAAACCAGTTTGAGCATTAAATATTTAAGATAATGTGAATAATTTCTCCATTTAAGTTGGAAATTTCAAATCTTTTTTATCTTGAATTGAATGAACATTGCATGAAAATTGATACTTTGTTTGTTGATCCTTACTATATCAATTACATTTTTTCTTTGAGGAAAAAATTCTTGATTAACTGGCATTTTAAAATATCTGAAAATAATAAATGAAAATGATTAATGTGACCACGTATAAAAATTGGATTTTAATTAAGCTGAACACTGTTTATCATATTTGAAACATTCTAAGATATGATTTCAAGAAATTTTTCAAGAGCAAATTGTGAAAATACTCTGTTTCCAAGCATTTACCAAAGACTTTGATATATACCCAAAAAATAAATATCTACCACTGGATATTTACTCTTCCCATATTACTGAACCTGAATCTGAATCTGCAGAAAATAATAATAATAATAAGTTCCGGGTTCATCCCAGAAAGAATGAAATTCAGACCCGTCTGAGTCTCCAAACAAAAATATTAAGCTTGACTCTTTAGACAAAAATTAAGCCCGAGAGTTTAGAGAAAGAAATTTTTCAGAGTTTGGAATAAACCTGACCCAGTGTAGATCTCTAAGAGACCATATCATTCCACTGGAAAAATTCTTAGATAAAAATATTAAGACTCTTAGATAAAAATATTAAGAGTACTTACATTGCGTTAGAAAAAATCCAAAAGTTAATAGACCAAGATATAACAGTGCAGAAATCACCTCATCAAGTTCATGGCTGAAATCCCAAAATTAGTTAAAACTCTATTCGCATATTAAAAGTCCATCAGTCTGAGAAGTCATATCTTTGTGGAAAACACGTGAAGATCTTATTTTAATAGTTTACCATTTACCTCCCTGCTTCTAGTCCTTCACGTTTTCATACCGTTGGTCGCTGGAAAACACAATGATAAATCTACGAGTCAATTGCTAAAATTAGGTTTTCTGGTGTTTTCTACCAAGATATGAATGGCAGACCGATTGCGTTTTAATATACGAAATAAGTTTTAACTAACTCTCAAATTTCAACCGTAAGCTCAATAAAGTGATTGTCTGTGCGGCACCCCTTGATTTATAAGATTATATTCCAAATACAATTCAGTTCTGGTGCTTTTGTATGTTATTGAAAATCTACTTTTTTTTTTTTTTTTTTTTTTTTTTTTTGAGAATGATTCTGTTCCGAATTTTCTGAAAATGTAAAGAAAGCATTTAGAAAATTCGGACTAAAAAAAAATAATAATAAAATAGCAGTTTCGACATGATCGCCGTAAAAAATAAAAAATCAATTTTGCCAATCGATCGAAGAAAAAATTTATCTCATCCAAGATCGAGCTGAAAAAGTTAATTTGGTCAAAGAAATGCGACTTTCGTCATAGAGGCTGTTAAAAAAACGCGAATTTTGTCAAAGAATCTCGAAAAAGATGCAAATTTCATCAAAGGGCAGCAGGAAAATACAGGAATTTCGTCAAGAGATATCGTGAAAAAACGCGAATTTCGTCAATGAATCTTGTGAAAAAATAATTTAATTAAAGCATTGCAGAAAAAACGCGAATTTCGTCAAAGGTTTGAAAAAAAATGTGAATTTCATCGAAATGTTGCCAAAAACGAGAATTTCGTCAATAAATTTTGAAAAAAAAAAAGAGAAATTCATCAACGGATTTCTAGAAAAACGGAAATTTCGTCAAAGGATTTAAAAAATACGAATCTCGTCAATGGGTCGCGATAGAACGCGAATTTCATCACAGGGTCGCGCAAAAAACCACATTGGTCTCTTTAGAAAACAGCACACGTACAAATACTATGTTTATTATTATGGAACTAGTTTTTAATCTGAAATAATACACTAAACTAACTTTTTAGAAATCGGCTCAACCCAAGCCAACCCCAACTTACAGGAATCTCCACTTCAGACTGAAACTGACCCGAACCCGAACGAAAACAGTAACTCGATTTGCAGCCAAAATATTCGCTGTAACCTTTCAAAAATTTTGTTTTGAATTTCAGATTTATTTATTTTTATTCAGAATAACCTCTGGATTTACTTAACCCAGAGGGTTTTTTGAAAATTTCGCTGCCGTCACCGTCAGCACAAGAAAATAAGAAAATTGTCCCTTTAACTAATGCTAGAGTGCCGTTTTAAAAGGGCATTAAATTTCGTATAATTTTTACTTTGTCACAAAACACAAATGTGACATGAAATTTAAAATTGTGCAAAAAAAATAGTCATTCTGAACAAAAAAAAAAAAAAAAGGATTTTCTTGAAAGAGAGCAGTTATATCTTTCCTTCTCAGATGGCTTTTTTCCATCCCGACAGCGAGTAGCTTAATCTTCTTCCGCTAGGGTTAAACAGTGATTACATGGACTCTTTATTCATTTTACAACTAACCAGCCAACCACAACCATCATCAACCATTATCTGTGTAATTGTCAAGGAGCTTAAACTAAGCTCCTTGGTAATTGTAAACAAAAATTTGTCTTCCTTAGATTTTTTGTAGCGATATGTGATTTTCCTTGCGCTTTTGAGCGTTGTCCTTTTTTTAATCCTTTAAATGAAATAAAACTTATTATTTTATAATATATATATTTTCATACCTCTGTGAGAAGCTGTTTCAAAATGCATTCACAATTAAATAAAATTAGCCGAAATCTCTTTACTGTATTTTTTAAAGATTTTACATCAAAGTACAGCGTTTATCATACTCTTAATGTTAAAAAAGAAATCGAAGATCGCCGAAAAAGAGCAATTCTTGGTGGCGGAGACAAAAGGATTCAAGCCCAGCATAAAAAGGTAGAATATGTTATCGCATTAAGTTAAAATAAATTGTTAAAGATGCTCGAAATGAGTTTGATTATAACTATCTGTAACGTTTAATTTTTCAAATCTTAAGTGTAGTTATTTATTTTATTAGATATTGTCCTCAAAGCAGAATATACTTAAAAGTGCGACGTACGTCGCAAAACAACAAACTTTTCTAATTATTTATTTTATTAGATGTCCTCGAAGCTACTTAATAGTGTGATGTATGTCACAAAAGAACAAACTTCCCTGCAGAACATTTCAAATAATCATTTAAAAAATTCACCATTCAATCAAAAAAAAAATTTCGATAAATTCGCAAGGTTTCCAAAAAAAAAAAAAAAAAAAAAAAAAAAAAAAAAAAAAAAAATCTGTAATCCGAAAATTTGGACATAAAATATATTGCGAATTTCGACAAATGACAGCCGAAAAAAAATCAATTTCGTCAATCGTAGAAGAATCGATGAAAAATTGGTAATTTCGTAAAAGGATCGCCAAAAAAAAAAAAAAAAAAAAAAAAAAAAAAAGCTGAAAATTTTACCAAAGCATCACGATAAAACAACAAATTTCACCAACAAATCGCGTTAAAATGTCAAATTTCACCAAAAAATTGGTTAATTCCACCAAAAAAAAAAAAAAAAAGGCAAATTTTGCGAAAAGATCGTGAAAATTGGAATATTTCGTCAAAAAAGCATGACAAAAACCACAAGTTTTGTCAAAAAATTACTAACTAATCTCAAATTGCGTCAAAAAGATATATATTTAAAAAAAAAAAAAAAAAAAAATAATAATAATAATAATAATAATAATTAATACCAGGAATAGATTTCTCACCCACCCCCTCATATCCTTCTTTTGTAATCTTTCAGAAAACTTGCTCTGAATTTTAGTTTTTTTTTAAAGCTCAGAATCACCTCTGGAAATTTGTCACTCAATAGCCAAGATGAAAAAAAAAACCTTCTTTAATTGTTCATTTAAAGAGATTGCAAAAATCATCAATAGATCATGAGAAAAACTCGTGCAATTCGTCAGTCAGTCATGGAGAATTCTTTGGCCAAAATTGAATTCTTGCCAAAGATTTATCTGTGATCAGTGAAAACTGGAAAAGACATCTAATAGCTATCCGCATTTATAACTAAAACAAGATATCACCAATACTGACAGTGGCCGAGAGGTTCAGACCTCTCAACTGGTAGACGGCAGGTGCTGGGTTCGAACCCAATCGCGGCTGTCAGCCTAACCGTTCGGAGTTTTCGTGGTTTTCTTCGAACATTGCGTAAATACGGGTTAGGTTCCCTTAGAAAGACCCCCACGAAGGGCACTCCCCCACTGGTTCTATATCCCATTAGTGTAGATAATCGGATGACAAAAATAAAAATAAACCACCAATACTTACTTCTTTTGGTTGAAATAATGTTTTGTTTTTCGCTTAGTACATCTGCGTACGAAAGGGACCCCTTGATAGAATCTATGAATAACATAAGGAGAATAAGTAAAGAGCAAAATTAGCACCAGCCACAGGGCCAGTGAATGAGATAATGTGGCTACTAAAAAATTTGCTGACAGCGGCCACTTTTCTACAAGGAGAGAATAAAAATTTCTTGCATTCCATCATGTTATTTTATTTTTTCTGGCTGCATTGTATTTACTATATTAGAATATTTATTTGTGCTATTCAGTTTTAGATGCTACTAATAGAAAATTTTTAAAAAGTTTACTGTTTAGTATTTTTAAATTAAAAAGTGGCCGCTAGTTTAAAGAAACTGGCACCACTGGCCAGTGATGAAATTTCCCAGTTTTGCCCTTTACGAATAAGCATTGATGGCCCTGACTGACCTTTCTCTAACAAACAACTGCCAAAAGTATATGACACATTAATGGACATTCTCTATCTCTACATTAACAATTGAAAGAAGAAAATGTAATTTATAATATAGTAATAAAACAATAATTATTTTTGTGATGTAATTTTTATTTATTAAATGAGAATTGTTTTAAAAATATTTGAGTCATGAAAGTTTCATATTCCCCTGATTAAAAAATATTCTGTATATCCTTTATTGTTTTATAGGTATTGTTATATTTTCCAGCTTTAAAATTATAGCCACAAAATTTAGAAGTGCAAAACCACAGGCATGTAATTTTTTTTAATTCAAGCATTTTCTTCAATTACATGCCCAAATAGGCATGTAAATAATAATAATAAAAAAAAATTCTAGCACTGATCTTTAGTATAGTGCTCATCGACAAGTTAGCTTAACCTGAAGAATAGTTCTCCAAATTGTAAAAATTCAGAAATGGTGTGGGAAACTGCTATATCAATTTAACATGGAATAATCCACTTGTTAAGTGAATATTTTAGTTAAAAAAAAAAAAAAAAAAAAAAAGCAAAATGTTAGTTTTTCAGAGATTAATTATAATCGAAGTATGCTATGGCAGTGCTTTATTAACTTCAAATTTTTACAGTTAAAGGATTCAATATTTTAATTTGCTGGAGTAGGCAATTGTTGTTGTAATGGTAGTTGCTTTTATTTTCATTGATTGATTATAAATTATTCTTAAAAGTATATATTTTTGTATTTCTTGATTTCTTATGACTTTGTTTGCATACAGGGCAAATTGACAGCACGTGAAAGAATTCAGTTGTTAATGGATTCAGGAAGTTTTGTGGAATATGATATGTTTTCAGAGCATACATGTACTGATTTCGGAATGGAAAAAGAAAAGGTATTTGCTTATTTATTTTTTAAAATTAATAATATATGCTATTGATATTTCAGAGTTATTTATGCATGTTTGGTTGATCAGGATAACTTTTCTTGGTACGTTTATGTTAGATGGGTGCAAATCTAGCCAATAGATATATACATATGTTTTCATTCAGCAGCAGCAATTTTAATTTTTCACACTTGCGAATTAAAAAAAATACTTTTCTGCAGAAATAAAATGTTTTTGTTTATAGTAATATTTCATTTTTTTTATTATTAATTTAAATTACAGCATTTGAAATAAAAAAATAACAATTATCATTAAAAAGAATTTAAATAATTAAGCACAAACATTATTATTTTTACTATACAAGACTTGCCTGACGTGAGTTTCTTATTTAAGCTTTTCATTAAAAAAAAGTACTAATTTTCCTTTAAATTCCAAATGAAAACTCCACTATTTTCCTGAATCAATAATAAGGAAAACATATTAAAAATAGTAAAATAATTAACAGAGAGAAATTAATAGTTGATGGAGTATATCATAGAAACAGTAGACACCCTCATATCTGCACAGCTTGCTACCAGTGATTGTGCAGATTTTAGAATATTGCAAATTTCTGGCCATTGCTTTGTTTATATTTTTTAGACAGCAATTTGTATGCAATAATAATTATAATGAGTCAGTATAGTAAAATGATTTTGGGTTTGAAGTGGGTGTCACTCGGAATACTAACGTCTTCCATGATATTAAAATAATTAAGTAAATAAAAGAATGGAAAAAGATGGAGAAGTGATAAAAAATATGATCATTTTAAAAATGATTAAATTATTAAAAGTAAAGATCTAGTAAATAATTAATAATTTAAAATTGAATATGCACAGTTTAGGTACATTTTCCTAGAATTATTCAGTAAAACTTTCCGCAAAAAGGTATCCTACCAATTTGCATCAAAATCATAAAGTAAGGAAATTTTATTTCATGTTTAACCAGTATTTCAGATTTAGCCAATTTTTAGTCAGTTTAAAAAAAACTTGATTAATACTATATAAATGTATTTGGTAAAAATAATGTGATTTTTATTGATAGCAGCATATCTTGATTTTTTTTTCAAAAATAAATTTATACTTCCTTCATAAAACATCACGAGTTCAATCACATTATTGAGAATTAATTTAAAATAGCTTTAGAATGATATAAAACTAAAAAAAAAAAAAATCTGTTATTTTGTCCCTATATATTAACTGAAAGTTTCCGTATTTACATCTGTGGTGTGTTACATTTGTGGCGTATAAATTTTAGAGTTGCAGATTTGAGGTAGTCTACTGTATACATTTCTTAATACAAATACAAATATAAAAATTTGGACAGTCACAATGAGACCTGAAAAATATAGCATCGAGAATAAACTTTTTTTTTTCCCCTGCTTAGTCAAAGAAACTGCTGAGTCAGACTCATCAGTTTCATTTTCAGAAATTTATGCACTACATCAACAATTCCAAATTAAAATCTTCTTGCATTAAAAATAATTAAATCTGAGGGGGGGGGGGGGAAGAGTCCACAATGAAGAACTTTAGCACTGCTCCTGAAATTAATCACACACACACACACACACAAATGCACATAATTAACACTGGAAAACCAGTATGAATTTCATTATTTATTATCATCATTAATCTTGATTTTTTTTTTTTTTTTTTTTTTTTTAGGAACGAACAATTTAAATTACAATCATTTTCATGCTGGTACACAAATAAAATATAAAATATTACAGGAAAAAAAAAAATCTTAACTGTTATATCAGTTTGATTCAAAGCTATACCAGCAGCAAAGACTGAGCTATTCTTGGTGAAAATTAATTTGGTATTCAACTCAACTCAATGTAACAATAAATTTTTGTTGTACTATTGTTACAAAGAATTTTATTTTAGAATATTATTTATAGAAACTATCTATATTAATATTATGTAGTATATATTTCTAAGTTTTATCATAATCATATCTATACATATTCAATTATAATTGCAAAATTCACTCAACTTCACAGACTTTAAGGCTTTAGCCTAAAAATTTCGTTGTACAGGAGCAGGATTAATTACGAGAAAGTTTGCATATAAATCAGTTTTCTGTGCAGTTCTATGCTGCGGGCATGTTTGGTGGCACTGCAATGAGTATGATACGTTGCAGGAACTAAGGTTTCTGGTATTATTTCTTCTTACATTCATGTTTAATTACGTTGCTTTTTTTCTGGCTATGTCTTTGCACTACTATTTATTTTTATCATAATTGGGACTAATTTCTTTTATATGGAAAAGGCACAGATATGATTTTTTAAATTTGGCATTGACAATGAGCTGCAGCCAAGAAGGGACCCCTAGTCTAGTTTTTTCTCATGCTCCATTAGAACGACTTTAAAACACTTTTTCATACTTAAAAACATATTAAACTTTTTTGTTGCTTAGCAGAGCATTTTTCAATACTTATAGATACATTTGATTAAATTTAAACCTTTGTCCAAAAAGAAAGAAGTATATAAGAAAAACATTAACTGTACTAAAGAATTAGTAAAATTTATGGTGGAAAGAAACAATATCAAAGTTAAAAACAATAAATATATTACTAAAACCTAAAAAACAAACAATAAATAAATGTAAACTTTTAAACAAAAGAGCATAAATGATATAACTATTAATTGACTTATTCCTGCTATTGAAACAAAATGTGAAATACTTAAATTTATATTTACTATTTGGAGTCATGAATATGAATGTGACATGCAATAATCAGCTGTGAATGTAAGTTAAATCAAACATCTTTAAGTAAATTTCAATATATTAGCACCTTTTACAAATCATTAATGATATGTACCTAGAGCTCACAGTTTCATGGTCATAAGAGATAAACAATGTCAAAAGATAAAACTGTTTAAATTGGTGAAATCTGGAAGTTCTTCCATTAAAGTTCTGCTTAACTTTTTTCATCTACCAAAGCAACACTATCTCCATTGTTACTCAAAGCTGTCTATTGCAAAGCTAAATTATAAGCTATACACTTTTATGAAAATGTAGGAAAACCCTCAAAATGTTCCGAGGGTTAAATTAATAAGTAAATTCAGAAATCATTAATCTTCATCAAATATATATTGTTAATGCATTCTATTATATAAAATCTTTAAAACATTTTTTTTAATAAATCAAAAATTAACTATAATGTACTAAAAAAGTGAACTTTTTTGTCGAATGACCCAAATAAGCAGTATTTTGTAGTAGCAATAAGGACTTTTTAATCTGTTTTCTAGTGCTTTGGGACAGAGAATTCCCATCACTTTTCCTCTATCAGTAAATTATATATTTTTATTAAATGCTAATTATTTGATTTTACTTTATTTTGTACTTTAAATTTTTGTTATATTTATTTTAGTATCCTGGTGACAGTGTTGTAACTGGGCATGGCTTGATACATGGACGAAAAGCTTATGTTTTTAGTCAGGTAATCTTATATATATTTTTTTAAATTAAGTTCGAAAAAAAGATTCATATTTCAATTAGTTCATTTGTAAGAAATGATACACTACGGGTGCAGTGTTTGGTCATACAACTTAATATTTGGTTAGGCTGAATATCAAACTATTTGGTCTATTAAATATTTCGATAGTCAACCAAACTGATTACTTAAAAAACCTTTTTTTTTAAATATTTTTTAAAGCTTTACAAAACTTCTACTTTTAACAGTCAATTGGCAAAGATATTCAGAATATGTAATTAGAAATAGAATTATAATTAAATAAAAGAGAATGCTTTCCATTATTTATTTGCTATTTGAAAAATATCAAGAAAATTAACCATTGTTGATTTTTATGGGAATTAATAATGTACAAATGCAAGTTCCTGAATATTGATTGATAAATAAGCTGTTTCTAGCTTTTTCAGAAATAAGATGTTTCTACAACAAACAAAAAAATACAAGCAAAGAAACAAAAAAAAATCTTTTAAAGTTGGTGTAATAGACAGGTCTGTCCCCCTCCCCTAACTGTTTCTTGTGACAGGCCAAAAAATGACGTTGATAGTATAAATTTGGGGCCCTAAATTTCCGTGCCTGGGGCCTTTGCCCCTCCCCTCCCCCCTTTTGCACAGCGCTGAGTATGTTGCATGGTGAGAAATGCTGGAAATTGCCACCATTCATGTTTAAATAACAATGAGCTAGGCATTCCTTTATTCATAATACATTTGACAGTACTTATATTGTGCCACTGGTCATAATTTAATAATTTCCAACGATACAATCACATTTCATTTTATTAGGATGCAAATCATGCTAAAATATCTTTCTTATCTCTCCACCCCTTTCCTAAGCCACATTATCTCCCATGAAAACTCTGAAGATGGTTGCCTACTCTATACACTGCTCTTTAGTGCATTTAAAAACTTTCTTGTTAAATCAAAAGGATCAGGAACATTAATTCTTGTTGAGTTGCTATCATTTGAATATATTATTTTATTTATTTATTTTTTATTTTAGTCCCTTCCTGACAAATAAACAATATATGGAAGTAATTTTTTTCTTCCAATTCCTTCAAAATTTCTCTTTGATTTTAAAGTATTAATTTTAGAATATAAGAAAATTTTATTTGTTTTAATTCATGAAATTTTAAATTTTAATAATTAAAAAATGTTTTATAAAACTGTCCTGTTCTTAAATAATTACTCAGTGCATAGTTTTTTTTTTTTTTTTTTTTTTTTTTTTGTGTGTGTGTGCTTTGCTAAAATTTACTTGTAAAAATATCTTGTTTATTAATATGGAAGCTTGTGTATTAAATCTGTGTAAAATTCTTTTTAATTTAATTTTTACTACTTTTAAACTCTGAAATTTATTCAGCCAATCAAATATTTGATATCCGCCAATATAATTACTATTTGGCTATCTGAATATTTAATATTTGGTTTACTTGTGTTTCCAAATATTCAGTCCATCCCTAATATATACATATGAAGTGCCACAATTGTTTGGGCAATTTGTATTTAGTAATTTCTGCTTAATTGTTTACTTCATTAAAATAAAAGTCATTTGCGACTTACTTACAGAGTGAAATATTTCCCTTGATAAAATGATAAATCCTTGATAAACAATATAAGTTTCCATTATTTTCTTTTTGTAATGTTATTACCTTTTACTTTTTGGAACTTTTCTTCTTCTTTATTTTAATCATTGCATTTAGCAATATTGTATGCATAATTTCCAAATATTGGTTTTTAATTTATATTATGTTGTTTATCTTGTTCTTTAATGTGTATATATTCATTGTAGATGTTGAATTGTAGTATTATATATTGATTATATATATGTTAGGTATTTATATGTATAGTACTTTAATTCACAAGCCTTTTAGTATATTGGGGGTATTTAATAGATTCGAATTCCACATAACAGTACTATAGTCCCAGAAATCTATACTGATTCCAGATTTAACAAATTTTCAAATGACAACTTAAAATTATAAGCAGAAATTTGAAAAATAAACAACAGATCGAATGATTAAAATAATAATAATGATAATTAAATCATGTAAAATGAAATTTACTGAATATCTTTACACTAAAATATATTTTATTTGCAATATTACGAAATTTCCGTGTCTCATGGAATGGTGAGTGCAATTTACAAGATCCTACTGTAATAAGCTAGTAATATAACAGATGTAGTGCATCAAACCTTTCCTTACAAATTGTTAATAACTGTTAAACAATAGTAGCTTTCTACAAAAGGAGTTTTTATTGCAAATGGTGTTATAGTAAACTTAGAAACTTTTTGATTTTGAATCATTTCTTTTTTGTAGATAGAAAATTATAAAGAAAACAAATTATATATCTAATTAAGAACAATGTTAAATAAGATTTTTAAAACTGCCTCCTAAAATTAAAATTTTGTAGCTTACAAGAATTTGGTTGAAAAGGGTCAATAATTTTTTAACATCATAATGCAAATTCATCAATTTTTAATTTTAGTAGAAAGGCCAAAGAAATACCTTATAAAAAGTTTTGCATTAATATTTAATTTTTATAAATTTAATTATCTCTTTATATATATATATATATCAGGGGTACAAAGAAAAAGGATATATATTTTTAAATTGTTATTAATAAAAATTAAGTAAAATAATAAACTTCAATCAATATAGTCACAATTGGCTTCTACTACCCTTTGCCAAAATTCAATCTGCTGATGACTTCTATGGTGTAAAAAGGTTTGATCTTTTGAGCTACGGATTCATTATTTTTCAGCCTGAAATTGCTGTTTTATAAAGAAACAAAAAAGGTGGTTAGTTATCACATATTGCAGGCTTGATGTGGCAAAATTTCTCATTGCAGATTGTTTGATTTGTCACGGCATGAAAATTCATGAACCCTAGATTTATCATGCTGTAATATCAATTCTCAATCTTGTCCAGTATAAGTTTTGCTTTACTTTCCACCAATAATTTAATTACAGAGCGTAAAGTTTAGTAGTAACAGTCCTTGTTACCCTAGTCCTTGTTTGTGGAGCCCATAACCATAATACAACATGCCACCTTCATCCCATCAAAAACAAATCACATTATATTTAAGCCTAATATATCATGCACATAATCTGTTTTGTAAAATATGATCAACTATGTTTACTTATTTGTGCAATTCTCTTTCAATAATGCCATCTATTAGAAATGGATAGAAAATGTTTGTACACTTATTTTTCTAAATCTTTTTATGATATTTTACTGATGTTTTAAATGCAAAATAGTTAATTTCTGTTAACATAAATGAATTAATTAGTTGTAAAAGAAGATACTGAAATAGTGAACGATAAATATTAGTCAGATATTCAGTGTTTTGAGGAAATAATTAACTTTAAATATCAAAAGAAATAATATTAAAATTGAAAATGTATTTTTAATGTGATTGACTTTCATTCTGTCTTTGTACTAAATAATAATATTCAGCAGTATAAAAATTTTTACTAATGTTGTTTTTATTTACATGCTTATTTTTAAATTGAGATAAAATATATTTATATGATTTTCGCTAAAGACAAAGTTTTAAATAATTTCATAACATAATTTTTTTTATTTTATCATTGTTGTTTAATTTAATTGTAAACTGTTTTTTTCATTGTAGGATTTCACAGTTTTTGGTGGAAGTCTATCATCTGTTCATGCTAAGAAAATATGTAAAGTAAGTGGAACTGTGTGAAATAGGCTTATACATACATACACTGTTAAAAGAGGAAAAATCACAATTAAAATTATTTATATATGCCATATAGTGCCGAAAGTAAGCCTTTTTTTTAGCAGGCAGGAAATTCTAATAATTTTAAGGGAGGCTTAATCGTAACTTATGTGAAAAAGGAGGAAAATTGGGAGGGTGGAGAGGTATATTTGGAATCTATAAATTTTGCAGGATTTATATAATTTGCAAAATATGTAAGGGAGGAAGGGTTATGTCCTGAGAATGCTTAATTTCAGTACTTTACAGTAGATTTTTTTTATGTTACCTTAGGCCCACTGAAAATATGCCACAGTGTCTGATATAATGATGTCTATAACCAAATTAAAATTTTTCCATTGCATACAAACACAGAATCACTTTAATAATTAATTTTAATAAATATTGTATCATTTTTTGTGAATGTGTAGGGGGGGGGGGATTACTGATATGAAAATATAATTGCAACAGCAAAATATATATATACTAATAACAGAAAGTTTTGCGCTGTCTGTATGTCTGTGTACGATAACTTGTGTAATCTATGGCACGTACAAAGCTCAAACATTTCTATACACTAGCCCAAAGGGTCTCATGATACACTTGACATTCAGAATTTTAAAATTCTAATAATTGAGAAATTAATTAAAACCCCAAAGTTAGATGAATAAAAAACTATTCATAAAAAAAAAAAAAAAAAAAAAAAAAAAAAAAAAAACTGCAAAATATTTCTTTGAAAACTGGAAGAGTGAAAAAGGGGTTAATGCAAATACAGAGCTGCTCTGATGATAAAAGGTACTGAATATTTTTTATGAAAAGTTGTATCTTAAATTCCAACAAAAAGCAAAAACATTTTTAGACACTAGCCCAAAGGGTCTCATGATACACTTGACATTCAGAATTTTAAAATCTAATAATTGAGAAATTAATTAAAATCCCAAAGTTAGATGAATAAAAAACTATTCATAATAATAATAAAAAAAAATCAAACTGCAAAATATTTCTTTGAAAACTGGAAGAGTGAAAAAGGGGTTAATGCAAATACAGAGCTGCTCTGATGATAAAAGGTACTGAATATTTTTTATGAAAAGTTGTATCTTAAATTCCATTGGGCCTAAAAATTAAAAAATTCCTCTTTCAGAAATTCTAAAAATTATTCTACCGCAGTTTCAGGAAATAAAAAAATCCATAAAAAATCAATTCATATATATATATATTACCTTGGAAAGAATGTTTGAAATTTATGCCAAGGACGCAGGTGTTCATTGCAGACAAGTGATGCCTTTTATTAGTGGGCATTTTCAAACGAACATAACATTTTAAAATATTAAATTTATAATTTTAATTTTGATGCATTGAGTTATAAAAACAATTTCTGATTTCAGACATGTAAATTTCTTCACTGTAGCTCAATTATAACTTTAGATATTAATTATTATTTCATAAAGTGGATGACTTATTTTTAAACTCTCGTTCTGGGAGCCAGTCTCCAAAACCACAAATGATTTTTATATTAGGATTCCTTGCAACACTGTCATAATTTTAAAAATACACTATTTAGACATTTTAAAGTTATGCATCTAGCCCTATCTTTAAATGCTGTTTAACAATGTCTAAATTTTATAGAAATCAGTCACCAATTTTTTGTTTTATACAAAGGAAATGCAATAATATTTTTAGGTGGAGAGTGGTCAAATATTAAAAAAGTACCATTTTAGGTATGGATTTTTGGCAGAGCAATGGGATAAATATTATTTATTTAATTGGTAAAATTTTGAAAGTGTACTTAGTACTATTTTTAAATAGAATTTCATCAATTATCTTATTGCATCTGCTGTTGGAGGAATGCAAAACTAAAATATTCGAGATTTTTTATGTAAGAGCACATTTGCTATACAGGGTGTTCACTCTCAACGGTGGCCAATGGCTAATTTCTAAACCGTCAGTCATAGACATATAGTTCTAACTGCAAAAATGCTTTAAAGAAGGTAAAGAATTGTTTTTCAAGCGATTTAGATCAAAATAAAGTTTTATTATAAAATTACAAAAATTAACTTTTTATTCGGTCCCCCGGTCCTATAAGTGATATAGTAAATTTTTCCCACTACTCTAACAAGTAAGAGAAAAAAGGTCCCATTCATCTAACATTAAAATTGACCGAGTTATGAAACTTTAAATTTCATGACTTAAACCACTTTTTTGTAGCTGAATACAAATGAATTGGACTGAGCTTTAATGGAACGTTCACTAAGTGCTTAAAGTATTATAAAGGGCGTCTATTTTCAATGCTGTCCAATAGCTAATTCCTAAACCATTTGCTACAGACATATAGTTCCAATTACAAAAAAGTTTTAAATGAGATAAAGAAATATTTTTAAAGCAATTTAACTGAAGGTGCTACCACCGTATAAGTTTTATGGTAGTGTTAATTTTTATTAATTAACTTCTAGATTGGTTAAAATAGTTGAAGGCGGGAGTTTTAAAATTCTCTTTATCGTGAAAATCAAATTTTGGAAAATCGTGATTTTATTTTAAAAGCAGTGTTATTTTGATAAGTTTTTATTTTGCTTAAAACGTTCGTACATATTTTCCCCTAGCTCAAAATTTCTATTCAAATTTTAACTCATCTCCAAATATCTGATTGATGTTGAATTTGCCCACTACATTACATATCCAATGACAATATAATATTAATACAATTTTAGATGCGTGCCATTTATTTATTTTATAGGACTACATCAAATTCTGTTAGGTTAAGTAATCTAATAGAATTTTAAATATATACCATTTTGTAACGCTTTGTGACTTGCTTTTCATAATTTAAATTCACAAACTTTTTGTTATTTTTTCACTTATAATTTTAGTACAAATTTTGCTTTAATATGTTATCATCAACATAAATTTAAAAATAATATTGCAAAAATTATTTTACTCTCAATGGTTAATGTTAAATTTTATATCTGATGGTTATTTTTATTTCCAGTAAATTTGTGAATGACCCCTATTTTGCAGCAAAAAAATTGCTTCAACTTTAAACAGCTATTACTCGGTCAGTTTTAATCGCAGAGGAGTGGGACTTTTTTTGTATTACTTGTTAGAGTAGAGGTAAAAATTTACTAAATATCACTTATAGGACCGGGGGACCGTATAAAAATTTAATTTTTGTAATTTTTTAATATTTTTTTTTTTTAAACCTAAATCACCTGAAAGACAATTCTTTACCTTTTTTAAAGCATTTTTGCAATTGGAACTATATGTCTATGACTAGCGGTTTAGAAATTAGCCATTGGCCACTGTTGAGAGTGGACACCCTGTATGGTGCCATTTTATAGTTACAAAAATACTAACAACATTAAAAATTCTTTGAAAGAGATTAATATTTCATAAAATTGTTTAACCCTGAAAGTTTTGAATAAATCAGCATAAGAATAGTCTACTTCCTTTGAATATATATTTAAAACATAATTTTAGTATTTTGAAGTACTAAAACTATTATTTATTGAGTTATGCCAACTTTTCCCAGAAATTTTGCAAAGAAATAACTTTTGAGAAAAATAAAAAAACAATTTTCAATTTAGTCTTTTTAAATTTGTAAGAAATATAAATGTTTAAAAAGCTCTAGAATCATAAAGTTCATCCTTTTTTATTCTAAAAAATCAAGATTTTGTTTGAAATCAACATTTTAAAGACATGGATACCTTATTGACATTTTCTTTATTTTCTAAAGGTAATGGACCAAGCAATTCTCGTCGGTGCCCCTGTCATTGGAATCAATGATTCTGGTGGAGCACGTATTCAAGAAGGTGTAGAATCTCTTGCTGGTTATGCAGATATTTTCCAAAGGAATGTTTTAGCTTCTGGTGTTGTACCTCAGATATCTGTCATCATGGGACCTTGTGCGGGTGGTGCAGTCTATTCTCCTGCTTTGACTGATTTTATTTTCATGGTCAAAGTAAGATTTCAATTCATTATTTGTTTATTTATGAGTATAAATACAATTTTATCTACTGTTTAAAAAACAGCCCTTAAAATGAAATTAAGAACAATAATTAAATTAAGAACAAAATTGGCACAAAACCTGTTTTTGTTTGTTTGTTTAATCCTGTTTTTTTTTTTTTTAACATCTTTTTTTACAACATATACATGCATATTTATTGATAAAAATAGACATTGTTGTATTATAAGTAGTGTAACTTCATTTAAAATAATTTAAATTAAATAATTACAAAGAATTTATGTAGAAAATTGAAAAAAAAAATCATATTTTAATTTAAACAATATTAGCAAACAGTCTTATGTTCAAACATTCAAAGAATAAACTGCTCTATACAGTGAAACATTGATATTCTGAAAATCTTTATAAACAATCTTTTGATTACTAATAATAAACATTTGGATGTATTTTGATATCAATATAATATACTTTTCCACAGTTATTCAAATAATAAATTTCAAATACTTCTTGGGATCTTATTTTTTGAGTGGCAATTTGAAGTCAACATTTTTGGTGATTGAATTCAGCAGATAACAGGGGGGGGGGGGAATAATAAGATTGTTATTATTAAAATGATATAACTAGCACCCAATCTTTGAATAATCTCTTATTCAACTTCTTATTTTGATTTTAATTCTTAAAGATAGTCTGCCCAATCGAGGAAAATTTCTTTTACATCTAGAGCAAAATCTTAAAGATCATTGTGTTGTGTTATTATTTGCATTAAAAATCTGATTTTTAATATTTTATACTAAATATTGGACAATTTTAATCTATTTTATCTTTGGTCAGTACACATGTTTGAACCTTTTTCTTTAATCCTATACATTAAAAAAAAATGACCTAAACCCACTATATCTTATGCTTATTGCTGAAATAAAGTGTTAAAAGTAGAAATTATTTATATCCAATAGTCTGAAACACATAAATTGTAAAGAAAAAAGAAAAAATGTCTTTAGATCCCCCCCCCCCCTCCCAAAACAAATGGCCTTTTTTTTAAAAAAAAAAAAAACCTTTTTTTTTTTTTTTTTTTTTTTTTTTTAGAAAAAAACCAGTTGGTTTAAACCATGGTTAAAACCAATTGGTTTAAACCATGTCAACCCTGATTAAAAATAGATAGGATTTTAACCACCTTATTGCAAGTAAAAAGGTAAAATTTTAATGTTGTTTTCTCTGAAAAAAATTTTAAATGCTAAAAAAAGATGTTTTTCATCCATGATACAATTTTTTTTTTAAATTATGTATAGGCATATAAGTCTTGAAAGTATTAATTATAACTTAATTTTTTTAAACTGGATAGTATCTATATAATTATATTAATTTAAATAATGCTCTTATTGCAGTGAAACCTACAGCTTAGTGAACAGATTGAACAGTTTGTGACAGGGAGAAGTTTAAGTAATTACTATATCTTTAGCAACTATTCTTCACATAGCTTTGTAGTGATTAATTAATTTCCCAAATTAGTTATTGCAGTTTCCATACTTTTGACTACACATTTTAGAATAAAAAATGTGAGTATATGAAGCTAAAAACAATAAAACCCCACCGGGTGAACTAACAATTAAAAAATCAATTTTTGATGAAATAATGTACTTATGATGAAATAATGTACTGAGATGAAAGTATCCTGAATGAATATTAAATCAAAATACTGTGAAACTATTATAACTCACCATTTAAAAAAATTGGAGAGTTCTATGTCAACCTGAGAAAAGCTTCCTTTAGTCAGTTTTTCTATCGTTTTCCTTAAAAAAATTTAAAATATTGTTTATCTTTACATAATACTAGCGGCCCGCCCTCGCTTTGCTTTGGGTACAGCAAGTCGCCCAGTCCCGTGCCACTACTGACACCGCAAATTGTTACTACCACTACATTCCATTAAATTCAACTACAAAAAACGTTACCCTCCTTTTTGGTAGACGGGTAAAAAGTAACCTATATGCTAATCTAAGGTGTCAGATACCTCCATACAAAATTTCATAAAAATCGATCCATCCGTTCTTGAGTTATAAATGGTGTAACACGACTTTGTTTTGTGTACATAGATTATAAAAGCCGTAGTACACTATTTTATTCTATAATCAATAGTATTCGCAGCACACGCAATGTAAAGATTATTTAAGGTCATTTTTCTGCACCTTGGGTTACAATATTGGCATTTTAGTAAGAATCCCTAATTTTTTTTTTTTTTTTTTTTTTTTTTTTTTAAAATATAATATAGCCTATGTTCACCGGAAATAGTTTAGAATTCCAACAGTGAAAGAATTTTTCAAATCCGTCAAGTAGTTTCAGAGCCTATTCAATTCAAGCAAACAAACAATCGAATCTTTCCTCTTTATAATATAATTATAGATTATGACTAATTCATTAAAGAACTATTTAAGTATTTTTAAAATTTTTTACAGTGATTGATTGAAATGGATCAATTGATCAAAATTTAGTTGAAAAAACATGAGCAAAAACCACCCTAATATTTATGGTTTAAAAAAAAAAAATTTGTAGATTTCTTTTTTCTTTTTTTAAATATTTTTATCTTTTGAATTATTCAAGATTTTTATGTTATGTAAATCAAGTGTCTGAAGAATGTGTTTAAATATCAACATTTTGTACTTTTAATTTAGGAAAAAGAGTAATGCGAATCATTACAAAATGACTCCGTTTTTTTTTTTTTTTTTTAATGCAATGATCAAAACATTAAAAAAATCTCGGTTGGCGGCATTTCATCACAAATCTTTTAATTAGTTTGGAAACTTGGTATTTAGATGCATTTTTTGTGAATGCTATTTTTTGTGAATCACAGGTGATACAGAATTGTTATCACATAATCTTGTATATATTTATATTTTAAATTAAGTAGGCTTATGACTTTTTTCTATGTTTCTTAGGATACGTCTTATCTCTTCATTACTGGGCCAGAAGTAGTTAAGGTATGTACTTTTGAGTAGTTATAATTATTATTTGTAATTTTTATTTACTTAAAAAAACTGTAAAGTTTTTAAGATGTGCCAAAATAAGTAATGAGCTTTTTTGTAAACTTGTAGAAATAAAATATTTAAATAATTCTTTTCAGTTTTTACTTTTTTCATTGAGAATCAAACAGAACCTTTAATTTTTTATAAAAAAAAATATTATGTAGCTTAAACATTTTCATCCATTTAATCATCTGATACATTAAAAGAGTGTACAGTAGTCCTTCAATATTCACAGATTTGACGTTTATAAGTTTTGATTATTCACAAAATAAAAAATGTGAAACATTTCAACATTCGCGAAGGCTGAGCTTGGTTATTTGCGAATTTTGATTTATAAAAAAGATTTTTTTACAAATTAAACTTGCTTTTTTTAACCAATTCTATGAACTATGTGACACTGACACTTATGTACTACATAGCCTACTGTGTTACTGTATGGCCTAAGTTGCAAAACTTCAGTCATAGTGTTGAAAGAAAATATAAACATGTAATTTGTTTAATTTTTTGTGCAGATTTTTTTTTTTTTTTCGCTTTTCTAAATTGTCTCAAATATAAAATTTTTATTGCATGTGAAATATTTCTAGCTAAAAATTGTCAGGAAAATTTTAAAACATCAACAATAACTTGTTAAAAAAACAATGGAATAAAATTCTTCACCGGAGAGGAGTCAAATTTAAAATAGAAATCGAAGCCGCAAATTTTCTTTACATGGAAATTTTAAAAAGTAAGATCTGTTCTGTCAAAGAATCTCATATCACTAAATTTTTTCCACCATACACTAGAAAATAATTTTTATAAGTATGTTTACAATTATTCGAATTTATTTAAAGCATGTACTTTTATTGTATACTTCTTAGTATATTTTTTGAACTTCTGAATTAGAACCTAACCCTATTACATGTACAGGGATATAATCTCAACACTTGCGATTTTGACATTTGTGAATGTTTTCGAGAGCCTAACCCTCCCGAATGTTAAGAGATTACAGTATTTCTTTTGCAAACAGAATGTCAAAAAATAAGCATATAGATACAATATTTATTAAAGCATCTTGCTTTTTCTTTCATATTTTTTATTTAATTTACATAATAGCTTATGACATTGTTCATTATTTTTTGCAGTCAGTAACAAATGAAGAAGTTACACAGGAAGAGTTGGGAGGAGCTAAAACTCACACATCAATATCAGGTAAAACATGAAGAGGATATATTATTTATTTATATTTTGTATGGATTTCATACTGTAATTTATTCTTTCCATGCTGCTAACTTTTATAAGTATTAAATCTTCTTCCATTGTATTAAATTATAGATATTTAATTCAAGATAAAAAAATATATATATTTATAGTTTACACCCAAATAGATTAAGATTGCCATGGTGGTAAGATAATAAAGTTAAAAAATGAAATAAGTAAAGTTTTCTGCCTGCTTTTTTTTATTATTATTGTTAAAAAAAATTAATACATTTTTTTTTTTTTTTTTTTTTTTTTTTTTGGGGGGGGGGGGGGGGTGTAGATAACATCAGAAATTTACAAATTTAATATTGCTGTGCATCAACAAGTTAATATTGATATTGCTGGTATATTGCAATACAGTCATGAAGATAGAATAGTAGAAGGAGAACTGAGAAGATAGGCTTTTCCCAACAGAACTTAGCCCCAAAGTATTGCCCAGTGCATGGCGTGGCGCTAGTGATGATGGACTGACTTTCGATCACATGACCTGTTTGACTAGCCTGTCGACTAATCTGCTAGCGGGACATAGGGGGCGCCGGATTTCATCTTCTCCCAAACCGCCGGAAATGCCAGCCAGACTCGGAAAAACTTTAGAGCATAAGTGGAAGCACCGTCTTTGTTCTCCTTCTACTATTTCTATCTTCATGAATACAGTATATAAATTAAAGGTAGGTAGAGCATTGGTATCTGCTATTTGCAAATAATATTAGTATCAAAATTTTAAACACAAAACATAGTAAAAAAAAAAAAAAATACAATTTTCTATATCTATTTGATCATATAATTATTTATGTATTTTTTAAAAAAATATGGAAAAAATTAATTTTTCTATAACTATTTGCATTTACACCATTACTTTCATAAAGCTTTTCTTGAAAGGTAATATTTTCTCTTTTCAACTTATTTTGTTATATCAATTTTTTTTTAAAGTCTCATTTTAATCACAGTAACATCATTAACTATATCATTAATACATACAGTAGACTCCCTCAAATCCTCACAGCTTGGGACCAGAGGTTGTGCGGATTTTAGAATTTTGCAGATTTCTGGTCATTGCTTTGTTTACATTTCTTAAACAGTAATTTGAGTGCAATTAATGGTGCAATTGGAAATAAAATGAATGCTTACAATATAATAAAATATTAAAATAAGTAATAAACTAAAATAATAAAAATTTAGATAATTTTTTAAATGATTAAAATACTTATAGCAAAGGTCAAGTTAATAGTGTATGATTAAATATTCATTATAAAGATTAAATGCTTCCAAAATTATTCAACAAAACTTGCCACACATGCTAATTCACATCAAAATCATAAAGTAAGGTTTTTTTTTTTTTTTTTTTTTTTCTTCCAAGTTTAACCTGGCATTAATAACCAAAAAATCTGGATTAATGCATAAATATATTTGGTAAGAAGATTCTGATTTCCAGTGATATCAGCAACGTATGTGATCATACCCAAAAATTTTTCCAACTCCTTAATATTTTTTGGTAGCTTCATTTCCACAACTACCTTTACCTTATCTTCATCAGGTCTAATGCCATTACTAGAAAACTTATGACCCAAATAAGTAACTTCAGGAAGACCAATTTTTCATTTTTCTTTGTTAAACTTAATATTATACTCTCTTGCTCTATCCAAAACAAATTTTAATCTTAAATCATGCTCTTGTTGAGTTTCTCTGCATACTAAAATATCATCGATGTAGATTTCAACACTTTCAATATCTTTAAAGGCATCAGAAAAGGATCGGTGAAAAACTTCGGGGGCAGAGCAGATACCATATGGCATTCTCAAAAAGCAAAATCTATCGAAAAGGGTATTAAACATAGTAAGTTTAGAGCTTTTTTCAGATAGTTCTATTTGCAAAAATGCTTTATTAGCATCTAATATACTAAATACTTTTGCTGTGGGCATTCTGGAAACGATTTCCTCAAAAGTTGGTAAATGAAAATATTCACTCAAAATTTGTTTGTTTAAATATTGCGGGTCTAAACAAATTCTCAAACTGCCGTTATTCTTTCTTATGACTACTAAAGAACTAACGAATTCAGAGGGTTCTTCAATTTTTCTAATGACATTTATATCAACCATTTGGTCAAGTTCTTGTTTCAATGGATTCAATAAATTTAATGGAATTTTCCTCCAAGGCTCAATTTTGCCAACGGCATCATCTTTAAGTTTAATGTTGTAAATAAAGTTTTTTAAATTTTCAACACCCGTGAATACATCTTTATATTTATGAAAAACAGTCTGAGAAAAATTTCCCAAATAATTGACTGCATTTACACGTTGCACTAAATTCAACGCAGTTAAAATAGGTAAACCCAGCACAGAAGTAGTATTAGGGTTAGTACCCACCACTTGAAACAAAATATCAGCTCTACTACCTTTTTCAGTTTGACATTTTAATATGCATTTACCAATAACTTTCATTTTAGAACCATTATAATTACATAAATTAACACTAGAACTTTCAAGGTGGCTTTGCTTTAAACCTAAATGTTTAAATTCATTTACAGGCAAAACATTACACTGTGCACCGGTGTCTAATTTTGTTATCAAAATCTTAGAATTATTTACTACTAGTTTCTCATATTAGTCACTACAACTACTACATTTATAATCATAAATAGAACTTAAAATAAAATTATCATCATTTGAACCGTTATCGTTAACACTTGTTTTTACAAAATCAGAGTTATGTTCTACAGCTTGTATATTCTTATTCAAACACATTTTAGCAAAATGATTTTTCTTCTTACAAAGATTGCAAATTTTATTATAAGCAGAACAATTAAATTTTTTATGCAACTTACTGCATTTTCTGCAGGGTTTTCTCCACTCGTAATTTTCTTTTGTTTCTTTTTCCTGTCTACTGGAGTATCTTCTTTGAAAACTACTATCTTTTCTTTCTTCATGAAATTCTTTTCTTAACGATGGTGATTTTGAGCTTGGGGGCGTTTTTCCTGAAAAATTATTTTTATGCATTTTAACTGCTTCTATTTTTGTGTCCCCATTGAAAGATTTTTGTTGTATTTCTACGAGCTTGTTAGCTTTGCATACTTTTATGCATTTATCTAAAGTTAAATTGCTTTCACACAGCAGACGATCTTTCAGTCTTTTGTCGATGACGCCGCTAATTATTCTATCTCTAATTAAGCTATCTTTCAATTCTCCAAATCAACACGTCGAACTCAGCTTCTTTAGGCTAGTAAAAAAATCATCAAAGGATTCAGATATTAGTTGGTTTCTTGTAAAAAAAATATGCCAATCGACACTTTCATTAGATTTCCATAAACAATAATTTTCAAATTCTTCAATAACTTTAGTCAAATTTCCTTTATCCTCTTCTGATAGATCAAAAGTATTGTATTTCTCAAGTGCTTCTTCACCAATTACATTTAAAAATATCGCCACTTCTACATTCGCATCTTTTTTATCATTTCCAGATGCAATATGAAAGATTTTAAATTGTTGTATCCATTTTTTCCAGTTTTCTGAAATATTTCCATCAAAGCTAAGACATTTCGGGGGTTTCAATCCTTCCATGTCACTACTCAATCAACAAAAATAATTTCATTACTTCTTTATCAAATGAATATCAATCATAGTTCAAAAAAGAACCTTAAAAATTATTCACAGATTCTGGCTGCGTCTTGTTATGTTTATGTCAAATGCAGAGAGAAAACAGTTTTAAAAAGACGAAAGACTTTAATGACAAACACTCCAGACAAAACAGATAGAACGACTAAGAACAACTTGGAACCACTTAAATACAAACCAATGCGGATCTCACATATCAGTATCAAGATGACATCAGCAACGTTTACGATTCAAGTGATCATGGAGCATATGTTACAGCGAGAACACTGACTATAACTAGTTTTATAAATATTTAGATCATGGTGCAATAGTTGTTGCACTCTTATGCAATCATGAATACAAATGCTCTTATGCAATCATGAATACAATGTTTGAATATGTGAATACAAATTTTAGTACAATTATATATATTAAGTCCAGTAATATGAAAATAATATGATGTAATTATCATAGCAATCTAGAATTATTTTCTATCAAGTGATATCATTGAATTAATTGCCTATGATCACAGAATAATCATCATATTTACCTAGAATCATTATCTATCATGGGATATCATTGAATCAATTACATATGACAGAATTTTATAGAATGAAGAAAACTTTTATTAATATCTTTTACTGTTTTAATTCGACTTTAATAAAGTTTGAAATGATAAAAAGTTACAATTTTATATATTTAAAACCATTCTGTGGTTATTTTTTCCACTGTTATATGTTAATAGACAGACAGATGGACCCGACAATGACTGTAGGTGTTAATTGTTTATATAATCACAAACACAACTAAAAATTCATGTGATAAAATAAAATCCAAAATTGTCCACATGTATAAAATATTTTTTTCATTGAATTTTAATTGTGAATTAATGTTGGTTATAAAAATAGCAAACTGTGTTGTTGTTTATTTGTTTCAAATTGAGTCTGATTTCATTTATTTTGTATATGAGGTGCGTCTGGGACAAACCGCCAGTGGATCTTGATTAATTTAGTATATGTCCTTTATTTAAACTTGGTTTAAACAAATCACTCTATCCTGAAAAACTTCATTTTATCAATAAGCATTATCTTTTTTTTTTTTTTTTTTTTTTTTTTTAACAAATTTAATTTAAATATTTTTAATTTAGCAAAAGAATACCTTGGATGGGTAAAAATATGAATTTGAAATTTTTTTTAAATATTGCATAATTTATGATATGATTTACTACAAAAACTAATCACAGCAACTTTATAATTTAAAATTTCTTCAATTTTTTAAGTTAATTATTATCTAATGTTGCTTAAATTCCTTAATGTATTTTTTATTTTTAAAAAATATTATTCACTGAATAATTTATAGACACCAATAACTGATTAACCATGTTAAAAATATTAACTGTGCTTTATTTTGGTGTTCAGATTCAAATGGAAGCCAATGGCCATTAGCTTCTTAAGGCTGCTAGTCACTCAGTTTCTGAGTTTCTTTATTTTGAGTATTCTATTCTTAAAGGATGACACTTTTTTTTTCTTAGTTGTCAGAATATTTCTAAAATTTATGTTTATTTAAATTTTGTGTTTTAAAATCTGACAATCTAGGAGTAACATTTTAGTACTTCATATAAATTGAGCATAGATTTTAGATATATTTTGAAAACTAAAATTTAAAGCGGCATCATTTAAGAAAAGTACACGGAAAGAAGTTAAAAAAAAGAAATTTTGAATATAAAAATGAATCAAACATCCATGCACTTAACATTACAGAGGAGAATTTGAAAGCTGAGTGACTAGCAGCCTTAATTTATGAACAAAAAGATTTTGCATTATATGTACTTAGAAAGATTTAAGCTGTTCATTTCAATAGGAATCTTTGTGATTTAAGAAAAATCAGATCATAACTGTATGTCAGTCTCAACCCTTTGATTACATTCGATGTGATACATATGATTGGAAAAGCATTAAAACTACTGTGGGTTTAAATGACAACATAGTCAAAATTTTAAAAAGCAATGTACAAAAGCTTTTTCAACAAGATTGAACTTAACAAAGATTTATTTTGTTCAATTTTAATATGTGCTCTTCTTATTTATACTCTGATTTGTTTTTTATGATTATATAATAACCCAATGCATTGCATGTCTGTTTTCTAGGAGTGGCTCATAATGCTTTTGAAAATGATGTTGATGCGTTGTTAAATTTAAGGAAGTTTTTCAATTTCTTACCTTTAAGCAGTACTGATCCTCCTCCAATTCGAGAATGTGATGATCCATGGTAAGAGTTATTGTTGTCATATATCTGCAATTATTTATATATAACTTTTACACATACTATTTCTAATTACCTAACATATTATTTAAAGAGGCTTAAAATAGATAAAAGTATCTGTATTCAATCCAGTTTATGCTACAAGTCTTAAAATGGAAATTTGAAATTTATAATAAATACTAATCTCAATGTACAACATTATGACTCAAAATTGAAACACAATACATTGTTCTATAGTATAAGAGCAAAAAAAAAAAAAAGTAATTATAGAAAAAAGAAACTCTAATAGAAAAGTATTGTTTAGAAAGTGTACTGGAATCAGGGGCGTAGCTACCGTGGAGCAATTGGAGCAAACTGCTCCAGGTGCACAAATCCTAAGGGCGCAAAATTTGTAAGAGCGAAATATTTTTTTTAAAATTATTTACATAAATTTTCCTCATTAATCAGATATCATAGATGAATTCTGTTGCAATCAGAATATTCTAAGACATTTTGCCCTGTGTTACTCTCAATTTTTTCTGTTTAAAGCATGTTTTCATACACAGTTAAAAGCAACAACTTCTATTCGCAAAGTTCTAAGGGAAGACAAGACTGGGTTAATCTAATCCTATGGAAAATACGTCAGCTTTAAGACCTGTTTTCTTGGAAACTACCTGATCGATTTTGGAGAAATTTGAAACCCATATTCACTGGATTATGCTCAAGATTTACGGTATACAGTTTGTTACTGCTATTTAAACCTTTTATTTTAGAGCAGTTGTTCTAAAACTATGGGTCGAGACCCACTAGTGGGTCGTGGAAACAATCGAGGTTTGTAACAAAAATATAATTTGTATTTCATCTGTTATATTTCGTCTTTTATATTGGCAGTATTATTGGTAGTATTTCCTCTTTTATATTGGCATTTTACAAACAAAAAACCAAGGAAACAAAATTTTTATTTTATTATTATTATTTGTTTATTTATGTTGCTGTTTTCTGGAAACTATGTGTGCACCAATACAGATTACAAAACAATAATAAGAGAGATTTATTCCACATAATCCATGGCGATAAAATTTAGAGAGGAATAAAGAGGAAGCAGAAAATTAAATTTTGTGTGCATTGTGTTTTAAAAATATGGCAAATCTCAAATGTAGAATTGATAATCATTTTCCTTGAAAAAGTTAAGCATCAAGTTCAGCGTATTTTAGGATCTAATTATCGTCTATGCAAATTTACACTACTTTTATCGAATGTATTCTTTTTCTGCATGTCTCATTTAATATCAGAATTTACGATTAAATAAGGCAAAAATATTTTTCGAAAATAGTAATGGGAGTTTACTTAGGCTGTAATCAGGCTCTACATGACTCCCCCCCCCCCCCAACCATCAACACCATCCAATATCATATATTAACAGTCAATGAATTTTCAAATCATAAAAAGAAAAAAAAAAACCTGGTCTACTTATCTAAACTTTCCGAACAATTTACGAAACTGTGTCTGTATAAAAAGTATAACAATCAATAAAAACTTTTTTACACAATTAAATTTACATAAAGGTGAAATACTTCCGCTAGCAATAAAGTCCCCATGTTTTTTTTTTTTTTAGAAAACTGTGAACTTTCATTCAGAAATCTTAAACAGTTTTCTAATGACATAATTTTCAACCAATTTTGATTCCGCTCATGCTAACTGCAAAATTTCATAAGACCCAATCTCGAACCGAATGAACCTGGAACCGTATTCCTGTTGTCTGTGGCAACGTTTAGCAATCGTGCTGAGCACGCACTGCAAAATTTTGCATAAAAATTTAATTTCGAATCATATAGCTCCAGTTGCCACCACCAGGGAGCGAACTCTATTCTTAACAAAACTGTGTCTGAATGAAAGTCCATTAAACAACCTATACTCGTAGATATAAAAGGCAAAAGGATTGATTTTAATAAGAATTTAAGATATTTGCTGAAATTACTATTCGAAAATACAGGCAAGTAAGCTTTTGAAATTTTAATTATAAATAAGCAAAAATTATCTCAAGGCTCTGTCAAAAAACCACACCTAAAACTGTACGATTTTAAATAGTATTTGATCGCGGCCAACTTCTCCCCCATGCCCCCTTCACCCCAAAATTTGATATATTAATGTGTGGAAATTTTTCCAAGGAGAAAATTCGCCTTGAATATAACATTTCAAATGAAAATCAAATTTTGAATTGCTTAAAAGGCGCAAATGCCAACTTAGTGAAAAAGATTCCATGCCGGGAATCGAACCCGGGCCATCAGTATAGCACATTGACGTTCTACCGACTAAACCACACGGAATGATACCCAGCAAGGAACTTGTTGCTATTACAAATTTGATTTTCATTTGAAATGCCAAAATTTGATACCCCCTACTTATGAATTTTTTTATTATGTGTTATAAATTATCTGAAAATTTCAAATTGATCGGTTCATCAGTTTTCTTAATTTTAACAAATTCGCATTTCAACAAAGCATTTTATTTCCTTTTTAAAAATCGGAATTTTTTATTAAACAAAAATCTGCAGATCGTTTTTTATAAAATATTATTTTATAAAAATTATTTTATAAATTATTATTCTATAAATATTTTATATTATTAAACAGCGTCTAAAGATAAGACTGGATGCATAACTTTAAAATCTCCAAATGGTGTATTTTTTAAAAATTTGATGACGTTTCAAATAATACTAGCACAAAAATTGAGGTTTCGGGAGACTGGCTTTGAAAATGAGAATTTGAAAGGCATCATCCAGTTCATGAAATAATTAATATCTAAGGTTGTAATTGAGTGACCGTGAAGAAATTTTCATATCTGAAATAGTTTCTATCTGAAATTTTTACATCCGGATGCAAACTCAATATTTTATTTTATTTATTTTTTTACAAGTCGTTAATAAACGCCACTATCCACCGTCGACGGCCTTGTGTTTGCCTTTGAAACACCTGCTTTTATTATGGAAGATTTCTCATGTTTCTTTGAACGGAAATAAAAAGAGATTTTACAAATGGATTTTTCAGCTTTATATAAGAGTATAGGAATAGTTTTTAGAATTTTTGAAAAGGATTTTTTTTTCTCTTTTGGCTGTTCAATTTTTGAGATTTAGACGCAGTAGAATTTAATATACAGCCCTTTTTAAAAAGGCCCAGTACATTTATCTCCCTAACAACGCTGTAATTCTATTCAACCGTTCCCCTCTTTTCGAGTTTTCGAAGAAATTTTCTGCTGTTTGATAAAAATCTAGGCTTTTGTTGAATTATGAATACTTTTCCAGTCTTTTAATTTGGGATTTTTAATTAATTTTTCATTTAATTATTAGAGATTCCAATTTCTGAAATTCAAGAGCTCCGGAAGAAATCTTCGACTATCCTCTAAAAAATTTTGAGCCTCGTATACACAATAGTTTTTTTTTTGGGGGGGGGGGGGCATCGTGAACAGACGGATAGAGACACATGCGTATGGAACGAAACTTTCTTTTATTTGTATTTAATATGCTATCAAAATACTTTAGGGGGGACTTTCAAATAAAAGTAAAATTTTAAATCGAATTAAAAAATAGTATATAAATTTAAACTTCAAAACAAAATTGCGTACAATTTTTTCGAATGACAAAAGGGCACACAAACTTTGCCTGCTTCAGGGCGCTGAATATGTAGCTACGCCACTGACTGGAATTACATATGAATTTCATATTTATAGAGAGTTGACAGTTTTAAACATAAAAAAAATCTATCTGCTTAAAATTGACATAATTTCTAAACTACTTGACCAAATGACTTTCTGTTTGTTATACTGATGTAAAATTTACCAAAGGCTCAAAATATGACGTCATAATTATATATTAGCATTGAAAATTTTAAAATTTGGTACAATTTCTATAAGTAGAGGACCTCTTATGCAAAATCTAAATGCATCATTAATTAATAGACATTATTACTATCCAGTTGGTTCCCGTCACATTTTTATACTATCATTTATGATAAAATTAGCTCTCTCTCTCATTTTTCTTTCTTCCTTCCTTTTTTCTCATCATACATTCATTTGTTGCATTCTAATATTTTATATAATGATGTAACATAGTTATTTTAAAAAATACATAACAGTAAAAATAATGATCAAACTTTCATCTAAAAGTATTTGTTAATGTGTAATTTGACTTATTAAAATTTTTTTTTTTAATTCCTTATTTTCAGAATAAAAATAATTTGACTCACTTTTGTTTCGCTAAGTGGCAATTTTTTCTTTCTTTTTTAAATTTTCTATAGCATGTTGAATATGAATGTTTTAAGTATCATTAAGGAGTCATTCCTTCTTTAAAGGCACAAATCTTCCTTAAAATCTAGAAAATGCTTCCTTTCTATTTAATTATTCTTAATCATGCTATTTTTAAGTGCATGTTAACAAAAAATTGCTGGGATTTTAAGATCAGTACCAAAGAAGAGATGTCTTCTTGACTATATTTAAACCTCCTGTCCTGAAAAGGTTAATAAAATTGCCTTTTATTAGGGATAGAATTGTGCAGAGCTTAGACACTGTCATACCTTTGGAAACCACTGCTGCATATAACATGCTGGATGTAATACTTGGAGTAAGTAATAAAGCATTTATTTTACTTCAATTCTTGTAATATTTGCAACATTATATTTTACATAGATATCTCAACCTTTTTCCTCATTTCCTTTTTTGTTCAAAATTAATTTTCTGCATGTTGAAGAATATATAGAATTTACTGTTTTTTTAAATTTTTACTGAGTTTAATATTTTATTCTATTACTATATTTTATTTTTAATTTGAATTAAATTAAAGCAGTTTCTAATTTTTAATCTACCAGATTGTTGACGAAAGAGATTTCTTTGAAATCATGCCCAATTATGCAAAGAATATAGTAGTGGGATTTGCTAGAATGAATGGAAGAACTGTTGGAATGGTTGGGAATAATCCTAAATATGCTGCAGGTAAGCTAGATGTGAATATATAATATTAATTACACAATCTTAACTGTAAAAACTGTGTTCCCCCACCCTCTCAAATGTTAATGAAAATTCCTCCTTAGGTACATTGTACTCCTTGATAAACCTGTAAAATAAATATTCTAGAATATTCAAATTTCTAAAAATTCAAGCTTTATACAGGTAGTATTTGATTGTCGTAGATTGAGTATAATTTCACACTTACATGGAGTATAGTTAAAAATTGCTTACTTTTTAATCCAAGTTATTCAGTGCTAATCTGGTATATGTCCAGTGTATTCACAGTATTGGATTGAGGTATCCATATTATTATAGTCAAAAGTAAACACCAGTGGATGTTTTGTATGTTATGTAAAAAAAACTGTGTTGTTTAGATACACATATTTAGTGTTTGTTTCCAAACAAATTCTGCATTAAACAATGTAAGCATATGAATATAAAAAAAAAAAAAATCTTTCTCTAAATAATTTCATGATTTTTCAATAACCAAAGTTACATCAAAAGCACATTTGAAAATATTATTTAGAAAAGCAGCTTTCTGTTCATTTGATCAGCTTGTGAAACATGTATCTTCATTATTCGATTATTAGTGCACTTAAAACAATAGCGACAATGGATACATTAATTGCAAATAGGAAATGATGGAGGAAAAAAATTATCCTTATTAAGCAAAGACATATTAATGAAAGTCCCTTGCAATAAAACTATTTCAGCCTCATTTATTTCAAGGTAACAGATCCATTGTTTCTTTTTTTCTAAACCTTTTGGCTTCAAGAATTGGTTTGTGAAATCATACCAGTATTTTGACCTTGAGGATGAAAATATCTGCGAACTTTGATCAAGATTTCTCACTGCTTAAAATGTATATACCTAGCATACATGGACTTACTTATTTTGACTTCTATGCATATAGATAAATGAAAAATTGTAAGGTCTATTATACTAAAATCTACCTGTCTGTTTGTATTTCTCTACTACTTATCATTGAATTTTGAACATTAAGTGTTGAAATTAACACCAGTTATTTACATGAATCGAAGGGTGTTATTTGAGGTCTCAGAGTTTTAAAATTTTAATTAACTCCTGATATATATATATATTTTTTTTACTTTCTTCTATCTTTACAAGAAGAAAGTATTGGATTCATGAAAATTTTCGACTTCCGGTTTTCGACGGATTTATACGTTTTAGAAGGTCCTGAACACGTTTTGACTATTTTTAGAAAATGTCTGTCTGTGAGCCCGTCTGTCTGTCTGTCTGTCTGTCTGTCTGTCTGTCTGTCTGTATGTGACAAAAAATTTGTGGGCGCTCTATCTCAAGAACTAATGCTCGAAAATTAATAAAATTTCATATTCAGTTAGACCTTGATATGAATTAGTGCCTATTGGTTTTTGGTGAAAATTGGCCTGCAGGTGGCGCTGCTATACTACGTTTTTCATGATTTTCAAGATTGTTATATCTCAAGAACTAATGCACAGAATTTCACGAAACTTCAGATTCTGTGACCCCTTGATATACGTAGACGCTGATTAAGTTTTGGTGCAAATTGGCCAGCAGGTGGCGCTGCTATGCCACGTTTTCCATGATTTTCATGATAGCTATATCTCAAGAACTAATGCACAGAATGTCACCAAACTTCAGATTCCGCGATACCTTGAGATACATAGCCGCTGATAAGGTTTTGGTGTGAACTGCTTTATAGGTGGCGCTGCTATGCTACATTTTGCACGATTTTTGCGATAGCTATATCTCAAGAACTAATGCAGAGAACTTCATCAAATTTTAGATTCTGTTACACTAGAATATATAACATAATTAGATGCTGATTACATTTTGGTATTAACCTTGCAACACGTACTGCAGCTATGCTGCATTTTGCACGATTTTTCCGATAGCTATATCTCAACAACCAACGCACAGAATTCCATCAAACTTCAGATTTTGTTACAAAATGACATATAACATAATTACACGATGATTACGTTTTGTTATAATTCCTTCAACTGATGGTGCTGCTGTGCTATATTTTACACGTTTTTTTTAAACTAGCTATATCTCAAGAACTAATGCACAGAATTTCATCAAACTTCAGATTCTTTTACACCATAACATAATTAGACGCTTTTTTACATTTTGGCATAAATTGGTCAAGATATGGTGTTGCTGTGCAACGTTTTGCAAATTTTTTGTTATAACTATATCTCAAGAACTAATGGACGAAATTCCATCAAATTTCAGATTCTGTTAGGTCTTGACATAAATAGATGCTTATTAGGTTTTAGTATAAATTACCCAACATGAGGCACTACTAAGCTCTTTTTCTCAGAATTTAATTAAAGTTTGCATTTTATGCTTTTCGGATACCAGAATCTCATAGGCTAGGTCAAATGTTCGAGGACATTCGATAGTGGGTAACTTTGGGGTCACCATGTTTTTTTTTTTTTTTTTTTTTTTTTTATTATTATTAATATTAAAATGTACTTATGAGATAGAAGAAAGTTTTGGGATTGATACATCCAACTAGTTTTATGACATTTTTGTAAGAGTGACAACTAAATTATTCCATTTTTGTAGATAAAAGAAAAATAAAGGGAAACCGATTGGTTTTATAAAAAATTTTATTTTATAAATCATTTTCTCATTAAAATGAATATGGTATTATTTTTGATTTGAATAGATTGTATAAACAGTATCGTGATTCAATTATATTTTTAAAGAAATGAAAACTTATATATATATAAATTGGTTGACAATATGAGACTAGCTATATTTATTTATTCATCTGTAATTTATTTATTGAATTTTAGGATGCTTGGATATTAATGCATCAGTTAAAGGAGCTCGATTTGTTCGCTTCTGTGATGCCTTTAACATTCCAATCATAACACTTGTTGATGTTCCAGGGTTTTTGCCAGGTAATTGGTTTCAAAACTGAAATTTATCATTGATTATGATTTGTTTTGTTTTTAAGTTTAGGGAAAATGCTTTATATACTTTTTAATGCTTCATACGAAGTTTGGTATCAAATTTTGAGAATTATAGCCAGGCATGAAAGTTTGGGTATCCAGGCAGATCCAAGTTTTAGATGGGATTGAAAGAAATGAAGAAAACTAGTTTTCCATCCTTTAAATTGAATTTTTTGGAACTTATATTCCCTGAGTTTTTCTCTTCAAGACAATTTTTTTTTCTTTAATTAAAAAAAAAATAATAATCTTTGAAAAATATTGATTGTAATAAATACAGGGAATCTATGTTTGTGATGTCTTTTATATATTTTTATTTTTGTTCATTGAACACTGTAGCACAAAATTTTGTCTTAAACATATCTTAAAATATAACAATTTGTAATTTTTATAATCCACACATTTAAATTAAAATCTCTCGTTTTTTTCCCCACGTAATTATGTGTTTTTAATAAAATTTATATTTATCTTGATTTTTTTTTTTTTTTTTTTTTTCAATTTAAATTTTTTTTTCTTTTTTTGAAATTGATTGGTTGAGTATATAAAAACATTTTTATGTGTATATATATATATATATATATATTTATGGCAGTTTATAATTAAATTTTTTAATTTAAGGCAGATATGTATTACATGTAACACATGTGATATCAATGTTAAATACAGTATTTAAAAAAAAAAAAAAAAAAAATTCCCAATTTAATTTTTTTTTTCTTTTTTTGAAATTGATTGGTTGAGCATATAAAAACATTTTTATGTGTATATATATATATATATATATATATATATTTATGCCAGTTTATAGTTAATTTTTTTAATTTAAGGCAGATATGTATTACATGTAACACATGTGATATCAATGTTAAATACAGTATTTAAAAATATACCTTGTGTATATTTATGAAGTCACCATAATGGACAATACAAATATTTATTATAGAAAAAGAGCATAAAATCACTAAATTTATCATATTAAATGAAATAATGAACACTTAATACTTAAATAATTTTTCAAGATTAACAAATTCTTAATATGATGTATTAATTTAATGCAGAAGTTCCAAAAGTTCTTAGGGAACTATACATATAGTGTTTTAATATTGCTTAGAATTATTATTATTATTTTTTTTTTTTTAAATCTCAGCTTGATTGTTTGTGTAATTAGACAAGCATTTTCTTGGTACATGAACAGCGAATGGTGAATCTGTAAAAAATGAATGTGGGCAAAATATATTCTTAACAAAATGAAACTAGCTATTGTGTGTGTAAGCCTACCATTCCAAAATAGTTTTATGTATTAATATAAAAATCAATAACAATTTCTAGAAAAATGTTTAATGAAAATATTAAGGAAAAAATATATAATTTAGACATATTTTGACCACAATAAGTTGGCTTGTGATCTTGAAAAGTTTTACTCTATAGGAAAAAAAATGTGATGAGAATACTTTATTTGATATGCAATTCTGTTGTTTTCTATTTCTAGTTATCACCAAAGTCAGAAAATAAATTAACCTAAAGTTGTGTAACTCAAAAATCAACTTATTGTGGTCATATAGTAGCAGTGTAAATCTCATTTTTTAAAATAAATGTCTGATATTCTAAAATGGTTTTTGAAAAAGAATACTATATTATTTCTTTTCTATTTTTAGGCACAGCACAAGAGTATGGTGGTATTATTCGACATGGAGCAAAACTTCTTTATGCTTTTGCTGAAGCTACTGTTCCTAAAATTACAGTCATAACTAGAAAAGTACAGTCTTCAGTGTTTATATATATTATATATATATATATGTAGATTTTCATTTTTACTTTAAATAATTGAAAAAAAAATGCATGCTTTTGTATTTATTTTACATTTTGTTCAAACCCCAGACTACTTATTACAAATTTAACAGTTCTTAAAAGTTAATGTATAAATGAAGATCGATAAGCTTTGGTTACAAAATACAGTACTCTTATTTGCAATAAACAATTAATAAGGACAAGTTAAAGTTTATTATTATCATTTATTTATTTTAAATAATAATAAATAAACAAATATCAATCAAAATAAAAGAATAGATTGGTGGTCATTCTGTAACATTTTTTTTTAATATATTATTTTTAATAAACATTTTATAAAGGTTATCTACAGTAAAATTTCTATTTCAGGCATATGGGGGAGCGTATGATGTTATGAGTTCAAAACACTTGAGGGGTGACATAAACTATGCATGGCCTACTGCAGAAATCGCTGTCATGGGAGCCAAAGGTGCTGTTTCAATTTTGTTTCGTGGAAAACCTGATGTTGTTGAGAAAGAGAATGAATATAGTGAAAAATTTACTAATCCCTTTTCTGCTGCTATCAGAGGTAAGGTTTTACTCCCTATTTAATAGTTATTGTTTTGTTTACTTGGCTTGTATGTCTCATTATGCCATGCATATTTAATCTTAAATTAGATTATCTATTTTGAAAATTAATAATTTGATTATTATGTAAGAAGTGATTCATATCAATATTTTTAGTTTGATAATCATTAAAATTTGATCCTAACCCTTTTTATATATATATATATATATAAACAAGATTTATATAATAAATAAACATGACTTAAAAAATTTAAAAAAATCTGACTTAAAAATTAACTGATAAAAAGTTTTTTAAATCGCAAGTTACAAAAGAACACCACCTTTTCATAAACAGTTTAAAATTCAAATGTTTCCCATTACTTGAGAAAAGTGTTAAACAATACATTAAAAACAATCCACTTTTGGCATGTTTTAAATCCAATTAGGATAAGAACCATAATCATAACATCATGTGTTTATCAATGTTATGATTAGCGTTTTTATCTTGATTGGAACTAAAACATGTCAAAAATGGATTGTTTTTAATGTATTGTGTAACATTTTTCTTAAGTAATGTAAAATGCTTGGATTTTAAAATGTTTAAAAATTCACTGACAAAATTCAGTTAGATCTGTATGCAGGCATAATGTGGTAAATCCTATGTATATGTATGTCTACTGGATAAATAAAAATACACATATGGCGAGTCTTGGATAATTCAGCTCAGCATTTTTGTTTTCTTGGAAAACTCTTCAAAAGTATATATATATATTTTACTTGTTTGCCCCAGTGTACAAGAATACTCATAGTTGACCTTACAGGCAAAACTGTTAATTTACCTTACAGTTGAATTAAAATTAATTTTTATAGAAATAATGGGATTGATATGTACACATGATTATTTGATTTGGTTATGAAAATTTACATTATCTCTGCAATTACACATAGTATGGGTCAAAATGACCCTTCGCTGTCCTTCTAGTATTAAGCAAAGTGCTTTACATTTCTAAAAAAGATGCTTGTTCCTGATTTTTTTTTTAAATTTATTTTATTGAAAGAAGGAATAAGATTTGTCTGCAGATATTAACGAATTCCCCCCCCCCCCTCACCCTTACTTGCATTCATCAAGACATTGAGTTATTTTTGTTTGCTAGATTATTTGAAATATTAATTTTAGATATGAAAGGGGGGAAAGTTATCCTAAATTAGTTTGTCTTTTTTTCCATTTTAGAGTAGATTTTTTTTTAAATCACTGTAGCTCTGCGGCTTGGGTATTTTCTTTTGCTATGCAGTTTGAAATGTTATTTTAGGAGAATTCTCACAGGGGAAAAAAATCCATTTAAAGTAGATAAAAATGTTTTTTTTTTTTTTTTTTTTTTTTTTTTCTTTTTAATTATTATTAAACAAAAATACAATGATTTAGTAAATGGAAAATATGTGGATTTGCTAATAATCATTCTCCTTATGTATTCAAGAAAAGTAAACTATGTTCCTGCTTTACAGGATTTGTTGATGATATCATTGATCCTAGCACTACTAGGATGAGACTTTGTCGAGACTTAGATCTTTTGCAAAGAAAGAAAATGGATTCTCCTTGGAAGAAACATGCCAATATGCCACTTTAAATTGTTTTGATATATTTTGGTGCCAGTGCCATTGATGTTTCCTACCATTTCAGGATGATGTATACATATATATTTTTTTCCTTTAAAATGTTATGAACTGTTATGATGAAAAATAATATTCAAAATAACTTAACCAGTTTGATAAGAATTTATTTTTTATGTTAAAAAAATTTTACTTGGATGTCGAAAATGTTTTTTTGTGTTTAAAACTTGTTGATTTGAAAATAATTACTGATGTTTTTAAGTTTTGAATTTTCAAACAATTGTTGTTTGCAATAAAATGCTAAGTCCAAAATCTTATATACTTAATCTAATAAATTAGGTTAAGCAAACCTAATCATAACTATAATAGAGGTTATTATAATAAAATTTCTGAATAATAGACATTTGAGGAACATGGAATTTGTCCACTATTCAGACATTAAAATGTACAAATTTATAAATGTTTGAGGAAATAGTATCCATTATGAAAATATTACTGTATTACAATTTTATAATTGTGATTAAGTAATTAATGTAAAGAAATATTTCTATTTTTATAAAATATTCAAAGTTTATCAAAGTTGTTGCGTTATAGCCATGATTATTTTATAAAAAGATTAAATAATTAAATTCATAACAATGATTTTTAATATTTAGATCTGAATTTTCTAGTTATTGCAGTTTGTATTTTGTAGTACCAGGGTTCTGTAATATATGGTGTTCCTAACAATCTTGCTTTTATTTAAAAAAAAAAAAAAAGTTTAAGTGTTTTCAAGTGGTTTATATTAATGTTACCTTATTTTAATATTGTCATTAATTGTATTATGTGGATTTTAAGATTATAAAACTGGAGAATAACTAGTATAGATAGATCTTAATTTTTATGATATTGTTGAATTTCATTCAAGTTGAGGAATCAATACCAATGTAATCTCAAAACTGAATGATCATAATAATGTTCATGGTGATAACTATTTAGATCTGAATTTTACATGAAAGAAAGGAATCATGTACAGAAAAAGCTTGTATATGTATTTTTTATTTTTAAGTTTGTCTCTTGAAACATATCTATTTAATCTTATTGTATAAAAATATGTGTTAGAATAATAATAATTATTATTTAGATCTGAATTTTCTGATATCCAAGAATAACTATTAAAAAGCAAGATCTTACTTTTATATTTAAAACAAAAATTAAGTTTGTTTAAATTATAGTGTAATTGTAATAATAATAGTGAAAACTTAAATCTGAGTTCTGAGCTTTGTTTCTGTTGTTTGTACAAATTGTAAATTATATTTATGTAATTAAATTTTAGAAGATATGAGAGATAATGGGGTTAAAAATCTGATTTTCTGCTCTTTATTATCATTAGTGAATCTTTTTTCTTTTCTTTTGCCCTCCCCCCCCCCTTTTTTTTTTTTTTTTTCTACTAGAATCTTAGTTTTTTTAAAATGTAACTTTTACCAGTAAAATGTGATGGCAGAAGCATTTGTCAGCTTTAGCAATTTTGATAAGTGACTCCTATTTTTTGTCTTAGCAGTTGTGTTCATGTTCTACAATATATTCCCTTGTTTTATTTTTCTTTATTTCTAGAGAAATTTATTCTTTCTTTGTGATCTGTCACTAAAAACCATATCATGACTTCTTTTATATATATATATATTTTTTTTTATACGTGTTATATACTTCAATCAATTCTTAGATAAAAAAGACAAAAAATTCAAATGTATCAATTTTACATTGCAATTTTTACAGCCATTTTTAATTTTTATGGATCAAGAAATCAATGGTAAATTTTGTACTAAACCTTCATTTTACTGTTTGAGACTATACTTATATCTTATAAAAATTTTGGACCCCTTCCTCTCCTTTACAATATCATATGTTATCATACATTGAAGCCCTACTCCCTCCTTAATGGTATCGTTATTAATGTCTAAAAACTTTTTATTTATTTATTTATTTATTTTATCTGTCTGTATTGATACACAGATATGGTTATATATTTATTATTTGCATATTTCTACTGATTCAAATGAAGATAAAATGTTATTAAAATATCCATATTATACATGAAATAACTTTTCATCAACATCTAAAAAAAATAATTACTATTTAAAAGTACAAAATAACTTAGTCTTACATAATCCATTAAATATTCATATTAATAATTGTCATCCTGCATTTTCAGAGAGAGTGAAAGCAGAATCTCTTATCAACAGAATAGTTGGACAACATAATTTCTTTTTCTTTACTAGTAAACACTAGTATCATTTAAAAAGTATTTCGTACCTGGTTTCATTAACAATAAATTATATAAACATATGACAAAAGAACAGTAATGTTGAATTTTGAGATATTCGATTATTTGGAACAAAATGTTTTTATAGTCATTTAATGCCTTTAATAACTTTTTTTATTTTTAGAAAAATAGACAAGACTAAAATAATAATAATAACAATAATGGGATATTTTGATATAAAGAAAAACGTTTAAATAAAATTTGTTTGGATATTAAATTGTGATGTCAAAAAACAAAATTCATTTCCTCTAGAGATATTTTATGATATCAAGCACAAGATCTTGCCTTTCCCCTAAAATGATCATGTTATATATGCACATTCTATCTCAATCATGTTTAGTCAAACACTGACGGGGATTTGAAAATGTACCTGTAGTGACCAAATTTACTCTAGCAGATGTTTATTCTGTAATCTTATTAAGTTATTAGTAAATAAAAAGAAATATGTATATTCTCTTTTAATTTTTTATTTTTTTAAATCATCACCTATTTGCTTTTTCAAATAGCAGCTGCTTTCATATCTATTATAAAAAATCACAATAATAGTTTACTATAATAAATATTTAACCCTTTGAGCTCTGATGGTAGAATTTTCTACCACATAATTTTAATTCCGAAATGTCACATCGGCACCAGAAAATTCAACCAAAATTATTTGAAAAAGGTTTAATGCATTTTTTCGTGTATATCATTAGCTGTTTTTTTTCTTTGCAAAATACTGGTGCCATTGTGACATTTGGAATTTTGAAGAAATATACCCCCCCAGAGCTCAAAGGGTTAAGCATGAATTTATAAGATCAAAAAATGTTCCTAAAAAAGATCTGATATTTTTTCTTCTTATTATTTTTAAAGGTAAAATTTTTGTATGTTATGCATTTATTATTGTTTTATTAATATGCAAGTATTTCATTACTGTAACATAATATTCATAAATATTATTTTTGTATCTTTTTTTTTTTTTTTTTTTTTTTTTAATATTTAATTTCTAAAAGCTTTGTGAAAAAATTCGTAATTTAATGTATGATATCTATATAGTCTTCTGTCAGAATAAATAATCGTAATAATAATATTCTGATACTTAGAACAAAACTTAAATAAATAAAAAAAAAGTTTCAAAATTAAAAAAATTACTTTCTTTATTGATCAGTTCTATTGGTAAACTTACAATGAAAAAATACTAAGTCTTCAAAAGAACTAGTTTTATGTTTTAATCTCTATTTCTGATATTGTAAAATCTTGGTTTATAATGGAAATTAATTGATGCATTTAAATGTTTTTGAGACTCCTCAAAATTTGATTTTCTCGATATGGTGAATTTTGAAACTCATATCCCCATGTATATGTGTATAAAATAAAATTTGGCCTAATTAAACTATATTCATATAATCTCTGTTCTGGCAATAGAGGTAAATTTGCATTAATAATGAAAATTTTGGCCTGAATTTTGAAGTTGGTTTTAATTGTTTATACAGGATGTTCAATTATGTAAAATTATATTTTAATCTAAAACCAAATTATGTAAATAGATAATCATAACAATAATGACGACAATAATTTAAGATTTATTAAAGTTATGAAATGTTGTATGTAGTGCATTTATTGTTGTTTTATGAGCACAATTTCTATATGTTACTTGCATTTTGTTACTGTTATATTATCATGAATGTATGTGAATAATATTTCTTTTATTTAATTTAATTAAAATTTATCTACTAAAAATATTAAACTTTTAACTGGCTGGCATGGAATTTTCTGTTTCTAGAAATCATGTTAAAATGGCTATAGATTTAAATATTTTAAACAAAATCCTATTTTGAACTAGATATAGAAAGAAGTGATATTAAGAATATTATCACATCAAACTGCAATTAAAAAAACATATAGATCCTGGTACAAGCACTCTTATAAAAATACGGGAAAACCCTTGGACAGTGAAAAGGATCTGAAAAAAATTATCATTTAAAAAAGTTAAGAATTTATTACTTGAAATAAAAATTTCTGGTTTAAGATTTAAAAACTATATTATAAATACAAAAATAATAAATGTTTATTTTTGAAATTTTAAATATGAAATAGTGATGCAGAAGAAGTCTGATTTTTGTAATCTTTTTATGTAAAATTTTGTATGTTGCGTGTGTTACTGTAATTTCCTATTTTGTAAGCAATTTATGTGCAAATTTTGCATATGTTTTTTTGTTGTTATATTATTTTCATGAATTATATTTGAATAAAATTATTATAAAATTTACTTACTTTTATTATTTATTAACTAAAAATTTAAAATTTTAACTACATGACCCTTAAAAAATGTTTTGTATTAACAACTTTAGCAACAAGCTTCCCAAAATCAATGCCATCACTTAACTATCTCTGTTGGTTTTTTTTTTATTAAAAAAATATTCATATGATGGCTGTAAAATATAATTGTGTCTAAAAAGCATTGCTTTCCACTGATGGGCATTTCAGTTTAATTTTTTAGGGCAGCAATTTCATATTTGTCATGATCCCAATCTTCGTTAATTCTTTTCTAAAAAAAAAAAAAAAAAAAAAAAAAAAATGATAATAAGGAAATAAAATAAAAAGGTTCAAAATAAAAGCTGCACATTCAAATTTCAAAAATAAAACGAAAGTAAAGGAGGGTTTTGTTAAATTTCAAAAAGCTTCCCTATAAAAGTTCAAAATATGAAACAGATTCTATAAAAAACTTTTAAAGATATTAAGACACTTATATAAATTTAAAATTTCTCTATAAATTTTCTGAATTATAGGTATTTTTGAATTTTAAAAAACTTTTTGGACTATTTGTGGAACAAATCTTCTATTTCTTTTTGTTCTGCAATGTATCACATGAACTTGTTCACCTCTTGCACACAAAACTGTTAAAGTACATATTTGACAACTTTATAATAAGTATTCTTTACAGAATTTTCATTTTTTTTTCTTTTTTTTTTTTTTTATCGCCACTAATTCTGATTGCAAATTTTTCATTAATTTAATTTCAGAAATTCAGTGATTAAATAAGGCAAAATTTTTCTGCTCATAATTATTGGTACAAATATTCAAGGATTCAGATTGACTTATATATCATGGTGTTTGTTGCAAAAAGATTAAGACTGACTTCCTTAATCCTTTTTGTTCCAATAGTGTTTTAAAATATCATAGAATCATAATGTTATAAGGAAATATTTTATTCATTTATTATCTCTGGTGCATTTCACCATCAATGTTAAATATTTTATTCTATCATCATTAAGTGCTCTGCAAAAAAAGAAAAAAGAAAAAAAAATGTTTTAGAAAGTTAATTGTATTTTATTCTAGTTTCCATTTTGTTGTATAACTTACACTATTAAGTTTATGCTGTAAAGAAGCCTCAACTTGTAGGTACATTAAAACCAATCAAAAATAGATTAATTCATGATATTTCCTGGATTACAAGATGAATATTGGGAAAAACATGTAGAAGTTAGAATGAAACAAAAAATGGCAATAAAGCATCGTTTTTATTTTTTAAATAGATTGAATAAAATAACAAAAGTATCCAATAATATAAAAGTATTTCATAGTACTTTTATATTATTAGAAAAACAAAACTTTCATATTTATATAAATATAAAATGAACATGTGCCCTAGGGTGGAGCAAAAAAAATTATTTTTTAAAAATCAAAAAAGGGTAGGTGCCAAAAGTTGCCTTTATACTAGTACATCAACTGCGTGAAATTTTACCGCTGAAAAAAAATAGCTTGAGTCTGCGCTTTTGCTCCAAAAATCGAAATTTTGGGTAAAATTTATCATTTTTTGACTTTTTTTCAAAAAAAATTAAAAAAATTCTACAGTGCTGGTTATTATTTAAAAGTGTTACTTGAACCTTTATATTTATTTGCTTAACATATTTAAACTATAAAACAATATCTGTAGTCTGTATAATTGGAGCAAATCTGACACTTTTGGTAAAAACTAGCGTTACTTCTCTATTGGAGCATACAACGAAATGTTGTTTTGAATGCATTTCTTACCTATCTGCTTTCAAAACTTTTCTTTATATAACTCGTAGATGTGGCTACGTTTCATATCCCACCCGTCTCAGCCACCCAGCAATCTAGGCCCAGTGTTTTATTTTTGTATTGAATTGTTATTTTTTTTTCCGAAGAAGAGCATAAGTAGTTTACCTCTTCTTTGTTTTCACTGACATTGGCTGCTACTGGTGTGACCTGCTGCACGTATATTTTTATATCTTGTATAACAGAAGAGGAAGCTGAGTAATGTATTAGGTATGTTCTTAATTGAACCTATTCAGTAATCTATTATCTTCATTAAATTTTCATACAATTAATACATTATGATTCGGAGTTCTGTTACCACAACATTTTTTTAATCAATTACATTATATATATATAATGATATGCCAAAAAATTGATTGTTTGAATTCAATTTCTAGTATGTCATCATTTATTGTACCTATTATATTGAATATATTTTGAGAGGTTATAGCCTCGTCATAATATTATACAGCTATAGCTGTATAATATTATGACGATCGTCACAGAGGATTGGAAACAAAATTTGCATGCAAAGCAACAATATTTCGAAAGAAGTTTTAGTATTTGTTTTATGTCGTTTCCTGTGTTGTTTCGTAGTCGAGTAATTTCTAATAAGTTTTTAGACCTATTCTTTAGATGTGTATTACATTTGGTATAAAATATCCCGCGGTACAAACTTTGATTATATATTTTGTGAGTGAATCTATGGACTCTGATTGCCAATCTGTGCTTATATAAATCGGAAAATTTTATTCACTTTATGGGCTGGTTTTTATTGTGAGAGATGTTTTCTAAATTCCTATTCCTCATTTCTTCTCAGAAATAGCTTTGCAATCTCCGGCAGAAATTTCTAGTCTGTTCTGATTATCTTTTATTTAATTTGAAAAATTAAAAATTATTATCTATTTTATAAAAAATTGCAATAGGAAGTGAATAGTACGTAGACAAATATTTTCTTATTGATCCAGTGAATCCATGTAGATTATAATGTTTTACATCGACTTCTCTAATAATTGAAGCAGCGGAAATTCACTGGAGTTGAAGCAGCATGAGATTCATTATTATACACAATTCTAAGTTCACCCAATGCAAAATTATTCACAGCGACAAATAGAATTCTCCTAAATTTAAATGAGTACTTATAGTCGATTAAAGTCTGTACATTCTCTCAAAAAGTACTATGCATTATAAGTTTATGCTCAGGATAGTTCACCCTCAAATATTGTTCATTTATAAAATGGGGATCTAAAAGTTAATGGGAAATTACCTGGCTACAAAAACACTTAGAAAACGGCATAAAACTAATGCAAAAAAAAGTTATTTACAACAACGGTTGCTCTGCAGGACAAATTCCCATTGCAATTAACTCTCTCTGGCGATCACCAGAAATCACATTAATCAGCTCTCTTCTCAACATATAATAAATGCAAAAGCAGAATAAATGATGGCATACTTAAAGATGAAATATCTGAAATCATCTTTGAAGCAGGTCACTACGTAAAAAAATGTAATTGACTGAAAAAATGTTGTGGTAACCGAACTTCCAATCACTTTCATCGACTGGATGTAAGTTTGATAAAAAATAATAGATGTCCAAATAAATCCCCTTAATAATATTCCCGTACATTACTCTGCTTATCATTTTTTTGTATAAGCTGTAAAAATATACATTAAGATAGTCACAGCAGCATGTGGATACAAAGAACAGATAAACTAGGTTGATGCATCGAAAACATGCCAAATTTTGATAAAGAAAATCACAAATCAATATATAAATAAAACACTGTACTAAGATGATCGAATAGTTGGGACGGATGGTATATGAAATATAGCCACCTCCACGACGTATGTTCAAGGTAGTTTTGAAAAGAAGAGGTGTATTAAAAACAACAATTCATTGTATGTCCCAATAAAGTGGTAATGCCGTTTTCTTACCAAAAGTAGTCTGTTTTGCTCCAGCTATACAGAATAAAGATATTGTTTTATAGTTTAAATATGTTAAGCAGATAAATATAAAAATTTAAGTAACACTTTTAAATAATAACCAGCTCTGTAGAATTTTTTTTATTTTTTTGAAAAAATGTCAAAAATGACAAATTTTATCCAAAATTTCGATTTTTGGAGCAAAAGCGCAGACTCAAGCCATTTTTTTTCAGCGGTAAAATTTCACACAGTTGATGTACTAGTATAAAGGCAACTTTTGGCACCTATCTGTTTTTGATTTTTAAAAAATAATTTTTTTCGCTCCACCCTAATGTGCACTGTAGATCTACTCATGGGTACCATCTTAAAAATCTCAAATGTAAGTTTGTCATTCTGTAAAATTATTTTCTAAAATGCAAAAATAATTTAATTCATTTATTTAAAATGTTAAATTCTTAAAAAAAAAAAAAAAAAAAAAAAAAAAAAAAGCCAATTGCATTATTAATTAGATGAAAGTTTCAGCTTTAAGAACATATTTTTGGTTTGTTGGTACATCTAAAATTGTGCCTTGGATTGGCATTGGTGTAAGGAGTAAAAAATGTTTTTTGGAAAAATGACCCTTTTTAAAACGTTGTTTTCAATGATTAACTACCATATATTTAAAAAATTTATTGTGGCATTTGAGATGTGATCTTTTAAAATTTGTCTTCTATGTTTAATTTTACTAAGCAGTTTGGCAAACTTAAACTAATAATAATAAAAAAAAATACCCCAAAATTTCTTCTTTTCTATCTCCATTTCCTCTGAATGTATAAATAGGCATCTGCACATGTGCAAACATCTTTTCTCTCTTGGAAGAATGGAAATGCATTTTTCTTGAGTGTTCTTGATGAGAATTCTTTGTAATTTTTAATCAATAATTCAGCTATTTATTAGAAATTTAAAATTCTGAGTCTCAGATGCACCAAGAGATTCCTAGAATTAATATTTTACAAATTTTCAGTCTCATATGTGCAACAAATTTTGCTAACCATCGTATACACACCGACAGTGCAAAACTTTCTTTTATTAGAATAAAATTTTGAGAAGTTGTTTCCAATAAATGTCATATTGTTGTTCACGTCATTATTTTCATATTGTTAAAAAAAAATTACTGTTATTAAAAAAAAAAAAAAAAAAAAAAATTAAATAAATTTTCAAATGGGCATGACAGAAAAATGTGGTTAACAGTAAATTTCTTATGCACTTAAATTTCTACTCATACACAGCATATAAACATTAATTATAACTCTTACATTTTAATTTTTTAAATCAGATTGTATATAATAGTTAACTTGGCATAATGGGATATTGGGCATTAAGAACATAAATATCCTTTTAAAATCTGAGAATTTTATGATAAAAAAAGGCAAGTTATCTTTTAAAAAAATAATAATAACAATTTTGCTAAAAAATTGTTACAATTGACTATACAAAAAGTGGTTTTAGTCTACCAAAATATTTCACCTTTTATTAATGAGGTAGTAATATTAATATAAAATGTTTCAAATCTTACATAATTAATGCTAAATGCAAGTATCTTCAAGAAATTATGACACAATAAAAATACTGATCATAAAAGAAGCTTGTTTCACACTGAATTAAATAGTAAGAAACAACAAAACCATTTTAGATATAAATGTCAAGATGAAAAGCTTTGTTTCACTTACAAAGTTGGGTTAAGTGGACTACTTAGTCATGGGAAGGTGCTCGCATGCTAAATTTAATGCAATTGGAATCCGTTTACTCAAATAGCTCATTTATATTTCAATATTTATAAATATATGTAATTTTATACTTTAGATAGCTGAGGCAGATCTCTTCAAAGGTTGTTTTCTACTTTTTTAATTCTGATTGAATTTTTTTATGAAAATACTTTGATTTTCAGAAATACTTTCGAAAGTAAAATTGTCCTCATAAAAAAAAAAAAACTGCAAAGAAAATTAAAAAGTAAAGAATTCCAATTTTATGGATTGACCTTAGCTGTCTAATGCAAAATAAATAAATAAAAATATGGTTATGCTAATAAGATATTTTCTAAAAATCCTTCTGTAGGATTAACATAGTGACTGAAGTAGCCCCTCAAAAACATTAAATTTAAAAATTTGCGAAGTGACTTTCCATTATTAATGCAGTTTGACTTCTTCCATGTGAATAAGAGTTCTTTTTTAAATTATAAGTTCATGCTACAAAGGTGCTTGGTTTAAAAAAAGAGAGAGAGAGAATTATTAATCTAAAATATTTTAAAGGCTAACAAATATTGTAGAATATGCAACAATTGATAAAAAATTATCTTCAGTTGATAGTTTTTGTTACGCTATTGTTGTACTTTAAGTTTTAATTTATTTATCACTTTCAGAAATTAATGGTTAATTAAAAAAAAAAAAATCATTCAGAATTCTAACTGTCAATAAATAAGGAAAACTTTTGAAGAGGCTTTTTAAAAGCTGAAGTAACGCTCGTGAATATTCTCGATTAAAAATTGCATTGTTTTTCTATTATGAGCAAAATACAATGCACATCAGCATTAATTTTTTTTTTAGAGTGACTTCAAAGTAATGTGCAGTTAATTGCACTTTACTTGTGGCCACACTTTTTGTATCTATGAAAAGATCAGTAAAATATTTTCCTTGAAAAATCTGTTGCAGCTTATTTCAATTTAAAATTTTGTTTGAAACTTGAGACATCTACAGTGTAGCAATTTAGATTTTTAATGGAGCAATCCCAGAATATTTTTTTCTTTCTTTCTTTTTCTTTTTTTTTTTCTTTTCTTTTTTGTTGTTGTTGTTTTCGTTTTAGTTTAAAAATATATCTACATGCAAATTTCAAACCTAAAATGAAAAATTATTTAATTTCTAATAAGTCTTTATTAGAAAATCTTAAGTGTACAATATGCACTATAAAGATTGTAAGAAAATATTTATTTTTTAATTTGTTTTTAAATGTTGGATCTAAATTTTCTGATTTTAACAGAATCTAGATTTTTGCAATAATTATTTTTTAATTTATTATGTAAATGTTATGCATAATTTTTCTTTTTTTAGCATAATCTAGATTTTCATACATTTTTTTAAGGGGGGGGGGCTATATATTGAATGAGCTGTTACTTTTTATTCTGGAAATCTCGCATGGAATTTCTTAACACTTATTTTAAACTGACAGGAAAAAGATAAAACCTTACATTGGCTCACTCTATTCTGAAACAAGTGGGTAAGTGAGATCGAAGATTACCTAGAAGGTTTCATTTAACATTCCTTTCAAAACTTCTTATCCTTTAATTAATAAATCAAATTGATTAATTTATAATTATTAAATCCTGAACCCTTTTCAATAGGAACATAGATAGCAGTATCATTAAATTTAATTTAAAAATTATTTTAATTGCAAGATTTTTTAAAAATTAATTTAAAAATATTGAAGAACTACTTTTTAGACTGTTGTAACCACTGTATTTGTATATCCAGAAAGCATATTTAATAACATTATTTAATTTTAGCTTAAAAAAGAGAAACCTCTAAAATAGTAAAAAAATATATATATATACAAAAGTTCATTTTATTAAATCAAATATGACAATAAAATTTAATCTAGCCTGCACAAAAAATGACTAAGATTAAGTTTTTGTTTAAAAATTAAAATTGCTTTGATATCATAAAAATTATTCATTTACTAAAAATAATGTGGATTTTTCAAAATTGTATTATTTGTATTGTGAATGGAAATATACAGCTACAAGTTTTAAAATTTTCAAGTCTGTAACTTACATAGTTTTCAAGAACAAACTCTTCGACAAACAAAGGAGTGAGATGAATAAGATTTCACCAGATAAACTAAACCCTAAAAACATAACTAACGCTGTCACCTCAGTAAATTAATTTTTTTTGTGATTGGAGGTCTTTTTAGACTCATGTTAAGAAAACAATTGTTATGAAAATGTAAAAATTGGTAGTTTTATAGAGAAATGTCTGATGAACATGCTGAAGTGAACAGTTTTTAAATTGAAGAATATTTTAAGAACTATTTAGTGTTCCATTAAAAAAATTTTATAGGAGCAAAAACTATGCACAGCAGTTTAATCATGCTTTACAGGGATGTACTTGATGAGAACAAAATGTGTTCTGTATGCAATTATTTTTTTTAATTTGACTAATATATATTTTTTTCAATTTCTTATTAAAATTTTCATTATTTCAATGAAGATTTATTTCATAAGGTCATTTGTTTGGTTGTCAAATTGTAAAGCATTGCAAAGAATAACAGTATTTCCTTTCAATTAAAAAATATTTTTACACGTGATTATTAAAAATACAAATAAAACTTTAAAATAAATTAAAAAATTGTTTGTTGAAAGCAGGAAATGAGAAAATTAAATCATAAAAAATGCATTTACCTGCAAATATTAAAAAAGAAAGATAAACTTATGAACAATATCCACTGATCTGAGTTTGAGCCTATAAAAATCATATGCTTATGGAAAACAAAGCGGCATGTTTTCATGCTAAAGTATTTTTGAATTTTTTTTCTGTCTAAAATTAAATTATTTTACAATGTACTTAAATATTATGCTGCATATGGTTATTTAAATTTTTTGATTGATTCACATATAGAAGGAAAAGGGATTTTTTCTATAAACTTTTGCAACTATAAAAAGTGGAATGTTCGTTATTTGGTTTGCAGCTAGTTGGCATATTTTAGTAAGCATCAGTCGATGTAAATTTCATTTTTCTAAACTTTGCTTTCTTATGTGTACAGCAAATATTTACAATGGAATCGAAATATTTCAAGCAACTTTTAATGCAACTGATATTAAAATCAATTGCATGTGTGATTTACACTTTAATATAAAAATTTCCATCCATAACTGCTCCCATACACTTGAAATAACATTGTTGTAAACATTGCTCTTCATCTCATATTAGTTTCATAACTTCTTGGGTAACCACCATGGGAAAAATACAAAACATAAAGCACTGCATTTTAACTTTTTTTTCTTAGCTTTTTAAAAAATACATTGGCAATAGTTTGACATTTAAATTTGAGAAACTTTATTATTAGCTGTTATAAAAAATATGCATCTTTGTAATTTTGGTAGACTTATTAATTAAATGGTTAAATAGATATCACTAGAAAGGGAAAATAATACCCTTCTGGACTTTTCATTTCCAAACTAGTTGCTTTTTGGCACAATTTCAAAATTTTGTTCATCTGCATGTGTAATTTTTTTTTAGGTAGATTTCGTATGAAATACTACTTATTACATTCGCACCAGTTTATCTATTATCTATCTATCTATCTATCTATATATATATATATATATTTCACTTTTTTATGGACACAATAACTTCTATAATTCTTCACCAATCTCCACCAAACTGGTACATAAAATCAAAGGAGATAAAATCTCAACTAAGTTGTTAATGGGCAAAATCAGCCCAAGGGGGTCAAAATAAGGGGCGTTTTTGTGAAAACAGAAAAAACCCCATAACTTCTTAATAAAAATAGATAACGAATCGGTTTAAAGTTTATATTACTTCTAAATAATGGGCCAAAAGTTTATGCATGACAAATTTTTGATAAAGTTAAAAATGGGCTCAAGGGACGAAAAAAATAGGGTTTTTGGGAGAAAAAAAATCATAACTTTGTCAATTCTCGAGATACCAAATCCATCTAAATTTTTTATATATGTACTCAAAATTATCTAAAACTTTTGTATTTGCAAGTTTTTAATAGGACTAACTCTTACCGGTAAGAAAAATTAAAAACGAAAATAAAAATAAAAAGGGGTTCGGGAAAAAAAAAAAAAAATCCATAACTTTGTAAATTCTTAAACTATCAAATCCAATTAAATTTACTTTATATCTTCTCAATAATATCTACAACTTTTATATTGACAAGTTTTTCATAGGACCAATGTGTATAGCAAAAATAAATTAAATATTGGAGTTGGAGAAAAAACTTCTAATCCAAACTGCTTACATTCTGAATCGTTTTTTAAATTAATTTTTTATTTTAAACGCATCCAAATGGCAGATCCTTTTACTTAGGAACTATATAATGTGAAACATTGACCAGTTTTTTGATAAAGACAAAATATATTTCAAAAAAGGCTGCCAAAAAGGGTATTTTGAACAGAATTTCCCAAAGTGATCGTGATAGGAAATTTGAGGAAGTATTCAAATAACAAATTGCATTTTTTCTGACTCATTTTTAAATCTATTTTTACTCTCAAGCGCATCCAGTTTACAAGTCCTCTTATTTTGGAACTGTATAATGTGACGCATTGGTTAATTTTTTGATAAAGACAGAATATACAGGGTGATTATAATTAAAGTCCGAGTTTCAAAACGCTCTAAAAAGCGAACCACTCGGTAGAATGGCGTAAAAATTTAACAGCGTATTATTGAAGAAGGGGGAAAGAACATGAACCAAAAAAAAAGTTCCAAATTTGAGTGACAGGTGGCGCTGTAAGCGTCAGTATATGTAAATTAGAATACCTGGCATGCGCACGACAATTTCAGGTGTTATAAAAGCGTTGGGCATAAAAAGCATAGAAGCTTTTTATGCGGTTTTTGGCCTCAAGACAATTAAAAACCGATTTTTCCCATCCGATGTGGTACGACCTTGCCGTGGTGGACGGGCTTACGTAACTAACAGTATCACACGCGTACAGTCATGTACACTGAACAATACAGTTGGTTTATATCGTGTAACTTACGCCTTAGCCGTTGTTTTATGATTTGTCCTTTGTAGTTGAAATTCTGACGCTTACAACGCCATCTGTCACTAAAATTTGGATTTTTTTTTTTTTTTTTTTTTTTTTTTTTTTTTTTTTTTGTTCATGTTCTTTCCCCCTTCTTCAATAATACGCTGTTCAATTTTGACGCCATTCTAACGAGTGGTTCGTTTTTTAGAGCGTTTTGAAACTCGGACTTTAATTATAATCACCCTGTATTTCAAAAAAGGCTGCCAAAAAGGGTATTTTGAACAGAATTTCGAGAAGTTGTCGTGATTGAAAATTTGAGGAAGTATTGAAATAACAAATTGCGTGTTTTCTGACTCATTTTTAAATTCAGTTTTGCTCTCAAACGCATCCAATTGACAGGTTCTGTTATATAGGAGCTGTATAATGCTGTATAGTATAATGATTTTTTTAATAAAGTCGGAACTATTTCAAAATATGTTGTCAAAATGGGCATTTGATTCAAATTTAGCTTAAGATGATTCTGATAAAACCAGTCCTTACAGAAAAATGAAATTAAAAATTTTTCAAAAGAGGACAAATAAAGTTGTTCAACTGGGTTTATTTGTAGTAAAATTTATTTTTTGTTGTTGAAATGAGCACTCTTCGAAATCTACCTCCGTCTATAGGCCAAGCCGACAGGGATTTTTTTACTATTCAGGTTTGTATCAAGCAACTTTTTTAAGGGTGGGAGATAAAACATATTTTGAAAAACACTGTGCAAATAGATGTTTTAAACAAATTTTCAGAAACAGTAATGTAAAACTTACCAAAAAAGTAAATGTAATTCCTTACTTAATTTCAGACTGCATTTTTTAACCATCACAGAAAAGGCATCAACAGATGACAATATGTTAAAGAAAGCAGTAAGTTTCACCCAGTGACTTTTTAGAACAGATTTGCCACTGGTATGAAAATTACTGCTCTTAATAACATAATTCTTCAGAGATCATGTCTTTATGTCTACTTTCTTTAAAGAGCTTGAAGATGGTGATAATAGCATAGCTGTGCATACAATTATGAACTTTGAAAGAGAAATTGCATTAATATGTTTTAATTGAATAAAATAAGATAAAATTATTACCTGTGTGGCATATTTTCAGACTCTTTTGTCAGTTGATTAATTGTTGACTGCAGAAGTAATTTTCACCTGGTGGCATGGTAAATATAACTACTACCATGATGAAAATTACTCTTTCCGCCATACATCCGACTGCAAGTTATCCATAACTAATGAGGAATCATATTCATATTGTGGTTTTTATATCAATTATTTACTGTGTACCTTTTCTTAATCATGTCATTCTCCAACATCTGTTGGTAATAGAAATTTTAGCATTATATTATGATCTTGAAATCTGAATTCCACTTATACATAGACAATTTCACTTCAAATTGGATTTTGTTTGTAGATAGCTACAATTAATTTTCTAAAATCTGTCCTGTATAATTTGCCATTTATTCTTTCATGTAAACAATGGAAATTAATTTGCATTTAAGGGAATCCGAGACACAAAAATCTTCAAATTCTTTAAAAGCAATTTATTGCACTAAAACTATTCCCATTTTTTTTTCTCTCTCTCTTTAAAATGACGTTCAAATCATCTGTCTATCTTAATTGGAACAGGAAATATTTTTTTTTGTTGTTTGTTTGTTTTGGTTTGTTTTCAAAATCTAGCTGTCAAGCAATGGTTCACGATAATGACTACTTGTGGAAATGCGTTTTACTTCGTGGTGGTTTTTTCACCATTTCTCGATTTTAATTGTTATAACTCAAGAACAGATAAATGGTTCAAAATTGAAACATGTCTTTTTCAATTGTTTTACATTAATTTTGATTCACCAATTGGAAAAAAGTATTTACATTTGAAAATTTGATTCCCCCCCCCCCCAAAGTAACATCTCTTTTATTAAGATTTTTACTTTAAATATTTTGATTTTTTATTTACATTAATGTTTTTTAAAATGACGAATCAAAATTTAAACTTAAATATTTCTGTATATTAAAATGAAAAAAAAAATGAAATTATTTCAAATCATATTTCGAGTTATAACAATTTTAGATTATCCCACTTTTTTAATTTTAACTTCTAATTTTTTAAAAAATACTCTGAGAAGTTTTATCACGTGATTTTGTTTAAAAATTGGTTAATAACCATCCGAAAAAAATTCAAAATTTTAACTCAATTAATAAAAATTATTTTAAAATGTGTCCCGGACCCCCTTAAGGGAGAAAATCGGAAAAATATCTTAATCCTTTATCTTATGCTTCAACGGTACTTTAAAGAACCATCAAAACAACTTGTTATAAAATTAATTTAATAAATCGATTAGGAGTAATATAGTTTAGAATGAGTTATAGATGTTTTACTTTCTCCTGTTCCAAAAACATTATAGGTTGAACAAAACAAAAATATTTTTGAAAGGATGATTTCCTTTTAATTTGCATATCTCCAACTGCCACTGTTTGAATAACAAATTCATTTCTGTTTTTGATGCATTATTTCACATTAAAGCTTTGAATGATCCATCTGGTTTGTAAAAGACATAACAGAAAAAAAAAAATGAAATGTTCTTAAAATTTATAAAAGCATTTATATATATATATATGGAGTGTTGTACGTAATAGAATAATAACAGAAAAATAAAGTTTCACAGAAAGTGGTGGAGGTTTTATATCTATATGAATTATTTAAACCAAATAGATGTTATTTTAATATTTTTTCTCTTTAAAAGTACACAGTAGCTACCTATAGCTACCTATTAAAGAACAAGTCTTAATTAAATACTGCGATTTTTTTTAAACAAATTTATTAATGAAAAATTACCTCTTTTGAACTTCATATTTTTGTCTTGAATGTCAACCAGTTCATTGAAAATTCCTTTTGGTTGTACTGATCTTCTGCATAAGTAATTAGCTTGAGAAATGCTGATATGCCAACTTCTATCTGAAACTTTTTTTATAGTTTATTCTGTTTGTAGAGGATTACAGTACCGAGAGGTAATTTCCCCGCGGCGACATGATCTACTATAGTTATGGCACCGAGCGGAGAAATTACACCCCTGCACTGGAATGGACTTGCTTCGCTCTTCCGAAATATTGCTATCACTATTATTTCATATTAATGCTGAAAGAAAACAAATTACTGCTATAAAATTCAACATTTGTTGCAGAGTACACAGTTCAAAGTTGATAATTGCATTAATAAGTGATGAAATACTCATTTAAAAAATAAATTAACACAAGATAAAAACATTATAAATAATTATTATTTAAAATTCAAAAGACATTTCCAAATTTTAAAATGTTCTTTGCATATCAATATTTACTGGAAATATATATTAAATGTTATGTTGACTAATTCTTCATTTTAAAAAACATGTACATAATGTAGCTGCAAATTTATAAACTTTATTGAGATTCGATTAAAGTGTAAAAAATTGACGAAAATCTCGAATAAATATAGGTTTTTTAAAAAATTACTTTTTAAGGAGTTTACCAATGAGTACTAATTTTTTTTTTAAATATATGTTTATGTCATATTAATTTAACATTAAGATGAAGTATTAAAAATAATTATAATCATAATCATAAAATGCACGGAATACTTTAAATTTAAAAATAAAATTAAATATTGAACAAATGAATTTGTAAACGTTTAAAAAGTTTTAAAGACATTTGATACGTGCGTATGTATACACAAAATATCATACATTTCTATGACAGTAATTTGTAAAACTAACTTTATGTATCATCTTTCTGAAACATAGTACATAAAAGACGAAAAATAATCCGATGAAAAATAGAAAATAACAATGCAGTAAAATAATAAAAAAAATATTCCGTACAGATGAAATTGACCTTTGAATTTGACAAGAAGTAACTTTTTGAACCTCTTGAAAAACTAAATATTTCATAAAAATGAATTTTTTTTTTTTTTTTTTTTTTTTTTTTTTTTTGTAACTAATTAAATTTATGTGCTTTAGATATCCAAAGAGCAGCAGAAAATATTAATCTTCTCACTGCCGCGAACTGATTTTTCCGTTCACTACGCTGTAGGCTTCACTGCAGAAAAAGCATTTTATAAATTAACGTAAATCTTACAAATATAATGAATTTTAAAAATATTTTGCTATGATTAATACTCTTAAGGCTTATAATCCAATACGTAATTAATTTTTTTTTATGTAATGTTTAAAAAATAATCATTCTGTAGGCTTTTTAAAAACTTACAGAGAAAACAACATTACAATTATGCGCTTTTGCCCGGCGGTCAGGGAGGACTTCCTGTGATCTTTCTTGTCAAGGTTCCATGAATATCGTGAAAAAGCTGCACTTAAAGACTCTAAATCGAGGCTCAGGATCTTTCTTAAATGAAAATTGTACCAAACTTGAAAAGTGATTCTATCCCGGTGACATGGTATAATATAAACTGTCACCGTGGTAAGAAACACTGTTCCAAATTTAATGTTTTTTTTTTCTTTTTCTTTTGAGAAGATGATTTTCTTGAAGTAAGTTTTAAGATGGTTTTGCACTGCACAGTAGTTTTCTCAATCTAACACAGATACAGATTTGTAGCTGGAAATTTTCTTCCTGTAGAAAATCTCTGCATGTAGAATTCTTCTTGATCCGTCAGTTGGATCGCTTTTAGTTGACATACGAGGAAACCAATTGTAAATTTATTAATTTTCACAGTTAAAATTGACCAATAATTGAAAATGATTAATTTGAAATTTTAAAATTTAAAACATTGCATTTTACAACAAATGTTGTGAGATGACAAATTGAAGATTGCATTGCAACTAAAGAAAAGTTATTTTCAAATGAATAATTAAATATTTCATTGGGGTACTTCACGTTTTAATTAGCAATATTCTCCTTTTTCGAATTATGAAAGTTTAATTAATTTAAAACTTATACATATCTTCTTGGTTTTGGAATAATAATAATGGAATTATGTTAAAATATTTAGTACATTAATTTCATCGGTAAAACAGGACCCTAAGCAGATGGGGAGGGGGGAGGGGGGATTGAGTGAGTTGAGCCCTCTCTAGCTCTCATATTATTTTACCAATAAAGGGTACCCAAATCTCTTGTATTAATAAATATTTTGATTAAAAACACATTTTTAAATTATTCAAATACATTTCAAATTTTAATAACTATGGTTAACACATTACTCGTAAAGAATTTTAAGAAATTTCAGAGTACCCCGCCCCAATTTCACCGTTTGAGTTACAAAACTGTAACTAAACATAACAAATATTTTTGTGACGTTTTCTGTAACAAAAATATCCACTATTTTGTTTAAAAGGATTCTTTCTAATGTATATATATATATATATATATATGTTTGCTAACAGTATGTAGATTATTGCCACCGTAGGCGCCATTGCAGCACTTATCAATTGCAACAAACATATATATACAATCCCAATTTCATGAAAATATTAATTAAGCATCAGGTGCATAATGTATAAACATTATTAAAAACAGTGAACATTAAAATAACAATTTTGAACAATATAAAAAGTCACCCGCAGAACCAAAAGCCATCACTCTTCAGCAGGCGGAATGGCTTTAACCTCCCCCCCCCCGCTATTAAAATAAAGCTTAATCAGCAGGTTTCGTGTAATCTGGCAAAATCTTGCATTAAATATGAAAATGACTTACTCAAAAGTCACTCAAAAATTATTTCAAAAATCATTTAAAGATCAATTCAAATAAATAAGCTTTACTTATATGTTGAAAATTTTGAATCGTAATAAACCATTTAAAGAATACACTTTTATATTTATGAAATCTTAATTGATTATAGTATAAAATGCAAGCAAATGCCACACCTCCGCCTGAACCCGCTTATTAGCACAAGAGATAAACTTACAACATAAGCACGGCCTTTTAATTTCAGCAGGTGACAAAACTTTAACTCAAACGAAGACCAATCCACATTTCAATCAACACAGCCTTTTCTTTCCGGTCGTGTCTTCTTTCTGCACGTTATTTCATCCACAGTCATCCTTTCTACCTTGTAGACTTTAAGATGACCGCTTCATGTAACAATGCTCCAGAAGGCAGCATTCCTCTCAGCTACGCCTCCAATCCAAAAAGTTAAAACGTGCAGAAAGAAGACACGACCGGAAAGAAAAGGCTGTGTTGATTGAAATGTGGATTGGTCTTCGTTTGAGTTAAAGTTTTGTCACCTGCTGAAATTAAAAGGCCGTGCTTATGTTGTAAGTTTATCTCTTGTGCTAATAAGCGGGTTCAGGCGGAGGTGTGGCATTTGCTTGCATTTTATACTATAATCAATTAAGATTTCATAAATATAAAAGTGTATTCTTTAAATGGTTTATTACGATTCAAAATTTTCAACATATAAGTAAAGCTTATTTATTTGAATTGATCTTTAAATGATTTTTGAAATAATTTTTGAGTGACTTTTGAGTAAGTCATTTTCATATTTAATGCAAGATTTTGCCAGATTACACGAAACCTGCTGATTAAGCTTTATTTTAATAGCGGGGGGGAAGGTTAAAGCCATTCCGCCTGCTGAAGAGTGATGGCTTTTAGTTCTGCGGGTGACTTTTTATATTGTTCAAAATTGTTATTTTAATGTTCACTGTTTTTAATAATGTTTATACATTATGCACCTGATGCTTAATTAATATTTTCATGAAATTGGGATTGTATATATATATATATATATATATATATATATATATATATATATTATAAAGTCTATGTTATAATTTAATTATAAGTATTTTCAAGATGATCGTTTATGATAAAAGTTATCCAAAATTACGCTAGCCATTGACAAAACCCTTATACAATCCTTACGAAAATCTCACACAATCATAAACAATTGTACCAATAACTCCAGCTTCGAGATTCTCATTTTCGTTAAAATTGAACACTTTAATCACTAAATCGAATGTGAATTTCTAAATAGAAATAAACAAATGCAATATCACTATAAATAAAATACAATTTTTAAGGAAATAAAGTAAAAATTTAAAAAAATTACCTCCAGGCTGAATATCTTTAATTTTTCTAATATTTATTATAGTTGAAATGTGTTCCGTTAAATTTAGTTCAGTAATTCCACCCGGTGACAAATGTCATCATCGCTGCCACCAAAGGTAGAATTACCGTTCTAATTTTAACTTTTTCTTTAAAACATTGTTAGAAATCCACTTGGTAAAACTTGGTTGATTTTTTGTTAGATACATTGGATTTTTATAGCCATCGAAAAATGTAGGTTGAATTCATTATCACTTGATGAAACGAAAGAATATTTTTGTTTCATGTTTCTATAGAACCATCTTCTGAATGACTTTCTGTCCAGTTTATCCTGTGTAAAAATATATTTTAATTTAAAGTAGCACTAATTAAAAAAAAAATGATTAAGAATAGATATCAGTTACATAATCTAAAATTTTCTCATTTGTAATTCTATTATTAAAACAAAAAACACGATAGATTCGAGAACCAGATTTTTTTACATTATGAGGTTTAATTTCAATGTAATATTTGGATTCTGGTCTCAAATCAAACGCTCTACTTCATGATAAATTTATAAAATTATTTTTACTTGTAAACGCACGGAATTTCCAGATATTTTAATTTTAATTCAAAGAAATCAAGCAGCGTTTTTCATTTGTCTATAGAAGGAAAGACATATTTCAAAAAATAATATTGAATTTATCGAGAAAGTTCAACGATAATCGGTAATCAAAGGATACCGCACTTATAGGCAATTAAAAAAATGTTCGATTCGTTCGTCGTGTAGATGAAAATATAGCTGGAAGGAAATAAGTTGATGAATGTGTGTTTTTTTATTTCTTGATAATAATAAAAATAACGTAATAAAATAAAAATACACAATGTTTCTCTCTATTCTAACAAAAAGTAACTAACGCTGTCATTGCCTCTGACAATGAATTTTTTTGTGACCTATGATATTTCTTTGCTAATATTAAGAAAATTACTGCACAAAAAATATGAAAATTGGTGGTGTTATAGAGAAATATTTGATAAATACGCTGATGCAGACAATTTTTAAATCAAATAATTATTTAATGCTAAAGATGATCAAAACCGTTCCTTTAAAAATGTTGTATCGAAGAAAAACTATACATAGGAGTTTAAACAGTTTTAGATAATTTTATAGATTAGAAGTTCCCTGTGCAGACTGCATTTTTTTAAAAATTATTATTTGACTCATTTTTTGAGGATTTATTTCCATTTTAAATTCAAATTTTCAGCATTTTGAGTGACATTTTTAACACATTTTAGAAAATTTTATCATTTTAAATTGCTGTCAAATGATCAAAGAATAATAGTTCCTTCGAATTAAGAAAATATTTATGTACGACTATCACAAACAGGAAAAAAATTTCAAATGAGAATCAAATAACTACACGTTAAATGTGTAAAAGCTAGAAATATTGAAAATTACGCCATGAAACTATATTTACATGTGAATATTGTAAAAGAAAAAATATTAAAATAATGGATTCATAATATAATAATAGTTAAATAATGAATTCAATATAATAATCTCCGTCAATGGAAAAATTGTCAGATTAAAAAGAGCCAAATAATAAGAAGGGAAACAGTTTGAATTAAAAAATATTTTGCGTGAAATATTTCACATTTCTAAATGATCTTTTTAATTATTGTTGCCAATTCTGAGCAGCGAAAATAAAAAATATTTCCTTTTCCAGCAATAAAGATATCATCACGTAAATGTCAAATAGAGAAAAAAAAAAAAAAAACTTTTAAATAATAAATAAATTCCTTAATGTACTTTACAATCAGCAAGTCATACTTAAAATGATTATGTCATATTTAAAATGACTAAATAATATTGCAAAACAGTTAAAAATTTAAAAAATATACATTTAGACGAGACATTTAATTCTGATTTCCATATAATCTTTTTAACTATTGTTGTAAATTCTCAGACGGCACAAATAATATTTCCTTTCAAACAAAAAAAAAAACTATCTTCATGTGAATATTAAAAAGAGAAAGAAAAATTTAGTGAAAACTACATCAGATTTAAATGATACATTTAAAATGCCTTACTTAAAAAAAATTTCTTATACCGCGGTTCAAAAAATACCATGAGACAAAGACTCAGTATATTTCCCTGTTTAACTAATCCTGTTTGATCAAACATGTAAATAGCCAGCAGATGCTTAACAACAATTTATTAAACCTTTAATTTCCATGTTTAGCAATATTTTAAAAGCCGATCAAATTGGTTAGTTCTTAGAGTTTTTCCAAAGAGAATTAATGAGCGTAGCTCGCAGGGGGCAGAGCCTCATAAGTATTAAAATGAAAATACTTATTATATTCTAGGCTTAAATGAAATATTTTTAAAGTGAAAAATGCAAGTATGCATAAAAGAAAATTGCCTGAATTTCTACATATGTTAATTTAACAATAACAATAAGTATAACGATAATCAGAGTAGATGGTAACACATTAAAATAATTTATTTGGTTCTGAGAATAGATTTGACATAAATTATTTACATATTTTTATGTAACTTATTGTTACCTTTTCAGAAAATAAATGTGTAATTCTATCTCAAAGATTTATTCAATTTCCCCAGCAATTCTTTTGTCGAAAATTAAATCACGGATTGGTAGACATACAAACAGAATCAATCCAATTTACGATTATAAAATTCATTTTTAAGTTAGATTACCCTTTAAAGCCAAACAGATCATTAGCATTGCCAAATTTATAACTTTGGCATTCGTTTAAAAATAATTTTGTAATGGAATCTTATCTTTTATGAAAGCAATCGAACATCACAATAATTATTAAAATTTGGATAAAAATATAAGGTCGTACAATTTTTAAAGTTTTTAATAATAATACTTTTTTTGATGTGTTATAGATTTCTCTCAGTTAATAAGTTAGATTAAAATGCAAAAAATTATTGCAATTGCATAAAGAATCAGTAATTCTAAATCCGTCTCTAAATTTTACTGTAATATTTTACACAACACTTTCTATCAAATAAATTAAAAATCATTCAAACTAATAATATATAAATAAATCCATACAAATAATTAATAAAATAAAAACCATGATTATATATATGTCAAAGAAAGCGGCTGTACTTAATTAAATTTTGCACTGTTTATTATGTACTTATAATTAATTCTGACAGCAATTTCTAAATGAAGAACAAAGTGTCAACTCAAATTCTAACATGCAAGAGATCTTGGATGTTAAAATAAAAATCAGCAAAAAGCTGCATAAATTTAGTGAATTAATATCATAAAAACAACCGACCAATTAACATAATAATTAATACTTTATATTTCTAATTTCTTCGTTTCTAATAAGTTAATTACAGGCTGATAGTTCAAATAAAGTTAGATACAACTGTAACATAACCACCTTTTCTGTATATGAAATATTCATCGAAATAAATATAATTTTAAACAGCCTTAAAAATATAGTGGGAAGTCAGTTATTTTATTACACGATATAAAAAATTATGATAATAGATAAATATATAAAATACCAAAAGGTCTATTGTAAATTTTACAGTATTTTCACCAATGTATGTATATATAATTTTTTTAAGTAATAATAATAATACAAATAACACACTTCATTGCATGGATAATTTATACAAATAACATACTCCATTTTATGAATAATTTAAAGATAAAAGAAAGTGTTATGAACAAAAAATTAAAATATTTTATATAAATATTAAATACTAAAAGACATAGTTTTCTTAATCTCATATTATTTGTACTTAACTCGATTAATTTTTCTTTTAAACTTTTAAAAACAAATGCATACATATTTTACAAAAGAAAAAAAGAGAGGGGAAAAAGTGCATTTCTCCACTTTAATTTATGAAAAATCTACAAAAGTGCATACCTGTACATACGCAAGATGTATAGTAATATTGAGAAATAAAAGCAACAAACGCTTGAAAAAATATTATTAAAAATAATGCATATACTGAAATGGAGCTGTAGTTTCAAAAAACGTAGAAAAGGATTGAACAGCACGCTAACGGAACCAGCCTACTGAATTCTAGGAAAAAATTAGTTGAGATAAATATTTTTAGAAGACTATCTTAAATGCGATAATTTTTTTAAACAAATTTAGCTATTAAAATATCACTAAGGACGTTAAAAAATCAAGCTAGGAAAGATGAATATGTATATAGATGTATATGCAATATTTTGTCATTATCTTGCGATTTAATATATTAATTTTAAAAATATATTACATATTATGACACTCTTTGACATATTCAAATTTTCCTTTTTTAGTTTTGATTAAATAACAAATATTTTAATTAATTTTATTCAACAAACTATTTCGTAATGCAATGAAATCATTTAACTAGCCTCTAATTGAAACTGGTTAATTAATTTGGAAAAATTAACCAATTATTTATGAATTGCATTTTTAACACAATCAAATTGATTGATAAAGTTATCATACGAATTAAATATTTCCAAATGAGCGAAAAGTTGCTCAGGGCGGGAATCGAACCCAGATACTTGGCTTACATTTGGTTCGCTTCCCAGCCTGGGCAATTTTTCGCTCAGTTGGAAATATTTAATTCGTACAATCTATTTAAAAATTTCAAGATTTTAAGACAATCAAAACTGCTATCACTAGCGTATACATTTTCAGTAAAAATTATTAAACGAAAAATTCAATTAAATTTCATAAAAGAAAAGGCAGTATAATCATCATACAAATCAAAAGAAAAAAAAATAACATGGATTTTTTTTTTCTTTTTTATGTAGATTTAAAATAAAAAATAAAAATGGGCATTTCAAATATTTTCAACAAAACATTTTCTTGACTGTACTAAAACCATTTTGAATTAAAAACAGAGTCATAATTATGTGTAATTTCAACAAAATTAATATAAAAAAAAGTAGGAGAGGGAGCTATCTCTTACTGACGTTTTTATTTATGCGTCAATGAGTTTAATATTAATAAGATCTTTTTAATCACATATGTTATACATGCACAGTAATTTTCACACATACAATACACATAAAAACCCTTTTTCTAACAAATGAAAGTAACAGTTACTAGATGGGATCTTCCATAATCCTAACACGCCTTTTCAATTTTGTTGGAAAAGATTGAAATAATTGAATATTCGCAGTTAATTAATAAGAAATCATTAGGAAAAAATGTCAATCAAGCCAATCAACAAATTTAATAACAGATTAGTAAACTTTAACAATAGTTGTAAGGATAAATAAAAATATTTACATTTAGAAAATTTTATATTTGATAAATTATAATTAATTAAGTAATTACCAAAAGCAGCAATAAAAACGCTTTATTTTGTCATGAAAATTAAATAATGTATTATTATTCAAAATCCCAAAATTTTCAAAAAAAAAATCTTATTTCCATTAAGTTAAAAATTTATATAGAGTTTTCCTATAAAAAAGAACTGTTTTTGTAATTTTGATGAAAATTTCTGCAGCTTTTAGTATTTTAAAGGGCCGAAACATGATGATTTGTTGCTTATATTTTAAGGGAAAAAATATTACAATAATTAGTAAAGTAAAACTAGTTTATTAAATTTTTTTTTAAATAAATATTCAATATTCATTTAAAAATCCCTCCGAATTACATAACTGCAATTCATGTTTTTTCCTAAAAATTTTGGTTACAATACATTAGATTGTCCTAGGCATAAAATTCGATTACGGAAAATTCACTGCTTTTTCACGCTAAGTAAAAAAAAAAAGCGAAAACAAATGAATTTATATAAAAAATAGTTTATAATTTTTGCTAAAATAAAAGTAAGAAGAAATAAAAAAAGAGAAACATTGTTCAAACTATTAAATTCATTTATTAACGTACAATCGTAAATTAATTAGCATTAAACTATAAATTGATAAAGCCACATTAAAAAAAATTACACTTTTGATTTATTTTAATTTTAATTTACTTTCTATCTCCCCCCCCCCTCCCTTTAAAATATTCCATTGTTTTAGTTTCACAGCAATTTTAACATAGTTTGGCTAGCTTTTATGGCCGCATCGTCAAATTCATCGTTGTTTCAACTCGTATACAATTTTACGAGTATTAGAGAGAATATTTAGAGATCTATTACCTGTACCGGGCTAACAGAAAAATGCCTTAAAATTAGGATATTAATTTATATTTAAGTTGTAAAAATATTATAATATTGTATCATCATAGAAAACATACCTGTGAATGTAATTTGTATAATTCTGGAATAGCATGAAATGGATTAAACATTGATAACAAAATTCCATTTCTACATACAAAAAGAATGAAGAAGACAATAAATATCCAGAAAAGGCTTACCTGGAAAGACTATCATGGGCTTCAGCGTGTCCTAGAGCACCAACGCACAACACTGTCCTATAGGAACCATAGTCAAAAGAAATAGTGATAACGCAGGAGAAGGGGTGACCCTTTAAATAAGGGTCGTAATCTGGAATTTCAAATAATTTTGAAACACCATCTGATAGGGAAGCGATAATGTCATCACACGTATTTGGCAGTGATTTTTGAGGGTGAGAACTATTGTTAAGATAGGTTTGTTTAAGGACCTAATCAGTTGATTATGCACTAAATCCGTGACTAAGAAAAAAATATCCGGTGGTCAGTTTAAGCAGGTATCTCAGATATCTTTTAATTGACTTTAAAGTTTGTTTAAGATTGAGTGTCAGGATGGTCAAATAATGCAACTATTTGCCGATAAGGGAGGAGTTATCATGTACATACATGTATGACATTGCTTTCACTGATTATTTCTCAAAAGAAGAAAATAAAACAGAAATGACTAGAAATCTTGAAATGAAAACTTTACTGTACTAAAAATTTTAATTCATATTTCCACATACCTATAAAACAAATTTTTAGATTTTTTTTCAATTAGCAGCTAAACATAAATTACTTCAAATATTTATTGTCCCTGCACTGTTCTCAGCATTAACAAGTACTGCAATTTATAAAGCATTAAAGATATTTTGAAAATAAAATATTCGCAACTATAATTCCATATTAGTTATCTCATTTACAAAAATATATAATATACACACAAATATATTTTTTTTCGTATGTATGGAGGTGGTTTCAGTTGCGTTTGTAATTATATAAAGACGTAGCATCTGCAATCGTTGTCTGGTTCGACCGTCCGTCTGTCTGTCCGCCTATAACAATGCAAAAACCACCCAACAGAATGGTTTCAAATTTTAAACACATAATTGTTGGAGAATTTTGTAGAGTTATTTAAACTTTATAAAAATTGGATGAATAGTTCAATAATAGGGACAGTCAAAAGTATTCCATTGCATTACGATCAATGGAAAAAAATACTTTTATCTGCATTTTAATGATGTTACATAGTTTCGAATACATTAAAATTGATATAAAATTATGAAATACCCTAAAACATATATTCTATGGAATATGAAGGGCAAACAATATTCATTATTCATTTACAGGGCCACATAAAGAATTCCATTGGATAATGGCATAGAGAGAAACATTGTTTGCAGTGTATTTTTATTATGTAAAACTATTCCACATAAAATGACATTAATATATGTGTTGAATTTTACTACAAGTTTCTCCCTGTGTAATAGCAAGTGGGTAGTGTTTACAAGGACATACAAAAGTTTTCGAACACTATACTGTATTTGATATATGGTATTAGCGATGACTGCTGGAAGTGCATTTTTAGTTGTGACATGCGTTTTTTACTTTAACTAAAAAATTTTATATTATGTCGCCTGTATAAATTCTGTAGATTATATAGAGGGTTGCAGAAAAGAATTAGTGAGGATTATTGAGTATGAATGAAAATACCTTAAAAGTGGCTTTTAAATGAGTAAAGTCAAGCATTTTTACGCAGAACTACTTTTAGTGTACTAAGATATGCTTGTAGAATATAGATAAAATGATATACAGAGCTACGCAAGGAGTTAGATACATGGCATCTATGGATGATAATCTCTTAAAATATAATTTCACTAGTTTTAAGCGTGTTTTAGTCTTATTTAATAACCAAATAGTGGTATCTATATAAAGATAGTAGGTAAAATATAGGGCAGTACAAAAAAGACCGAAGCTATTCAAATATGCCTCGGTCTATTGGTATAAATTTCTGAAAGTCAAATTTCAACCTACTATGTGTTTTTAACACTTTTCGACATAGCTGAAAAGGTTTATGAATTCAGTTTGACTGTTTGTTGGTCCGAAATTTAACTTGCGTGAATACAATCGGATTCCTTTGTAACTGATGTATGTTATTGAGATTTACTATGCCATGTTCGGTACTGAAAATAAAGTATCTACTGTTTGACACTCAAATTTATTCCATTTCAGTACGGTCTATGAAGAAATGCTGTTAGTATATAAATACATAGCACCTACAGTCCTCGTCTGGTCCGTCTGTTCGCATATAATATCGTAAACACTATCCGATTCAAAGCTTTAAAATTTAATGCATTAATCGTTGCAGAATTCTGTAGAGTCATTGAGAATTTTATAAAGATTGAATCTAAACTTTAAAATAATATTAGTAAAAGTTTTCTTCATTCTATTAAATTCTATCATTCGTAATTAATTCAATGATATACCATGATAGGTGATGATGTCTGGTTGCTATGTTGATTAAGTCCTATTTAAGACGGAGTCCTATTACTTACGTATTACTGAATTTAATACATATAATCGTAATAAATTTTGTATTCATGCATTTTTCCATAAGAATGCAACAGCTGTTGTACAAAAATCTAAATATTTATACAACAATAGTTACTGAACGAACGCATCTCATTTGTCACATTTAACGTACAATTTCCAACTTGTTTATTAAAAATGTTTACTCAAAATTTTGATAACTAAAAAAAATTAGTCATAAATTTTAAATTATTGTGAGGCACATGAAAAATGGATTTAAAATATAACGAAGGAATCGGTAGATGATTTTGGGATTGGAGATGGAAAGAACTTGTGTGACTTCAGGTTTACTCTATTTTTGACTGAGTCTTTAAGGAGACTCTTCACTCACTTGAAAACAACTGTTCCGTAATTTAAAACCAATGGTCAGGTTGTTTTCGAATTACTCTTTTTGAATTTGAATATTTTAAGCATTTTATTATTATTATTTTGCATAGGATTGTTGAGGTCAATCTTTAACATAGCTATCTTTTGATTTTTAAATTTTGGTTGCAGACTTTTCTTTTTCTTTTTCTTTTTTTTTTTTTTAACAGTTTTGTTACTTTTGGAATCAGTTTCGAAGCTAAAAGTACCCTTTAAAAAAAAATCTGCAACCAAATTCGAAAAAATACAAAACAGCCATATTAAAGATCGATCTCTGCTATCTTATGAAAAAAAAAAAAATAAATAAAAAACAAAGAAAAAAACAACAACAACAAAAAAAAAAAGATGTTTAAAAATATTTAAATTTAAACAAGAAATTAGAGTATAACCTGTTGGTTCAACATTACGGTGCGGGTGTTTTCAGAGAAGAGTCCCCTTATTATTTATGCAATAAATTTCGGCACAAGCACAAGATATATGAATTTTCAAACTATTAAAGTGATCAGTAACTAGTCGTTGGGAGCCACCGTAATACTTACCCATCATGGATATGTATATGAAAATAAAACATGTGAAAACTATTTATACAATGCATTGCAATTCATAAACAAAATTTAAATATTGTTAATCTGCATAGTAATGCTCTATTAAAAAACTGCTGATTACCGATATCGACAAATTATATAAAACGCCAAACTATTCAAGTAGTACCGAACGGCGTAAAAGAAACATCCTTATAACTCCAAAAATAATAACTCTATTAACTAACAATTAACTGCATCGGATTAAGCGTCTCATTTCCAATTAAAATATACTTCTGAATTGAAATTTGAATGAAATCCAGGGTCATGAAAAATCGAAGAATGTGGAAAACAGGATTACAAATATCTCGGCAACTAATAATCCGATCGACTTCATTCTATATGCAAAATGTGTGTTATTTTATTGCCTTTTACGTCCATTCCTTAGAACAAAAAAATTCGAAAATTTTTATATACCTTTCATCAGAACGAATTTTTCGAGAGTCCGAAAAAAATAGTTCCGGATAATCGAGGTTGTTGATATTAAATAGGGTTCGTCCCATTCTTACATACTAACTACATACAAAATTTCAAGTCTCTATCTCAATTCGTTCGGGAAATAGAGCGTTTACAGACAGACAGACAGACAGACAGACGGACAACCGGCAAATTTTTTTTTCTAAAAATATGTTTTTCGGAATCTCCACTATCTAAAACGTGTAAATCCGTCAAAATTTTTTTTTCTATTTTCAAAACGATTGCAAGACTTACCCTATACTACGTATGATGGGTAAGTAAAAAGGACTGACTAATGTAATTACCATAGCTTATTATTGGTATTATTACTGGAGGGCTTTGCACCCTACAAGCTACGTTCGCCAATTCATGTTTAGATTCTAAAAACACACTAATTTGGTCGGTTTTAAAAAGATTATAGAAGACTGAAACATAACTAAATAACTAGTGTTGATATCTCTGTAAACGGGTTCTCCTTCCTTTCCCTTTAACTGAGGGATAGAACCAGCTGCTGTTGAAAAGTGTTTTCGTGTTTGATTAAATAATATTAGTTAAACATTTGAAAATCAGGTAATGTAAAATGAACTAAATCAACAAAGTCGTTGCTTCCCAGTATTTTTAACAACGCCATAAGTAAGATACTTTAAATGTATCGTTTTAAATCTGATCGTCACTAAAGTTTTCTTTCTCTTTTTAAGACTCACGCTAAAATATTTTCTTTGTTAGAAACTAAATATTATTTTTTGTACTATTTTAGAATTAAGAAAAAAATCACCTCGAATTATAATTTAAAAAGCAGTACCGATTTCCCTGTAAATGGACTTCTATTTTTTCCCCATTAACTGAGGTATTTTAAAACCGAATCAGCTGCTGTTAATAGATGTTATCGTGTTTGATTAAATAAGATTAGTTAAACATTTGAAAATCAGATACAGTCGACTCTCTTTAATTCGAAATCGGATAATTCGAATCTTCGCTTAATTCGAACTAAACTTGAAGTCCCGGAATTTCCAATGGCAGAATAACGTTAAACTTTTTCATTAATTCGAACTCATTTTCTCTTGACATCGTTTAATTCGAACTAACGAGAATTCCGATTTTTTAATTCTTCCTTTCTTTCTCACGGATTTCAAATCATTTGAATAACTTTCTTTCTTTGATTGTGAAAATTGCTCCAAACGAGTATACATATAATCTTATGCATTTGATATCCACTTTCTAAGTGCCCCGTCTGTTGATCAGTGATGCTTCAAATTTTTCTTTTGTTTCTAATCTTTTAATTAGTTTATGTATTTATACATTCTAATTTTAATATTAAGTCATATTCTGATGATAACAGACATAATAAATTAAAAAAAACACTATAATATTAATACCTTTGTAATAATATCATATAAAACATGTTGTCATTTCATACTTTCCATAATTCGAATTTCAGATAATCCGAACATTTCTTGTGGTCCCGACGAGTTTTAATTAACGTGAGTTGACTGTATATATAAAATGAACTACGCTAATACAGGCTTTGCCTCTCGGTATTTTTAACAAAGCTGTAAGAAAATTGTTTTAAATGCGATATTTTAAATATACCGTTTTAAATATAACGTAATCCTCACCAAAGTTTTATATTTTTATTGTTAGAAAGGAAATGCTATTGTTTGTGCTGTCTTAGAATTGGCAATAATAGTTAAAATGATCATCTCGGATTATAAAATAAATGTCTCGTCTAAATGCATTTTTTAATTTAAGTTGTTTGGAAATGTCATTATTTACCCATTAACCATTCTACCCTGAACTTTTCAAAAAATTGATTTTTTTTTTATGATCTAGTTTGATTAGTCAATTAATTCTGAACTCAATGCAAAAAACCGCATAAAAATATTTGCATTTTTAACGGAGTTATAAGCATTTATGTATCAACACTTTCATAGCCGCATATATAATTTCAACTTTAAGTCGCGTTTTCTCATAACTTGATTTTTGATGACTAACACCAAGATTTTAAAAAAAAAAAAAACTATTTGATGGAATGACTTAATTTTTTTTCTTTGTATGCATATAACATCATTATCTATAGAATGGATTAATATATTTGAGATAGATTAATATTTTGAGTATTTTTAATGAAAAAAAGTTGTATTTTTTAGGGGTTTTTAAATTTTCAAATTTGAGAGATTTTTTAATAATGTTTTTTTTTTAAGTGATAGTTATATCCTTTTCATTCTATAGATAATAACGTTATATGCATGCAAAAAAAAAAAAAAAAAAAAAAAAAAAAAAAAAAAAAAAAAAAAAAAAAAAAATTAAGCCATTTTATCAAATATATATATATATATATATTTTAAATCTTGGTGTTAGTCGTCAAAAATAAAGTTTTGAGAAAACGCGACTTAAAGTTGAAATTATATGGGTGCGGCTACGAAAGTGTTGATACATAAATGCTTAAAACTCCGTTAACCCTTTCCGGCATGGGCAAAATCTGTTAGTAAAATAATAAATTATCGACTGGCACCGGAATTCACAAATGAATTTTTTAGATATTTAGAAACCCTTAATTTAAGCTTTTATTGTAAAAGGAAAAGTTTATTAAAATATTATTGGTGCCGTTTTCAAGTTTGGAATTAAAATTTGGTATCCCAGACCCGGCACAGTGTGCCGGAAAGGGTTAAAAATGCAAATAGTTTTATGCGGTTTTTTGCATTGAGTTAAGAATAAATTGAATAATCAAACTAGATCATAAAAACGTCGATTTTTTGAAAAGTTTTCAACCCCTGAGCCCCCTTAAAATATGACTTAATTTTCGTCATTTACTCATTTTAACACATTTGAATGACTCTATTATTTTTAAGTTTCCCTTCTTTTTTACTATTAACGTGTGAATACAATTGTTATGACATAATTTTCAATATTTTCTGCTTTTAACACGCGATTCTCTAAATCTAAATTTAAAGTCTTTTCTCTCTCTCTCTCTGCTTCTAATAGTCATGTTTAAATTAAATTTTATTTAAGGAAAGTTATTCTTTGTACTTTTTTTTACAATTGATGTTTTTACAATTGATTGTTTATATTATTGATGATAATTGTATTATGCATTTTCTAAATTGTTTATTTAGAAATCATTCCAGTTAATAAACTGTAAAGTTTTGTAATAGTATTCTGTTTCTGTCCGAAAGCGTTTCATAATCTATGCTAGACGCATGATTTTTCTCCTTTCTAGATCAGGGATTCTCTAACTATGGTACGCGTACCAGTACTGGTATGTGAAGTTCTTTTTGACGGTACGCGAAAGTCAATTACTGGTACGTGAAATAAAATAAAAAATTAAGCTTATGGATTCAAAATGATTCTATCCTCATCCTCTTTCTCCATTTGTCAGTTCATCGGCTCCAAAGTGTCTGCTCCCTGATATTTATGTTCTGATAACATTTTGCTTTATTTTATTTTAATGTGATTTTTAAATGCTTTTCAATAAATAATTAATATTATTTTTTAAGTTTCACTTTAAAAAAATGAGCTATTACATTATGTAAAACATGTTATTCTAACTACCATGAAAATATTGACCTCTATCTTTCACCGTTAAAGGGTATAAAGCCAAATATGTATTCCAGTACTATTGAACAGCCCTGTATTTTATCTGTCAGCTAATATACATATTATATAATGCGAAAATTTAGTTTAGCAAGAAAATGCCTAGTAGCTTGAAATTTTTCTTTCAGCAATTTATACTAATATATGGAAACATACTTGAATATTTTGTTCAGCCTTGTAGTTTGCCTGGTATCTTTATTACACATCAGTGTTAAGCTAAAATTTATTTTAAACTAAAACACTCTTAAAACAACTGAAATCACTTTCGTATAAATTATCATTCATCGGCTCAATGTACCCAATCCCTTGCTTTGCCCTGTATATCATTTTATCTGTATTCTGCAAACATTTCTTAGTAAATTTAATGCAATTCAGCGTAAAAATGCACAATTTATTTAAGAATCACCTTTAAGTAATTTACGCTCATATTCAGTAAGAGAAAAGATACATAAAGTTGGTGAATTTAACATGGCGGAGATAGAGCTTTCCAGGTCCCCTTAATAGAGTCATTCTACTATATATTTATTAACTTACGGTAATACGTCATTAAATGTAATATTTTTTTCTCTACTAAAAGGCTCTATTTTGATAATGTGCATATTGTAAAATGTATCATTTTTATTAGCACTTTCCAACAAAGTTGAAAAGTGCTTATGCATTCGGTTTGTCTGTCCGTCTGTCCGCGCTCTAACTCACGTAAATATACTCGGATTGCCATGAAATTTTAGGACGTTATTGACGTTTGCGCTAGCCCGAACCCTATTGAAAATGAAGTTTCTACCATGATTAGTTTATCTACAGGGAGAATCAAAAGTTTCCCATTACATTACGGCCTATGGGGAAAAATCGTTTCAAAGGAATTTTAAAGATGTTATACCCTGTCAAATATATTAAAATTTATATGCTTTTACAAGGTGCATTAAAATATGCATTCTGTAAAATATAAGGTGAAAATGCAGCTATTATTCATTTACAGGGCCACACAAAAGAATTCCAATAGATAATTGTAAAAGGGGGTGTTGGTGTCCGAGATTCATGAAGCAGTTCTTTAGTGTTGTCAAGTGAAAATAAATTCGCACTAATATCTTTTTTGCTTTATATTAACAACTTAAAGAAACATTTAGTAAATTGAAAAAAACAAGATACAGGAATGCAGTTTCCTGCTGCGGTTGCGGGATTAACATATCCAAGTATGCGACACAGTAAGAGAAATATAAGCACCGTGTGTGCTTTACAAAAACGTAAGAGAAACTGCATTCCTGTATCTTGTTTTTTTCAATTTACTAAATGTTTCTTTAAGTTGTTAATATAAAGCAAAAAAGATATTAGTGCGAATTTATTTTCACTTGACAACACTAAAGAACTGCTTCATGAATCTCGGACACCAACATTATGGAGGCACCGGCGAGATAACCTGCGCACATCGCTTTTGATGAATTACGCCGTCTCAAAGTCGCCATAAAGGAGTACCATTCATCCCAGCTGTTTCAGATGTACCTGCGCACATCGCTTTTGATGAATTACGCCGTCTCAAAGTCGCCATAAAGGAGTACCATTCATCCCAGCTGTTTCAGATGTACCTGCACACATCGCTTTTTTTGGATTACAACGGTACAAAGTCACCATAAAGGAGTACCCTACAGCCCAGCTGTTTCAGATAAGTACATTTTTGGTTTATTAGCAGTTTGGCTTTGTTTTTTAACTTGGTTCCCTCATTATTTTAATAATGAGTCAAGAAGATTTAGAAAAGACAGCAATAAATTTACGTGGCAGAGCTAAATCTGCATTAACACGTATCACGAACTTCATTGACGCTGATCAAGTTTTTCAAAAGAATGATTTATTGAATAAATTAGAAAAATTAGAAACAGCTTATTTCGATTTTGATAAATATGATGCACAATTACCAGAAGAATCCTCGGAAATGGAGGAATTTGAAACAAAATATTATGAAACCAAAGCCAAACTGCAATTAGAACTTGAAAAATTTTCTATAAATAGTATGAATGCACATTCTCAAGTTGTTAATGAACAATTACCTATAGTTAATACAACTAATAATTTTAAATTACCCAGATTGAATATTGAGCAATTTGATGGTAATTTCAAAAACTGGATGTCATTTAAAGACTTATATTTATCGTTAGTGCATAATAATGCCAGTATAACAAACATTCAAAAATTTCAATACTTAAGAGGTTTGCTCGGTGAAGAGCCATCGTCAATTATAAAACATATTCCCATTTCTGAAACCAGTTATGCAGAAGCATGGGAAAAATTATTGTCAAGATACGACAAAAGAAAACAAATTGTCGCAGCTCTTATCAAAACATTTATGGATATACCTCCCATTATTCATGCTAATGCACTTAACTTACGCAATATATCAGATATCTCTGACGAGGTAATTCGTGCTCTCAAATCAATCGATGTTAAAGCATCAGAGAGAGACATTTGGTTAATTCATATTCTTCTTCAAAAGGTTGATAATAAAACACGTGAAGAATGGGCTCAATATTCATCGAAGGATGATTTTCCTTCTTTTGATCAATTTATTCAGTTCATTAATGACAGATGTTTATCTTTAGAATTGTATAATAATGATTATACAGGGTTACATAAAAAAGAGAAACAATTTAATTTTCACAAAGCTCCCGCCAATAACGTTATCAAATGTTTATTTTGTAAAGCTAATCACTTATTGTACAAATGTATTAAATTCAAGGAATTAAACGTAAGAGATAGAAAACAATTTGTGAGAAAAAACAAATTATGTAGCAACTGTTTATCTGACAGACACTACACATATCAATCAGGGGGAATTGTGTGTGACATTTTTTAAATATATTAAACTGTTTGATGTATAATAAAATTGATGTATGTCAATGAGGCTTAGTATAAATTATAGGATACTGCCTTCCCTAACATAAAGTACATAGTATTTACAGGAACACACAAAAGATTTCAAATTGTTCATTTTTTCCGAAGTACTGTATATGTATATGTATCCGTTGATGGCTGATGAGTGGATGAAATGCATTTTAATTATGATATGCGCTTATAAGTTTCACTAAATTTATGCATATTATATGGTGTGTATAAATGCTATGGTTAATATACAGGGCTACCCAAATGAGCTCGCCAATGTTACTGAATATGAGCGTAAATTACTTAAAGATAATTCTTAAATAAATTGTGCATTTTTACGCTGAACTGCATTAAATTTACTAAGAAATGTTTGCAGAATATAGATAAAATGATATACAGGGCAAAGCAAGGAATTGGGTACATTGAGCCGATGAATGATAATTTATACGAAAGTGATTTTAGTTGTTTTAAGAGTGTTTTAGTTTAAAATAAATTTTAGCTTAAAACTGATGTGTAATAAAAATACCAGGCAAACTACAACGCTGAACAAAGTATTCAAGTATGTTTCCATCTATTTAGTATATATTGCTGAAAGAAAAATTTCAAGCTACTAGGCATTTTCTTGCTAAACTAAATTTTCCCATTATATACTATATGTATATTAGCTGACAGATGAAATACAGGGCTGTTCCAGTATTACTGGAATACATTTTTGGCTATATTTGGCTTTATAGCCTTATTTACCTAAATAACGAAGTTTTGTTAAAGATTTTATGAAACATTGGAAAGTGCTTCATAATCTATGCTTAACGCATGATTTTTCGTACTTGTTATATTTGTAAAAGAAATTTTGTTTCAAACTTTTAGCATAATGTACTAAATTTTGTCTCCTAAGATTTTTGAATTTCACGATTGTTAATGCGATTTTATTTTCTATGTGATTTTTAACGATATTTCGAGGTTTTTTAACGTTTAGCATCGATTTTTTGTCAATCATGAAGTATTTCAAACTAAAGTAAAATCTCTTTCGAATGAATACACATGCGATTTTAGTACTTATTCATTGCATGTACTTATTTATTGCATATAATAACAGCAGAGTTTACCCCAGGTTTAAAAAAAAACAGGGCGCTACTGTTCTGAAAAGGGCACTTTTTACATTTTTCAGGACACTTTTTCATTTTTAAGGGCACTTTTATAGATTTGAATCTAGAATTTAGCGGTTCAAAAAATCATGAGAAAACAGAAATTTCATCAAAAAATTGAAAAAAAGAAAAAAAAAGGTAAATTTTGTTTAGAGATCGCGAAAAAAACGGTCTATTTTGCTAAAAGATCGCAAAAAAAACCAGCAGATTTTTTTTAAAGATCGCAAATAACGGCATATTTTGCTAAAAAAGCGCGAAAAAACGACAAATCTCGTGAAAATATCACGAAAAAACGGAATTTTTCACAGAATTTTCCGTTTTATTGCGGTTTTTGGATGAAATTTGACGTTTTTTCGCAAATCTTTTGACGAAATCTGCTGTTTTATCGCAATTTTTGTGACGAAAGTTACCATCTTTTGCGACTCATTTGACAAAATTTTCCGTTTTATCGCGATTTTTGGAAGAAATTCGTCGTTTTTTCACTAGCTTTTGAGGAAATCTGCCGTTTTGTGAATTTTTGTGATTTTTTTTTTTTTTTTTGAATATTGCCGGAAATTAGTCGTTATTTCGCGATTTTTAACAAAACTTGCCGGTTTTTTAGCGATTTTTTGACGAAATTACCCGTCCTACGGGACGCGTATGAGGCTATTTTTTGCGTTCCGTCGCCGATTTTTTGCGTAATTTAGGCGCTATAGCGCATTCGGATCATCGCTGGAGGGCAGCGTTTTTTCAAATGTGGGGCAAGAAGGGCGCTATTTTTTAAACTAAAGGGCAGGAGGGGTGGAGCGCCCCCCTGAAACCCTCTGGGGGAAACTCTGGTAATAGTACTGGAATACATATTTGGCTTTATACCCTTATTTACCTAAATAACGAAGTTTTGCTAAAGATTTCATGAAGCGTTGGAAAGTGCTTCATAATCTATGCTTAATATATGATTTTTCTTACTTGTTATTTGAATGTTAATGTAAAGTAGGCGATCTAAGCACCAATTTAATAATACAGTCGAGTCTCTATATAGCGATATTCATCGTTCCGTCAAAAAATTCGTTATATAGAAAAATTCGTTGTATAGAGAAAATTGCAAAATTTTTCATATAATGTGTAATTTTTTATATAAAAATGTTTTTGAGCTTTTAAATTAAGATTTTGAAATGGTTAATGCAAAACATTAATTTGATATTCTATTTTTTATTTACTTAACACTAGAACGCCGGGAAGGTGTCAATTTGACACCGATCACTGGACTAAGTGTCGATTCAAACCAGAAAAATCTTCAAGGAATAAGTTATACATCACTTGCAATGAAATGAGCTAAACAAATAAACCATATAATTTCAAATAATTTTTCTGGTTTTAAATATATTTTATAAAACTTGCGTAAAATTTCCCGGCGCTCTAGTGTTAAACAATTTCAAAACAAAAAAAATCATCTTTTTTTTTTTTTTTTTTTTTTTTTTGAAAAGACAGTAAAACAACAAAAATGTGTTGAAGAAATCTATGTTTTGATTTCAAAGCTTTTGCATTTTTAAAAATTTTCAAATTTTAACAACAAATGCATGAGTGGAAAACATTTTTTTTCCCATTTGACGTCATTCCCAAATAATGTCAAAGACAATAATCATTTCTCTTCCTGGTTTTGTTTAATTTTTTTCCATCAGCATTGTTCACAATGTTGTTTAAAATGTTACCATTAGTGGAACTTTACGTATCAATAAGATTTGTATGCATCTCCGAAAATTTAAACCGAGCTAAATTTTCTTCGATACTCCCACACGTCTTAATTTTTCTCCATTTCTCTTTTTAGTCTACTATCGCCAGCTTCAGAATTCACTGAAAAGTGTGACTTTTCAAAGATAATGCAAATCTTACTTTCTGTAACTTTGAATCGCTAAACTTTATAAAATTTCTCATTTTCCTTTCAAAGGTAATGTAAACTTTTGTGTGTGTGCGCGTGTATGTGTATCGTTTGGGGGTGTGTTACAAATCACGTGTGAAGCAACCCAAAGGCGCCTTGCGGTCGCCGATGAAAAGCCACCTGTGGCGCAATGTTTTATTTTAATAGGTAGAAGTTGTTACGAATTCACGATGCGAGGAAGAATATTTTACTTCCCCGTAAAAATATATATCTTTTTTTATGTAAATAGTCTATGCTAGTGTCTGTTCAACTATATGTGTGTGTGGTGAAAATAAATAGAAAAAATGCCAAGTGGAATATTTTTTAAAGAAAACAAACACGAACTTATATAGCTCGAATATAGCTTCCAGGATTAAAATGTTCTCTAGAAAATCTCAGTATCAACATGGTGCCGAAACCCGGGAAATGGAACATTAATATGGATTAAACATAGATTTCCCGATCGGGAAGTGCGTTTTCAAGATTACCGAAAAGAAGCTCGAGTCTCGGCAGAAAAAAGGTACTGTAATTCTTTATTTCTAAGCATGAATCTTGAAAAATTAAAGGCTAAGAGTAAAGTGATGAAAACGAGCGTAACTAAATTAATAACAAAGGTCGAGTCGTTTATTGAAGATATTGATTTTGAAAATAAAGATAATATTGATAAGCTTTCGGAATTTTTGAATAATTTGGATGAAAAACAATTAAAGGAAATTAATTTGAAAATCGAAGAATTGATCACTGATAATACGAATTTAGAAACGGAAGTTCAAAATAGTATCGATTATAATGATATTATTAATGAAACGATTAATGAAATTTAAAATAAAAATAAATTTGAAGAAATTTAAAAATGATGTTGAATCGAGAAACGCTAGTTCGTTGTCAAACGCTAGTACGGTTCCTTATGTTAGTACACGATTGCCTACTGTAAATTTGCCAAAATTAAATATTCCGAATTTTAAAGGCGATCCTAATACATTTCTTGAATTTATCAATAGTTTTAAAAATACTATTGATGTTAATGATAATTTGACAAAAATAGAAAAATTAATATATTTGAAATCATTTTTGTCTGGTGAAGCCTATAAAACGGTATCTGGATTAGCCCTAACAGAAAGTAATTACGATCACTCGCTAGATTTACTAGAAAAAAGATATGGTAAAACGGAAATTTTAATTAGCGGTTTTATAAATAAATTATTAGAAATCGAACCGATCAGGTCGTGTTCGAATACAAAAATGTTGAGAGATTTGTATGATGAATGCGAAATAAGCATTAGAAATTTGCAGGCGATAGGAGTAGCTACGGACAATTTTGGGTATTTACAATCATTCTATCATTCTATCAATGCCCTATCATTTTAAGGCAATTACCTCATAATTTGATAATTGAATTTCAAAGGAAAAAGGATAACGAAAAGCCAGGGGATGTTAATGAATTAATGAAATTTATAAAATTTGAGATTGATTCAAGGGAAGCGGCAACTGTTATATCAGGAAATTCCTTAAAAAGTCCAGAAAAATCTCGATGGGAAAAAAATGCTCCTTCCAGAACAAAAACTAATTTTCCCACTTCAGTTGCGCTGAACACGGTCGTAAAAAATGTTTGTGTATTCTGTAATTCGAATCATAATAGTTTAAAATGTAAGGAAATGACGGATGAACAAAAGCGTTATAAGTTAAAAAAAGAAGGAAGATGTTACCGATGTTTTTATAAGAACCACCTATTATCTCTATGTAAAGCTAAAATACAACCGTGTGAGCTATGCAAGAGCTTTCAACATAATTATTTGTTTTGCCCCGCTAAGAAATCCTCTGAAATTAGCCCCGTTGAGAATACTAAAAAATCAGAAGTTGTACAAAATCAAGAAAATCAAGCGGTTGTATCATCTGTTATTAAAACTCAAAATTTTCCAGAAAAATATTCGACAATTTTGCAAATGGCGTGCGTACAGGTAATGGGAGATTCCAAGAAATTAAGTACAAGGCTATTGTATGATTCTGCATCTTCGCGCACATTTATTGCAAAGAATTTAGCAACTGCTTTAAAACTAAAGCCAGTAAAAAGAGAGAAATTGCTAGTTTATACTTTCGCGAATCGTAACGCCATAGAACAAGAGTATGATTTAGTGGATATTACTATAATTAGTCGCCATCCTCCGTATGAAAGGATAACAGTTCAGGCGCTCGTGTCAGAAATAATTAGTGCGACGCAAGTAAAATCGCATATTGATTCACAGCTCATAAATTCCGTTTAGATGAAAATGAGTTTGCTGATAGATTTATTAATGAAAAGACTGTACAAATATTATTGGGATGTGATTATATGTTTGCGACAATCACGGGAGGGGTAGAGAAAATCAATAAATATTTATTTATTCAACCAACAATATTTGGAAAAACTTTAATTGGACGAATGCATAGCAATAACGTAAATGGAGCTTCTTGTTTTAAGGTCATTTGTACATCAACAGACAATGATTTAAGAAAATTGTGGGATGTGGATAATTTTTTATCCTTTCCCACTGATATTCAAAACGACGAAAAATATGAGGTGATTACGCAATTTCAGAGGGAAATAATTTTCGAGAATCAAAGGTATATCGCGCCATTTTTATGGTCGTCTCAAGTAAACAAACAAGGTTTATCAAATAATTTCGAAGTTGCGAAACAGAGATTTGTGGGTCTGGAAAAGAGATTAAGGGGTAATAAATCTTTATTTCAGAAATATAACGAAATTATGAAAGAACAATTAAGTGAAGGTATTATTCAAAAGTGCGATAATAATTGCTTTATTGGTTACGTAATGCCACACCAAATCATTTTTAGACCAGATTCTTCTAGTACAAAATCAAGAATTGTTTATGATGCTAGCAGTAGAAGAAATAATGAAAAAAGTCTAAATGATTGTCTTTTCGCTGGAGAAAATTTAAATCCTAATTTAATTGACATAATATTAAATTTCAGGTCTCATAAAATTGCTTTTTTGGGCGATATTGCTAGAGCATTCTTGCAAATAGAAGTGTCTAAAGAGGACAGGAATTATTTGCGTTTTTTATACTTTGATGATTGTGACATAGATAAGCCTGTGACTTTATATCATTTTAACCGACATTGTTTTGGCGTCACGAGCTCCCCGTACGTGTTGGCTTCGACAATTAAGAAACATATTAGAAAGTACAAAGAAATTAATCCTATTGCTTATAATATGTTAGATAATTTTTTATACGTGGACGATTTGGCATATGGGGCTCCGACAGTTCAAGAAGCTTTCAATATATCAGCTTCTGCTGACTCAATACTTAAGGATGCGAATATGAACTTGAGAAAGTTTAATACAAATTCTTTAGAATTAAGGAAATTATGGAATAATGGTAACCCAGTTATAGAAACAGACGAAAGTCATTCAAAATTAAAAATTCTGGGACTTAATTGGGATAATGTAAAGGACGTACTGTCAATAGATTTTAAAGCGTTTATGTCAGATGGTGATAATTTGGAATACACCAAAAGACATGTTTTGCACAGCGCTGCCAAAATATTCGATCCTATCGGATTCATATCGCCATTCTTAATTAGAATTAAATTACTTCTTCAAGAGTTATGGGAACGCGGTTTAGAATGGGACGACACACTTCCTAAAGAATTTAAAGAAAAATATGAAAAATGGTATAGCGAAATAAAACTGTTAGAAAAGATTCAGGTACGCAGGTATTATTTTAACACAGATAATATTTTAGATAATAAAGTTCAACTTCATTTTTTTTCTGATGCTTCGTTAAAATCTTACGGGGCGGTGGGCTACTTCAGATACCAGACTTCCGACGGCTTTTCTAAAACTTGTTTCGTAATTTCTAAAGCTCGTGTATCCCCTTTAAAAATAATCACTTTGCCGAGATTAGAGCTTCTAGGTGCATTAATAGCTTCCAGAATAGCCAGCCATCTAAAAAATGTTTTCAATAACATTCAAAAAGTAGTGTTCTGGACGGACTCCACAATAACGTTGAACTGGATCAAAAATTCTGCTGCCAAATGGAAGCCTTTTGTTGCGAACAGGGTGGCAGAAATACAAGAAAATTCTGACCCCAGCGCATGGAGACATGTCAGCAGTAAAGATAATCCTGCTGATATGCTCACTAGAGGACTCTCTTCCAAAGAATTAGCCAGTAATAAGTACTGGTGGCATGGCCCCTGTTTGGCTAAGTAAATCCTAAAATTTTTGGCCAAAACGTGACAATAACGTAAAATCTTCTTTTTCTAACATTGAAATGGAATCGAAGGATAAAATTGTCGTGAACTCGGTTATTACTCTTGAAAGAATCATCAACATTAATAGATATTCTAATTTAAATAAACTATTGAGAATAACAGCCTATGTATTGCGTTTTATAAATTTGACTAGGCATAAACAAGATAATCGAGACACTTTAACACTGGAAGAACTCCAGGAAGCGGAGAATTATTGGATAAGACAAATTCAAAATGAAAAATACTTTGCAGAGCTCAAATGCTTGGAAAAAACAAAACCCCTTCCTAGAGATTCTAGTCTCATGAAATTAAATCCTTTTCTGGATGCTGAGGGCATCTTACGTGTTTCCGGGCGACTTTCAAAATCTAACATCTTGCTAGAAAATGAAAAGTATCCGATTATTCTGCCGCCCAAAACTAAATTAGCTGAGTTAATTATTTGGAATGCACATGAGAAAGTGTACCATTCTTCAGTGACACATACGCTTGTCGAAATCAGAGAAAGGTTCTGGCTTCTAAAAACCAGAAAAACGATAAAGGGTCTACTCAAGAAATGTGTTGTCTGCAAACGATTTTCTGCGAATCCAGGAGACCAGATAGTAGCTCCGTTGCCACCTGATCGTATTGAACAGTCTCCACCATTTAATATTCTAGGATGCGTTTCGCAGGTCCCTTATTCGTAAAAGATAAGACAAATAAACAATATATTTTACTTCTTACCTGTGCTGTAACAAGAAATGTTCATTTGGAACTGGTAGACAGTTTATCTACACAAGCCTTCTTGCTCGCATTTAGAAGGTTCATAGCTAGACGGGGTTTATGCTCCGTAATTTATTCCGACAATGCACGCACATTTAAACGTGCTGAACTAGAATTTAAGAAACTTTGGAGCTTAGTAGCTCATCCAGAGGTGAAAGAATTTTTTGCTTCCCATAAAATAAAATGGAAATATATAGTAGAAAAAGCCGCCTGGTGGGGTGGCTTTTATGAAAGGATGGTGCGAAGTGTTAAAACAGCCCTACGAAAAACGCTAGGTAAAGCTTCATTAACTTATAACGAACTGTCCACCATAGTAGCTGAAGTAGAAGGCACCATAAATTCTAGACCCATCACTTACATGAGTGATGAAAGCCAGGATCCCCTACCATTGTGCCCAGCACATTTTTTGATAGGGAGAAGAATAACTTCTCTCCCTCCAGCACGCCTGCATCTTGACTCGAATTTCTCTTCCAGGAAAGAATTGCTTAAATCTTATAATTATCGAGAAAAATTGATGAGATTGTTTTGGTCCCGATGGAAGGGAGAATATTTATTAAATTTGAAATCAGCCCCCCAAAGTATAAACAAAACTAATATTCCCCAATTTAAAATAAACGATATTGTCTTAATAAAAGACGATAGTTTACCCAGAAATTTCTGGAGTTTGGGTAAAATTATAGAAACCTTTCCTGGAAGAGACGGCAAGGTGAGGGCCTGCAAAATAAAAACTCAAAAATCTGTTTTGAGAAGACCGGTGCAATTACTCTATAATTTGGAAATCAATGACAATTAACTGTTTTTAGTGAAATTTGCATTGTAATCTTTTCTTTTATTATTCTAGTTGAAGTGTATGTCCAGAAATCTTAAAGTGTCTTAAAGTATGTATATTCTTATTATATTTTGAAATTTGTATTTGATTTAATGTATTTTATTGCAACATATATTGTGATGAACCCCATAGGTTCATGGGGGGGGGCAATGTGTTACAAATCACGTGTGAAGCAACCCAAAGGCGCCTTGCGGTCGCCGATGAAAAGCCACCTGTGGCGCAATGTTTTATTTTAATAGGTAGAAGTTGTTACGAATTCACGATGCGAGGAAGAATATTTTACTTCCCCGTAAAAATATATCTTTTTTTATGTAAATAGTCTATGCTAGTGCCTGTTCAACTATATGTGTGTGTGGTGAAAATAAATAGAAAAAATGCCAAGTGGAATATTTTTTAAAGAAAACAAACACGAACTTATATAGCTCGAATATAGCTTCCAGGATTAAAATGTTCTCTAGAAAATCTCAGTATCAACAGGGTGTCCTTCGATTTTCACATCTTTTTTCACATGATCAATAAAGTAGAAATGTACAGCTATGAAATATAAACCAGGACACACTAAATCTAAATGCATTTCACAAATAATTTAAAGCATTGTCTAAAAAAATTAAGAACATTTTCTGAAAAAATTCGTTATATGGAGATACATATTTCGCTGTATGGAAATTATTTTTAATGTAATAATGAAAAAATATACAAACAAAACAACAAATTCAAAAATAACGTTATAACAAAAAATTCGTTAAATAGTGAAATTCGTTGGATGGAGTTTCGTTATAGAGAGACTCCACTGTATAATCATACAATTAAATTCAGTAAAAGCTGCTCAGGTGGAAGCACAAAAGACCGGAAAAATATTTGATTTTGATGTATTCCGTTTGCGAAAAATTTCTGTAGTAGTTTTGACTTTCTCACCTGCTGGTACGCGGATGTATGAATTTCTATTTAGTGGTACGTCAATCTGAAAGTTTGAGAACCCCTGTTCTAGATAACTGCACATTTTATTTTATTTTTTGTGCCGATAGACTAGCATCACAAAGAAAATAGTTTTACAGTCAGTGCTTGTGTTCATTGAAGATGAAGGGGAAGAAGAAAATCATCGCTATTATTTTTTTTTTCTCCTCGACATTTTATGGCTTTTTAAGGAGGTCCAAGACACATTTTGAAATAATTTTTATTTATTGAGTTAAAATTCTGAATGTTTTGTGATAGTTAACCATGTCATTAGTAATCAAAATAACATAATAAAACTTATAATTAAAAAACAAACAAACAGAGAAAAACATAATTTGCAGAACAAATTTAAAAAAAAAAAAAAAATTATTTCCTACACTGTTTACGCTCGAAAAGGGGCATATATTATGATATTAGATTTAGTTATTTCTACATTTAATATTAAATTTTTGTAACAAATAAGTTAAACCGAGTGAACATTAAAAAATAAAAATGAAATTCAAACAATATGATACTTAAACATTCTAGATCTTAGATTCCGTTCAAACGAAATCGAAATAAATCTAAGACTTTTTTCATATCTATCCATTTCATACCATAAGACTTTCTTTATATATATATATATATATATATATATATATATATATACATAAAATGTAATTACAACTCGTGCTATTTCGAAAAAATATAAATGAATGATTTCACATAAAACATTCAGCTATTATAAACTATATTTAATTTTATGTATCCATATTATTCTTACAAACAAATGAAGACATACGAATAATTAGATACATATTTATTTATTTATTTATTTATTTATTTATCGAGTTTGCGACATTTATTTTTGCGGGATTTGTGCATTATTCCATGATAGTGACGTCATATTCATACTTTTCTATAAATGTTTAAGACTGGAGAATGTGAAATTTTTCAGCGGTATATTATTATACAGAATTGTTTGATAAACATAGTGAAGCAGATAGCTTTTAAATCGAAGAATTATTTTAAGATATATTTAATATTAAAGTTGGAAAAAATCATTCTCTTAAAAAAAGGTTTTATAGGAGCAAAAACTATACATAGGAATTAAATCATTGCGTATTAATATTGAAATATTGATAATATAGATTAATGCTGTTCCCATACGCAAATCTCGCTTCTTTCTGTTTCATCCCGTCCAATTGGCAATAATTTTAAGAAGGCGGAACCTGTCGAAATTCGACGAAAGAAAATCTTTAAGAAAGAACTGTTTCATTGATTTATAATAAATCTACAAAATTAGTTACAGTAAAAAATGCATCTTATATATTGATAAGCCTAACTCTCAAACAAATATTATTTTAAGCTGAAATTAACAAAATACTATAAAACTCAATTATCCAAATTATTGAACGAAATAAAACCGAAATTCACCGGATTTTATAACAGAAGATATTTTTAAAATAGTATCCGCATTTTAATTTTTTTTTTTCCAATTTTAAGAGAAAAATGCAGCGGTTCTGTTGCAACAATTACAAAATTGGTACTAAAAATTATGAAACTAAATTAATATCTCAAAAGATACGGGTAAATTGAGATACAGTTTTTAAACAAATTGAATTTAAAAGTACATTTTTTTCGCTATACGACGGTGTAAAAATTTAAAATGTACGATGTTTAGAAGTGTAAAATTTGCAGTACCGAAAATTGCAAGGGAAAGTGTTGCCATTCGTAAAATGACGTATGCGTTAAGCACAGATACGTTTGGTCTTTATAATATAGATAGAAGTCGGCAATCTTAGGGGAAGTGCAAAGAAAAACGTTTGAAGCAACAACAGCAGATAGCAGCACTATACCTAATAATAAAGCTGACTCAGCCTTACGATATGTGCCGAATAAAAGCTATGCAAATGTGAAAATCATTTAAATCAGGTCCGGCTTCACCTATAAAATGTCTTCGACAAAAATGTATTTTTTTTTTCTGGAATCATAATTAAACTCATAACGCATCTGTTTCTGCTTCAAAGCGTATTTTTAAATGCGATATCTATGTTCATTTAAAGAGTACATTAACATTATCTTAAAGTGGATTTTCTAATCTTTTTTTTTTTTTTTTTCTTCTTCTTCCAGTTACAAAACATATTAATTTAAGCCATTTCTTACACTTAACAAATCGGATGTGGCAATCTCAAAACTTTCCTCTATTTCATATTTCATACCTGTTAATAGTTCAAAATTCGCCGTCAAAGTGCCAAAATTAAATGACAATCTATACTCATCGTGCAGTGATGGTAACCTCGTCAGCCAGATTTTCCCTCAAAATTTCCCACATCAGTCTTATTTTCCCTTCATACTTAGTATCTGGTGCTGCCCTCTGTCAGAAAAACTTGTAACTTCATTATTTCCTATATTATACCCCCTCCCCCCTCCTCTTTGAAGCTTTTGAACATTAAAAAATAGTACATTTTTCAATAAAAGGAAACAATAATAAAAAAAATTTTTTGAAAGATTTTTGTTATTTCAATAAATACTAAAGTATATATTCGGGGATTAACATGCTGAAAAAACAAAAATATAAGTAATTTGGTTTACTGAAAGTAAGCACAATTTTTCGATGATTAGTAATAATTTTAAATATTTCATTTTTAAACTATTTAAATGTTTCAGCAAGATAATCTGTTAATTAAAAAATCGAGTTCGTTCATAATTATATAAGCTTATACAAAAGAAAGAAATTACACATATCAACGAAAAGCTTCGATAATGTATTTAATTTATAAATAGTTCTGTGATGTTAGGGAAGGCGAGTTACATTTCTTAACATAACATTTAAAAATGTCATACAATTTGTATTTTCACTTAGAAAAGGATGTTTCTTTCTTCGAGTGTTCATTCTTGATTCAGAATAATAAAAGAAATATTTTTATGTTTGATCGTCCATCTTTGTAAAAAAAATTGCATTCTGCATCTAAACACGGATTTGAGAGATGCTAGTGCATTGCAGCGAACAGCATTTAACAAGAGAATATCATACATTTACAGTATCCTCTTAAAGTTGAAACAACACTCACAAGGAAGGTCTCCATACGGGCATACCCCGAAAAATCTGGAAAAAAATACAGAATGTTCTTCTTGTGTGCATATATACGTTTATAAAAAAATTTCGGCGGAACCTCCATTCAGTATCCGTAAAAAAATAATGAAAATTTCGTTAGTTGGCGATTTATCGCCGGTTGGGGATGGAATGTAATTTCAAAAAATACTTTATGTCAAACACACTTTAAGAAAAAAAAAAGTTTCATGTTGAACTTGTTTTGATAAATTTTATTTAAATAACTTTAGTTTTGTAAGTTTTAGTTTGTTTTAAGTATAATTTTGTTATATCGATATTTATGTGTATTTATATTCAAATTTAATCAGCAAAATTTCAGATTTAAAACGAAATTCAAAATTTAAATTAATTAAATTTGTTTCAAGCTTAAAGTCCAATTGAGAATTGTCGATTAGATTTTGTTGCTGTGGAAACACCTGGATTTTATTTTTGAGTACGCTTAAATGTATGAAAATATTTTTTCTCAATAAGATTTTTTTTAAAAATCTATGAAAACATTTTTTCCAGTGATTAATTAAATAACTACTTCAACAAGTAATCTATATATGTAATACAATATGTATATATATGTATATAATATGATAAAGTCTCTCATTGTATATGTTTAAATTCATTAAATATTATTTACACGCATTCTAAATATCCAACAGTTTTGAGTTGCATTATAATCGTTTGCTTTTGGCGAGGAAAAGGGCTGCTCGCCAAATCGAGTAACTCTTTCGTCTTTTCACGCCAAATATTCGAAATATTTTTAATTTTTTACTTACTTTCTACTGTGATTCCGCCGCTAATTCTGATTGATCCTTTATTACCTACATAAGTACTTTAATTAGTATTTTTTCCATAAAATTCTGAATATGCCCAGTATGGAGACCGTCCTTGTCAGTTCAGTTCCGATTTCTTTTGCGACTGTAAGAATGACCAGCCTGCCCTTCATTCTATGAAGAATAATGCATCGTTCAGATTACAAAACAGGAGACCTAGAACGAACCGTGGCTTCCCCATGCATTACTATATGGGGATTAACAATGTTTATTTAAGTCACTTAGAGTTAAGTAATTTAAATCGTTTAGTCTGAACGAGATTATACACAATTACTTTTAACAACACAAATAGTAGCCGCTTATTTCGAGAAAAAATAGCTAAGGGAGAAAATTCTCAAAAACGTCGAATTGTCCCACAAAACTTTCCTTTTTCCCACAAAGCTCTGTTTTCCCCACAAACGAGGGAAATTTCCCACAAAGTACCATCACTGTCATCGTGAAAACTCTAAAAGTCGTGCATTAGTTCTTGAAATAGGACTATTGTGGATATCGGGAAAACTGCAACAGAAAAGCGCTACCTATTGAACGATTTATACCAAAACATAAACAATACAATACTATTTATCAAACTATACCTAAATCTGAAGTTTGCGATGAAAATTCGGGAATTAGCTTTTGAAATAGAGCTATTGCTGGAATCGGTAAAAATTCAGCAAAGCAGTGCCATCTGCAGGTCGATTGACACCAAAATATAAACAGAACTATTTCATATCATGGATTTATTGAATCTGAAGGTTGTGGAAAATCCGTACATTCATTCTTGAGGCAGAGCTATTGCGGAAGTCGTGAAAAATGCACAGCATAGCAGTGTCACCTGTTGAGCAATTTACACCAAAATGTAAACAACATCAATTCATGTAAAAAGCTAACTGAATCTAAAATTTGATGGAAATCTGTGCATTAGTTATTAAAATAGAGCTGTTGCACAAATCGTAAAAATTGCAACATAACAGTCCCACCTGTTGAATGATTTATAACTAATCTGCATCAATCTATATCAAAGACTATCAGAATATAATTTTTTAATAAATTCCGTGCATTATTTCTTGAGATAGAGGTACTGCGAAAATCGTGAAAAATGCAGCATAACAGTGCCACCTGTTGAGAGATTTACGCCAAAATGTAAACAGCATCAATTCTTGTCGAGAATTAACTGAATCTGAAGTTTGATATAAATCCGTACATTAGTTACTGAGATAAAGCTGTTGCGTAAATCGTTTAAAAAAAAAAGGTTGCAACATAGCAGCGACACCTGTTGAGTGATTTACACCAAAAAAATATCAGCATTAATTTACATCAGGGAATACCTGAATATAATTTTTTATCAAATTCTGTGCATTAGTTCTTGAGATAGAGCGCTCACAAAATTTCTGTCACATACAGACAGATAGACATTTTGTGAAAACATGTTTTTTGTAATTTCTGATCCCTAAAACGTGTAAATCCATCGAAATTCGGTATTCGAAAATTTTCACGAATCCAATATTTTTTTTTTTTTTTTAAGATAAAAGAAAGTAATTATTATTATTTTTTTTTCTTTTCACAGTAGGATAGCTAGTAGATGGAATTCACTAACAGACTACGTTTTATGCTTTTTTAGAAACATGGCTGTAAACAGATTGGAATGAAACTTTGCTCATTTAATGTAAGTATTTAATAAAATATTCTTTTTTGCTCATAAGGATGTTTAACGAAAACGAAACATGACTAAATTAATAAGTCGAACCTCGTTAACATGAACCTCAAGGCGAATCAAAATTTTGTTCATGTTAACAGTAATTCATATTATCAGTATCAAATCTTTGTATTTGTCTTTATAGGGGACTGTAAAAAAAGTTCACGTTAAAAGTAATTCACGTTAAGCGTGTTCATGTTAACGAGGTTTGACTATAATATTTATTTTACCATTAACCGTTAATTTCCATCTTTATCTTATAGATACACAAATATCATTGGGAAAATCTCAACAATTAAGTACGCAAAGATGCTGACTTTGATAAAACTAGTCGTTGGGGGCCACCGTAACACTTACCCATCATAGATATGCATAATATAAAATATGAAAATAAAACATGTGTAAACTATTTATAAAATGCATTGCAATTCCGAAACAAAACTTAAACATGCATTTTAATACTTTTAATATACATAGCTCTATATATATGCTCTATAATGAATTACTGATGAACCCATTTCGACAAATTATACAAAACGCCAAAATACTCAAGTAAGTACCAGATTGCGTAAAAGAAACATCCTTATAACTCCAAAAATAATAATCATATTAACTAAAAATTTACTGCGTCGAATTAAGCGTCTCATTTCCAATTAAAATACATCTTTTTATTGAAATTTGAATGAAATACAGGGTCATGAAAAATCGAAGAATGTGAAAAACAGGATTACAGATATCTCGGCAACTAATAATCCTATCGACTTTGTTCTTTATACAAAATTTGTGTTATTTTATTGCCTTTTATGTCCACTCCTTAAAATAAAAAAATTCGAAAATTTTTATGCACCTTTCAGCAGAACGAATTTTTCGAGAGTCCGAAAAAAATAGTTCCGGATAATCGAGGTTACTGATATTAAATAGGCTTCGTTCCATTCTTACATACTAAGTACATACAAAATTTCAAGTCTTTATCTCAATTTGTTCGGGAGATAGAGCGGTTACAGACAGACAGACACACAGACAGACGGACGGCAAATTTTTTTTTCTGAAAATATGTTTTTCGGAATCTCCAGTATCTGAAACGTGTAAATCCGTCAAAATTTTTTTTTCGATTTTCAAAACGATTGCAAGACTTACCCTATACTACGTATGATGGGTAAGTAATAAATAATAATTTGAAATATAAAATTCGTTCTTTATTCTTTTCTTGACTTTTTTATCTCTACAAAAAAGACCACTTCAAAAATTATTTTATGCAAAAAAAAAAAAAAAAAAAAAAAAAAAAAAAAAAATCCAATTTTATGTCATGGAACAGCTTAACTCTAGAACACGTATATGTAACTAGTCGTTGGGGCCCACCATAATACTTACCCATCATGGATATGTATATGAAAATAAAACATGTAAAAACTGTTTATACAATGCATTGCAATTCATAAACAAAATTTAAATGTTGTTAATGTACATAGTAATGCTATATTAAAGAACTGCTGATTACCAATTTCGACAAATTATATAAAACGCCAAACTACTCAAGTAGTACCGAACTGCGTAAAAGAAACATCCTTATAACTCCAAAAATAATAATTCTATCAACTAACAATTAACTGCGTCGGATTAAGCGTCTCATTTCCAATTAAAATATACCTCTGAATTGAAATTTGAATGAAATACAGGGTCATGAAAAATCGAAGAATGTGGAAAACAGGATTACAAATATCTCGGCAATTAATAATCCAATCGACTTCATTCTATATGCAAAATGTGTGTTATTTTATTGCCTTTTACGTCCATGCCTTAGAACAAAAAAATTCGAAAATTGTTATATACCTTTCATCAGAACGAGTTTTTTCGAGAGTACGAAAAAAATAGTTCCGGATAATCGAGGTTGATGATATTAAATAGGCTTCGTCCCATTCTTGCATACTAACTACATACAAAATTTCCAGTCTCTATCACAATTTTTTCGGGAGATATAGCGTTTACAGACAGACAGACAGACAGCAAAAAAAAATTTCTAAAAATATGTTTTTCGGAATCTCCACTATCTAAAACGTGTAAATCCGTCAAAAATTTTTTTTCGATTTTCAAAACGATTGCAAGACTTACCCGATACTACGTATGATGGGTAAGTAAAAATACATCATTCTGATGTACAGTCGTGCGAAAAAAATATTGTCATTTCGTACGGAGTTGTGCAAAAAAGTAAACATACCTCCTACTAATTGCTCCACAAATTATAGTAGAAGAAAGTTATTGGTACCACCTAACGATTAGAAATAAAGTCTACTTTTAAGTAGTGTATACAGGGTGTCCACTCTCAACGGTGGCCAATGGCTAATTTCTAAACCGTTAGTTATTGACAAATAGTTCCAATTGCAAAAAAGCTTTAAAAATTGTAAAGAATTGTTTTTCAAGCGATTTAGGTCAAAAACAAATTTTATTAAAAAATTACGAAAATTAACTTTTTATATGGTCCCTCAGTCCTATTAGTCATATTCAATAAAAATTTTCCATCATTCTATCAAGCAATACAAAAAAGGTTCCCATTCATCTAACATTAAAATTGACCGAGTTATGAAACTTTAAATTTCATTACTTAAACCACTTTTCTATTGCTGAAAACGAATGAGTTGGAATTTCCAGAATTTGTGACTGACCCCTACTTTGGAGCAAAAAAGATGCTTCAATTTTAAACAGCTATTACTCGGTTAATTTTAATCGCAGATTAATGGGACATTTTTTGTATTACTTATTAGAATAGTGGTAAAAATTTACTAAATATCACTTATAGGACCGGGAAACCGTATAAAAATTTAATTTTCGTAATTTTTTAATATTTTTTAAAACCTAAATCGCTTGAAAAACAATTCTTTACCTTTTTGTAAAGCATTTTTGCAACTGGAACTTAATGTCTATGACTAACGGTTTAGAAATTAGCCTTTGGACACCGTTGAGAGTAGACACCTGTATAGTATAGCCTCTAAATACATTTGCATGGAGACTATTTGCATGTTAAAACGAACTCTAACTTTGTTTTTTTTTAAATACCAATGCCCTATTTTTAACAAGATATTTCAAATGTTTAGTACAAAATATGCTTAGACACCAAATTTCAAGTCATTTGGATGATAAGTTTTTGAATTACTATAAATATTCAAAATTTAGTGTTTCTAGTGTTAAATTACATTTTCATACTTTTCTTAATGTCTCCTAAAATTATCCTAATGTGCTAATTTTTATGTAGGAATAATAATAAAATAACCAAACATAAATACGTTGAATTTGCAATTTTTATAATTTTATGATATAAATTATGAAATTAATATTCGAAAAAATTATGAATTGCAACTCTGGATTTTTTTTATGGATTTAGATTCATTAGGTCCTGCTTTATAGAAATCCAAAATTTCAAAATTTTCTTCCAGGAAGTTTTTAAATTATGCTTTAAAAATGGCAAAATGATGGTTTAAGGGACCATCTACGATAAAAGTGATTTAATATTTTGAAACTTCTTATACTATCCTGGAACCTAGTAGTCATCAATGACTGCTTAGGGGGCGCCTCAGATGATTTGATCAAGTGATCAGTTGGATGGCTTTTCCGGCCAAAAATCGAGTACCGAACTTCAATTTGGATACAATCCCTAAAATATGCTCGTTTTAAAATAAGTAATTTATTGGAAACCTTTTGTACGAATTCTATGAAAAATTATTTTTAGTCTAATCAAAGGCTGTTGAATTCATTTATGCTGTCAGAATTGGGTACTGCTATTGAATAAAACAAAGTTAGGGTTCGTTTTAATGTGTAGATGACCCCCCCGAAGCAAATTTTATATACATGATTTAAAGGTAGACTTTATTTCCAATCAATTGGTACTAGTTACTTTATCGTAAGATCGTTTGTTGCAGAGTTAATAAGGGGTGTTTACTTTTCTTTTTTTCTTTTTCTTTCTTTTTTTTTTTTTTTTTGCCGATTGTATATTGTCTATTGAAATAAAATAACATATAGTCACGGAAAACATTAGTGTTATTGGGTTAACCCCTTAACTGGTTCTTTCTTTTCCATTCAATAAATTGAAAATAACGGATTCCCACCACAATTTTTTAAATAAAATATTCGTAACATTTAGTCTAAACATTTCCGCTTTTAAATAGTATAAAATTATTTAAAAAAAAAATAGTGGTGCCAAAAAGCTTAAAATGATGAATTGCGCAAATTCGTCTTGCCCGAGCAGTGTACGGGAAAATCAGTTAAGGGGTTAAGCATTTCACAGATTTTATGTATAATGTCTCATGAATGTACTAAATAAGAAATTATTTTAAAAACTTTATTTTTGGTAAGAAACATGACGTCATTGATTGCTAAACTATCTCAAAGAACCACGATTGACTAAGCGAATTCCAACTTCTCTATTAGTAATGTTTATCTATTTTCGAGAAGGATAGTATGTTAACAGGATAGAAATTACATTTAGATAAAGGAGTACAATCATATCTAGTTAAGCTGTTTGTCTCGTTGACACACAGCTGACAACAATACGAAATAAATAAATAAAAGATCGTATTTAATGAATATACATTATGGCCCACCATCCAAAATTACTCACGTATTACATTAAATCAATTGATCATTAAAAAACAGTTACCATGATAACTCTTTAAAGTTTATTATTAAATACTCACGCATAAAATAAAAAAGTTACATAAAATTATATATTTTCGAATACCTAATTTAAGCTTAATCTAAACTACTATTTATTATGTTAAGGCCTTTTTTAAAATCCAAACTTCTTTCTTACACATTCACAAAGTCATTTTCGGACGTAAACTTCTGAAATCTGTAGATATTTTTATTCAGATGTCAAAATAACGAAAAGTGTTTTTAACTTTTCTATAAAGGCAAAGAATGTTTCAGGAAATATTTCCAAAGTTGTCGTTTCCTGAGGGTTTTCTGAATATGACAGTCACAGAAAGATCCCGATTTTCTTTTTCATGAGGGAAAGAAACTTATTATATAATTAAAATGTTAAGTCATGGAGGGGAGGGGGGGAGAGGGAAGTAGACACCACCTACTAACTCTGTAATAAATTATTGTAGAAAAAAAATTACTGGTACTAAACGATTAGAAATAAAATCTATTTTTAAATATTGTGCTTAAAATTTTCTTTGGGGATCATCTACATATCAAAACAAACCCAAACTTTATTTTAAAGCAATTTCCAAGTTTGATTTTATAAATAATTATACATCCTTCAATTAGACTAAATAAAATTTTTCATAAAATTTATGAATTTTATGGAATTAACAGTTTCAGAGAAATTAAAATTATTTTAAAATAAACCTATTTTAGGGACTATATCCAAATTGAAGTTCGGTACTCAGTTAATGAAATGCTAGAGAATGACTAAATAATTTCTATGAATGCATTATTTGTAGCCAATAGAACCATTTCACTTGCTTAATATGTTTTGACTATTGCCAATTGCCAACACAAATGTTTCAATAAAATGAGAAAAAAATATATATATTTCCAGATTATGCTTTTCTGTACATCAGAGACGATCTCTTAAATTACTATTTAGATGATTTTTTTTTTTTTTTTTTTTTTTTTTTTAATTATAATTCAAAAACTATTTAGAAAAAGAAAAACTTTAAATTGAGGGTTTACATAGAGTAAGTCATAAAAAATATAAATCTATCAAATACATTGTAGATCGCAATTCCTTTTTTTTAATGTTATTTACATAATTTAAAATTTTATATTATAAAATTTTTAAAATTACAAATTCAATGCATTTATGTTTCAGTTTTTTAATATTATAACCGTGCAAAAAAAAAAAAAAAAAAAAAAAAAAAAAAAAAAATAGCACATTAAGATTAAAATTGTAGGAGATATTTAAAAAATATATATATATGAAAATGCAACGTAACATTAGGGGCTTTAAATTTTGAATGTTTATTTTCATGTATAGGTATAATGTATTAAATAATAACACATAACCAAAATAACTTGAGGTGGACAATTTTAAGAATGACACATATTTAATTACACGAACTCTTTACTACACACGACCTACAAGCATTAACAACAGAAAAAACATACTCTAGAACTCAAACATTTTTGTCCCTTTAATTATTCTACGGAATTAGTTCAGAGGCACCTTCTACAGTTTTACCTGAAAACTAAAAGTGTAAAATACCACATTTATAATTCAAAAAGTATCATCCAAATTATTCTAATTTCGCTTATACTCATAGTTTGAACTGAAGATTAAAAATATATTGTCAAAATTGGTTGTTGCTATTGAAATAAACAGACTTTGATGCGGTTTTCTTATGGTCCAATAAACAAATTTTATATACATCATTTAAATGTAGATTTTATTTCCAATTGTTTAGTACCACTAACTTTCATCTATTATAATTAGTTGCAGGGTTAGTTGGATTATTTACTCTTCTCCCTTCCCTCACTCCCCACAATTATACCATAAGTACAAAAAATTGCGAAACGTTTTTCGATTCACCATTCATTGGCATTTCAATATTAATGGCTGCCAATCCATGCCTTTACGTATTTAAAAGTAACTTCAGAAATGTGCATTGAAACTTCGCCTGGTGAATGCTGAAAATAAAAATTTTGTAAACACCCTTAACCTCTGAGACCTGAAATTAGAATAAAATTACAAATATGCAAATACATTCATTGCTTTTGCGCAAACGAAATCATACTGTAGATGACAGAAATAAAATAGCCATTTTTCTGAAATTGGTAAATCAAGTTCACAAATTTTCCAAAATAACTATCACCCTCAAAATATATATCTAATTATCAATAATCTAAATTCATACAACACAAATTTAAGAGCTTAAACAAATAAAAAAGCTACAAATACTGATTTTTTTTTTTTTCTTTTACCTTTACAAGAAGAAAGTGTTGGATTCGTGAAATTTGTCCAGTTCCGGTTTTTGCCGGTTTTACACGTTTTAAAGGTCAGAGATTCCAAAAATCATGTTTACAAAATGTCTGTTTGTGTATCTGTCAGTCTGTCTGTATGTGACAAATTTTGTGGGCGCTTTTCTCAAGAACTAATGCATGGAATTTCACAAAACTTTAGATTCAGTTAGACCTCACTATAAACTGGATCTCATTAGTTTTTGGTGTATATCGCTCGACAGTTGGTACTGCTATGCTACATTATTCACGATTTCCACAATAGCTATATCTCAAGAACTGATGGACGGATTTTTATAAAACTCCAGATTGCGTTTGTCCTTTATACAAATGACTGATTACGTTTAGATGTAAATCATACAACAGATGGCGATGCTATGCGATATTATTCCTGGTGATTGCTATAGCTCTATCTCAGAAAGTAATACACAGATTTTTATCAAAATTCAAATTCAGTTACTCCCTGATATAAATTTGTATTCTTTAGTTTTAAGAGTAAAAGGTTCAACAGGTGGCGCTTCTATCCATTTTTTTTTACGATTTTTGCAAAAATTCTATCTCAAATACTAATAGATGGATTTTCTTCAAATTTCAGATTCAGTTAGAACTTGAAATAAGTAGTTGCATGTTAGATTTTGGTGTAAATTACCTAACGGGTGACATTGATATGTTTCATTTTTCTGGAAGTACTAACGTGTACGAGATAGAAGAAAGTTTTGGGAGTGCTACATCCAACTAGTTTTTTGTAGTTGTTGTTGAATGGTTTGAATTTAATAATTATTAAAATTTCTTACATTCTTGGCTACACTATCTTGAAAGCATTTTACAAACTCAGATAAAAGCAACATTTATTTTATGAAGAAACAAGCATAGCTATTTTTCGGTTTTGTTCCAAAGCAAATGACTATCAACTGTATGGAAGTAACACAAAACTGTAAAAAAAAAAAAAAAATAAAAAAATAAAAAAATAAAAAATAAAACACTTTAGTTTTTACGAGAAAAAGAATAGAGGTGCATATTTGTGAAATTTGTATTTACTCTGTTTAAAATACAATTCTTTATGACACTTCTTTACAATTCCCTTTTATTCCTATATGCTTAAAATATTTAGTCATTATCATTTAAGTGTGAAAGAATAGAATAAAGAGATTTTTTAAAAATAAATCTAATGCATTTTTTATTCTAATCAAACCTATACTTTTTTAAACGGAATTTGTTACTTATGTTGTTGATTTAAGTAGCAGTTAAATATCTTTGCCAGAAAATTATTATGACAATATATTTCTTGTGGATACTTTATGTTTAGTAAGGAAATAAAAAAGTTTTCTGTATGTGGAAACAAGAATATTCGGAAGTTTCATGCATTACAAATGAAAATTATGAGTCAATTGTGTCAGAAAATAGTGAATTTGAATTTGCGTTAAGCTGTATCTTTAATGGAGATAAAGCATGCTAAAAATAAACACTAGTTAAAATTGCGATGGATATCTCCCTCCCTGACCCAGGACTGATTTCTTATAAAGCAAACGGGACAAGTAGCCAAGCCCTTCTTTAACTAAATAAAATTTTAGTATACAAATTTAAAATTAAAGTTGGAATACTAATATTTTTTAACGGGACAAAATAACCGAAGTTATATTGCTGCAGAAGTTCATTGATATATTAATGTTTTACTTGTCTACCTTTTAAAGCCTTTAATCCTTTTCGGCGCAGAAAAATTCTGTTAGTAAATGATGAGATATTTGATTGACGCCTCAATTTGCTAAATATTTTTTTAGAAATTAAAGACTTGTTACTTTAAACTTTTAATGTAAAAGCTTCATTTTATTATAACAATCTTGCTCGAAATTGAAATTCATGTCACAAGGATTAACTGAATCTGAAGTTTTATAAAAATCAATGCATCCATCCTTGAAATAGAATTATTGTGAAAATCGTGAAAAATGCCACATACCAGTACCACCTGTTAGGCGATTTACATCAAAAAGTATAATCAGCATCAATTTGTATCAGGGACTAACTAAATATAAATTTTTATTAAATTCCGTGTATTAGTTCTTGAGATAGAGCGTCCACAAAATTTGCGTCACATATTGACAGAGTCACACAGACAGACATTTTGTAAAAATATCTTATTCGGGATCTCTGATCCCTGAAACATGTAAATCCATCGAAAATTGCCGAATCCAATATATTTCTCAATTAATATGTAATCTGATTTCTTCTTTATAAATATAGAAGAAAGTAATAAAACATCATTTATTATTTTAACTCCTCTGTTTGTTGCTTTCACGTATTTTTCGCTAGACGTCGAATTTATTATTAATTTGCAATAACATATGGACAATAACCTAGCATGAAAAAGAATATTTTCATGCTATTTTATTTCAAAAGAGATAGCTTTAAATTTTTTTATTTTAATAATGTTTATCAGTTGTTATATGCATTATTTAATTTACAGTTCTTGTTGTAATTCAAGTAAAAAATTGCAACTTGCAAACAACAGAGAAATTTTAATAATTTTAAATTAATAAACGAAATAAGAATATTTTTTATTGCCTTAACCTTCTGTCGGTCACAATAGGTTTCGCAGACACTTCGTTGCTGTCCGCCACTAGTGCGCTCAGAGTTATTTACTTTGAGTGTAATAAACGAGAGTTTTTAATTCAAATTTTTAATATACAGTCGCGTCTCTCTATAACGAAACTTCATTCAGCAAATTTCTCTATATAACCAATTTTTACTAGGAACAGCCAATTTTTCATTGATTACATTACAAATAATCTCCATATAGCGAAGTATATGTCTCCATATAACGATTTTTTTTCAGAAATGTTCCTTCTTTTTTTATGAAAATGCTTCAATTTATTTGTGAAATTCATTTTCCTGCGATGATTCCTGGTATGTGTTTCATAGCTGCATATCTGTTGCCTTATCCATTTCCTAAATAGGCATTCATCCCCCCCCCCCCCCACTTCTTACCAAAATGTTTATTGGATTCTTTCATGGTCTCGCCTGACTTTGTTTCAAAGCTGAGTATGCGTTTTTGAAAATTTTTGTTGCTCCCCTCAAATATGGCAAATTTTCGTGCGTTTGAACAAGATTTACTTTATATATATATACAAAAATGTTGATATTTTACATAGAAAATAATGGTACCCGTACAAATGCTGAATAAGCATTAAATTTCTGTTTCGAAACTGTTTAAATAAATAAAAAAATAAAATATCAAATTTATGTTTAGCGTTAAACATTTCAAAACCTTAATTAAAGAACTCAAACATATTTTTAAAAACTTTACTAATAAAATATAAATTTTTTCGCCGTTCTCTATTCAACGAATTTTTCTATATAACGAATTTTTTGGCTAAACCATGGATTTCGTTATATAGAGACTCGACTGCATGTTCTTTTTACATCCTAATGAAGATCACTGACGACTTTAAGAGTGTTAGAATTGTGTAAGTTAAGTTAATGGTGATTTTCTAACAGACACTTTTCAGCAACGTTGCGCCGGAACTTACCGACACGCGACGAAGCGTTAAATGTATCGAAAAATTCTTGAAAACGAATAATTTTTATCGATTGACTCACGTACAAAACAATTGGCACTATTTGGTAGTGCTTGTCTGAGATAAGGTACCACTGATTCACAAATTCTAATAGATTAGTTGTCGATTCTTCCTATTGCAAACATTTCTCTGTTAATAGAAAATTGTAAAGAAACAGATAGTGGGGTAGTTTTATTTGGTGTTTCTGGGAATTTTTTTTCCTGCTGATGCATGCTTGTTTAAAGGTTTGAGAAAAGTTAAAATCAATATACGTTATTTTAGTGTCAGAAAAGCCATTGTTTTCAAACGCCAATTAATTACATTAAATTAAAGGATTTTTTTTTTTTTTTTTTTTTTTTTTTTTTTTTTTTTTTTTTTTACTTAACGGAATAGTTATTTTAATTTGCTGAAAAAAATCCGTGTTAAATAAAATTGCACGGTGCTTCGACTCTAGAAAATATCTCAATTTATATGCAAAGTTATTTAGTTGAATCGGAATCCCCCTCCATTCGATTTTGGGCAGATATTTGTGTTTGCTAATTCATTCCCCCCCCCCCCCTAATAATGCCATGAGCGTTCAAAGCTCTCATGTTTAGCCATAGTGCTGGTTTCGTAAAAGCGCTAACATTTCCTAAAATTTGCTTTCAAGTATATTGCACCTCACAAAGGTTTTAACAGACAAACTAATTTATGAGCAATAGGGTAAAATTCTGGATTAAAATGTCATATTTTATTTAGGATTATGACATACTTTTATCGTAATAAGTATTATTATTATTATTATTATTTAAGTAATATGTTGCATGTCATTCCATATGTCAAAAAACAACCTCGATCCTGGAAAGGATAGGCATTAGAACTATTGAAAGAGAACAAAGAGATTGTCAATTAAAAATATAAAAGCTTGTCTTATCTACAAATTTTATGAATGTACCAACAATACAAGATGTATTTTTTAAATTAAAAACTGTAAAGTATTTATCTTGGCCCAATCTGGTGCATAAATAAAACATAGCAATAAGTTACTTTTATCAAATATTTTGTTCCATTACTTTTTAAATTACGTATATGGATATTAATTTTTTTTTTTTTTTTTTTTTTTTTAAGAAACTTAAAAAAGGGAGATTTATTGACAGTTTTTTGAAAGGTGCTATTTCTTATGTGATCACAAATAATCAAGTTTCATCAAGTTCCAAATACCGATATTAACTAAAACATTTAGATGAATTTTTATGATTTTTTTTTTTTTTTTTTTTTTTTTAAATAATGGTTTTAAACACAGTCTTTGTTTGCTATTTTAATATGTAAACAGGATTGGAGTAAAATTATATACAGGGTTTCCTATCTGATAATTAGCGGAAATTCCTAATCTGTTAGTTTTAGAGATATAGCTGTAATTGCAAAAATATTTCACACGTTCTTTATCATATGTAAAAAAAAATATCAGTTTTTTCCTAGCATTACAACGATATATTAAAATTAGAAGATATATGAATGAAAAATAAGATTTAATTTTTGTTTGTTAATTATGGGATGTGGCACTTTATCCCTTTCAGGTCAGGTGTGCTATTAATAGTACATGTCTTTTAATGGAGTATTATTCTGTTTTAAGAAATACTTTGCTACTATTTACATGTAGTCATGTCTATGCATATGTCTATGCATTTACAATATGACTTCACTTATGTTTAGGCATTTGTGGGCGTTCTATCTCAAGAACACATGCACGGAATGTAATAAAAATTTATATTCAGACAGTGCCTGATATAAATTGGTGATGATTAGTTTTTGGTATAAATCGATCAACAGGTCGTGCTGCCATGCTGCCTTTAGTTAGATTTCTGCAATAACTCTATCTCCAGAATCAATGCACTGAATTTCATCAAAGTTCAGATTAAGATATTCCTTGACATGAATTGATGCTTGTTTATGTTTTAATATAAATCGCTCGATAGTTGGCGCAGCTATGCAGCATTATTTAGGATTTCTGCAATCGCTCAATCTCCAGAACTAATGCACGAATTTTCACGAAATTTCAGATTCATTTAATCTTTTACTTGAAATCAATGTTGATTTCAGGCACTTTTCTCCCGGAGGGACTTCTTTGGCTCCGGGGAGGGGGGGGGAGGGAAATCTCACTTTTTGACCATTGAAAACCCAAAATATCAAATTTTCCGGCGGGGGGGGGGGGGGAATGCCCCCCGGGCCACCCCCTGGATTGAACACTGCTTGAAATGACTTTTTTTTTTATTTTGGTGTAAATCGCTCAATAAGAGGCGCGGCTATGCTACATTTTGTGCGAATTTCGCAATAGCTTTATCTTCAGAATTAATGCACGGAATTTCTTCAAACTTTAGACTGAGTTAGTTCTTGACATACATTGATTTTTTTAAAATTCTAAATCGCTCAACAGGCGGCGCTTCTATGCTGCATTTTGTGCGATTTTCGTATATCAACATAATTAACTCACGGAATTTCTCCAAACTTCAGGTTGAGATAGTAGTTGACGTAAATTGAATTTTTTTTTTTTTTTTTTGATGTAAATCACTCAATAGGTGGCGTTTCTATGCTGGACTTTTTAAAGATTTCTGCAACAGTTCAAGAACGAATGCACGAATTTCCATCAAACTTCAGATTCGATTAGTCCTTGACATAAATTGATGCTGTTTATATTTTGTTGCAAATAACTTTACAAATGGCGCTGCTATACTGCATTTGTTACGATTTCTGTAACAGCTGTATCTGAAGAACTAATGCACGGAATTTCATATCTTTAGAATCTTCATGATGGGCATATATTGCCATTTAATTTTTGCACTGTGATAGCAAATTTTGAAATGTTAACATGTATTAGATAGAAGAAAGTTTTGGGATTGCTATTTCCAACTAGTTTATTGTTTTATTATTACTTTTCATGCATATATCTAATGTATATAAGTCTATCATGTATATATGACTAAATGATGATGTTTTTGATACATCATCAGTGAGCATTTTACAATCAGAAAAATGTTTTACAGCTTGTCCGATGGAAAGCATATCTGAAAAAAAAAAATTTCCAAATATATAATTGTATAAAACTTAAGGATTTACAAAAATGCCAATATATTTTTAGATTATTTTTCTAATTTGTAATTCTTTTTCATTTGTTTTATAAAAATACAATGATTTTTTCTAAAAATAAAATTAATATGTATTTTGCATTATTATTCATTAATGTCATTACACAAATCATGCCATATCTTCCCCTACATAGGGCTCCTAACACATTTTAGCCTTCAAAAAGGGGGGGGGGGGAAGGGATAATTTTTATTTAAAAAGGGGACTTTGGGGGACTATTTTTATTTTAAAAGGGGACTTCGAGGAATCATTTTCATTAAAAGTTGAGACTAAAAAAGAATAGTGAGTGTAAAAACATTCCATCAATTTTCCTAAACATGCAAGTAATTTTTTTAAATTACCTTAGAAAAATATTTTAGATGGTTATCTTTAAAAAGTTGACATTAAACAACGCACACAGTTTTATTTAAACACATTTAATGTCTTACTGTAAGAGTATAAAAAGTAATCAATATCAGCATTTACCTTGGTAATTCATCTTAAAGGTTAAGAATAACAGTAAGCTTTGGATTATAAAAAGCATAGCTTAATAGCGACTCTTGTTAATTATTAAAATTAAAATTTAGATTAATATAATTGTTAATTATTAACTCTGAACATAAAATTTACTTTCTTTTTACAAAATAGAAGATAGGACAAGCTGTTACGTTAATAATAATAATAAAACATAGTATAACAAACTCCCCTGGGAAGTGATCAAAACCAATAAATCAATCATAAAAAAATATAAGCTATTTTCATGATTCCAGTGCATTCTTCCGATAAACTAGGGGGCTCTGTCCCACATAAGCTACGCTCACTAAATCTCATTCAAGCACCACAGACTCTAAAAATATGCTAACATGATTTACTTAAAAAAATTAAGAAAGATTTAATAATGATTAAACATCCAATGATGATCTCCTTATAAACAAATTTCCATTCATTTTTACTACATTGAGGGATTTTAAGGTATAATTGGCTGCTGTTGAGACATTTAATGGCTGTTTTTGTGATTAAGATCGTTAATTGGCATTTGAAAATCAGCTTAAAAGAAGACATTGGCTTTTTATATATTTTTTAATGTTTTAAGAAAATTGTCTTAAATAACGCATTTTAAATATATTATTTTAAATCTTAGTAATTTCATTAAAATGTTATTTCTCTCTTTAACGTTGATGTGAAAATATTTTTGTTGTAAAAAAGGAATCATTATTTCTATTGTCAGTAAATTCTATTGTAAAATCTTAGAATTGGTAGCATTTGTTAAATAGATCACTGAAAATATGAAATAAATATCTCATGTAAAAATATTTAAAAATTTAAACAGTATAGCAATATTGTTATTTGGGCATTTTAAATGGGATGTAATTTCTTCAATTTACTGTTTTTAACTTTAACACATATTAGTGTTACCATATATACTCCTGTATAAATCGAGCCACTGCACTCCAATTTTAAAGGAAAATTTCGAAAAAGGTTGAATTTTCAATTTAAGTCAAACCCAATTGTTATAGTATGTAGAGAAGTAATTTGTAATCGAGCATAAAAATACTAATAAATTACTGTTAAATTAGGAAGCTTTTTTACTTAATTATATATTTTACTTTTCTAATCTTTTTTTTTTTTTTTTTTTTTAATTTAATGTTTTAAACAGTTATAGGGTAACACCCCCAGTAATTGGCACATTAAGAATTTGTCGTTAAACTTACTTCAATTTTCATTACAAAGAAATAAGCTATTTACTTGGAAATATTTTTAAATCAAAGAATGCATATCTGTGCATCTATTTTGCGCTCACTAAAAGCAAAAAATTGAAAAAGTATTTTTATAAAAATATATTTATAAAAAGTTGCTGAAATCACCAGTAATTGGCACCTAGAGCACCAATGTATGACACCTTGTGATCCAGTAATTGGCATACGTTTATATTAAAAAAAAAACCCCTTACATTTTGCATTGGGTTTAATCGCTTTAAATTAATTTACTGTAGATGAAGATGCCATATTTCAGGTTTTTGAGAGTAAGAAATCAGCATATTAATCTGAAATGTGAACACTTTAAAACAATACAATATACTTACATTAATACCCAGTAATTGTTATGCTGTCCCCAGTAATTGTCATATGAAGCTTTAATGAATTCCAATTACTGATAAAATTTATATTTTCAAATAAAAACAAATGATAAACAAAATTAGTCTATAATTTTCAAAGTACTTCCAAAATAAATGGTTTAATCTCAAATTCCTTGCGAATTCCTTGTAATTGGAATAGGTGCCAATTACTAGGAACTAGTAAAATTGAAGCACCATTAATTGGCAACTACCATTAATTCAGAAATCCAAATATTTGTGCAGAAAATATTTTTACACGATTAAAGTAATCCTTTTTAACTAAACAAAACTGTTGTCAATTAAAATTTAAAATATATTATAAATCAGATAATAATGAATTGAAAAGCATGCCTTCCTTAAGCCAAAGAACAAGAATTTGCAACAAAATGGCTAATTTGATACAAGCCAGATTTGTTTCTCTTTCCTAGGCTCTATTGTCATCTTGTAAAATAAAGCAAAGTTATAATCTTTAACGTAAATGAGCATATAACTGATATGCGGTCTTGAATTTTCAAAAGACTGGATATAAATCTTTTCAACTTATACATGAATACATAATTTTAAAATTTCTCTTTCTTTGTAAATATTCACATGTAAATACAATATTTGGGACGAAATGTTAAATATTTTTTTTGCTTTAATTTTGTTATTTTTTGATAGACTTTATTGAATTTTTTTTTTTTTGCTTTAGTCTATCAGGGAGAGAAAAAAAAAAAAAAAAAAAAAAAAAAAAAAAGGTATACCAATTTAAAATTATAAGGTGGCTGCCATTTTGAAATGAAAGGTTTTTTTCTTTAATCTTGCGAATTTTAAGAATTTTAGCAAAGGTGGATTTTAAAAATTTATTTTCAATGTTATATCTATGAACGTTCCACTAAGTTTTTTAAATTCCCATACAAATTCAGTATTGATGAAACCAAGAAATCTTATGTTATTGGGTTCCACATATTTTAGTTTTGTGTGTTTGAATAAAATAAAAAAAGTACTTTTTTTCCGTCTTTAGCTAAATTAATGTAGTTGTTTATAATTTTTTTGTGGAGAAAAAGGAGCGGTGGGGAGAGGCGCAAAATTCCTTCTGGCCCCAGACGCCAAAAGATGTCACTACACCACTGAGTGGAGATGTCACTACACCAATGTTTGTATTTTTGTTTGCAATAGTTTTCTTAATATTAGCAAAGAAAGGTCTTCGGTCACAAAAAAATTCATTAAGGCACAACACTAGTCACTGAAAAAGACCCGGATGATAATGTTAAGTCTATGGGGGTGTTCTATTCTGAAGCTATCGACTTTCCCTGCCTTCATCCCGAACACATATGTCTCGGACGGTGGTTGGGGGTGGGTGGGTGGGTCAACCATTGCGGTGAGCGACCAATTTTCGTCGACGACCCCTACCTACAACCCAAACCGACCTGGTCTCTTGCGCGACAGCGCTGTCGCCGGCAGGCGACCACGGATAGCGCCAAAATCCTTTACTTACGACCCGAAAAGCCTCGGACTCTTAATAGAAAAGGAAAAAAAAATTACAAGGAATTGAAACCGGACAAATTTAAGAGAAATGCTGAAATTTTAATATTTTGATGATATTTTTACATGATTTTTTATGGTGATGATACATGATGTATTTTTGGCATAGGATAGCCGAGGATGATCTACAAACGGGCTAATTTTTACTTTTTCAATTTTTGCTATATATTTTTAGGTGCGTTCGTAATTATGTAAATACGTAGCACCTATTGTTGTCGCTCAGTCCGTCCGTCTGTCTGTCCGCATATAACAACGCAAAAACTACCCAACCGAATCGTTTGAAATTTAAAATGTATAATTATAACATAATTTTGTCGAGTCATTTCAAATTTTATGAAAATCGGATGGATAGATCAATTACAGGGACAATCAAAAGGATTCTGTTACATTACAGTCAATGGGGAAAAAGTTTCAAATGCATTTTAATGATGTTACACTCATTCGAACATAATAGAATTGGCATGAATCTATGAAATATATACTAAAATATGCATTCTGTACAACCTGTGATGCAAAGAATTTTTATTATTAAATTACAGGGCCACATAAAAGTATTCCACTATATAATGCTATACAGGGAAACATGGTTTGGTACGTGTTAATTATATACAACTATTTCACATTTTATGAATAAGATATATGTTGCTGAGGTGTAATAAAAATTACTTCCTGCATATTTACAGAAACGTAAAGATTTCGACTACTATACTGTATCCGGAGTACGCTCTACTATATCAGCAAGATCTGAATATTTTTAAAACTTCGTTATCGTACGAATGCACCTCATTTGCTACGTTCATGTGCAATTTCCAACTTGTTTATACTATGATAGTTTCAATTTCAGAACCATTTCTAACCAATTTCGAAAGTTAAAGTAATTAAAAAAAAAATTTTTTTTGAAACCAAAATGGAAAAAGTAAAAACTAACCTGATTGTAGATCATCCTCAGCTATCCTATGCAAAAAAAAAAAAAAAAATCTGCAAAAATATTAAAATTAGTGCGAGGTATTTGAAAAAAAAAACGCCCTTATAGACTTTACATTATCATCCATATCTTTTTCTGCGACTAGTGTGGGGCTGCATTGAGTTGGATGACTCATTTTACATGAATCTGACTTGCAGTTCAACAATTGGATGGTAGAAAATAAAACCATAGCGGACTTCAGTCCGCTTTATTTTTATCGTAAAAATTACTTGTTTTGAAGTCAGATATATGAAATAGTATTACAAAAGTACCATATTTACTCATGTATAACACACACTTTTTTTTGAAAAAATTAAAGCAAAACTCATAGGTGCATGGTATAATATTTACTGCTTGTAGTAATCACACAATATCTTATACTATAATGCGAGCAAAAATTGTGTGTGTGTGTGTGTGTGGGTAAATTTTATCTCAAAAACGGCTCTAATGATTTTCGCAAAAATTTGGATTTTACCATTTTCGGGAACGAGAAGACCATTGGGCTAGGTCACATGTTCGAGAAAATTCGATTATTGGGTCATTTTGGGTCATAATGGGTCAGGATCAAGCTATTTATATCTAGAGAACGGCTGGATCGATTTTAAGGAAATTTTGTATCCAATCGTTTTTTGGCACGAGAAAACAATTGAGCTGGGTCACATGTTCGAAAAATTTTGATTAGTGGGTCATTTTTGGGTCATTGTGGGTCAAGCCATTTTTATTTAAAAAACGGCTCTAACGATTTCGACCAAATTTTATATTTTATCGTTTTGGATTACAAGAAGACCATTGGATTAGGTAACATGTTCGAGAAAATTCGGTTAGTGGGTCATTTTTGGGGTCATTGTGGGTCATGCTATTTTTATCAAGAGATTTTCTCACGCAATTTTGACTAAAAATTGCATTCTATGGTTTTCGAGCACGAGAAAAACATTGGGCTAGGTTACATGTTCGAAAAAAAAATTTTAATGGGTCATATTGGGTCATTAAGGATCTGGGTCAAGCTATTTATATTTAAAGAACGGTGTGATGGATTATAACGAAATTTTGTATGTAGCAGTTTTTTGACATGAAAAAACTAATGGGTTAAATCACATGTTTTAGAGATTTCGACTATGAGGGTCATTTGTGGGTCATGATGAGTCATAATGGGTCATGGTCAAGCTATATCTAAATAACAGGTGGATCGATTTTAACGAAATTTTGTATGCAACATTTTTTTGGCACGATAAAATCATTGGACTAGGTTACATGTTCGGAAAATTTCGATTAATGGGTCATTTTGGGTCATTAAGAGTCTGGGTCAAGCTATTTATATTTAAAGAACGGTGTGATGGATTATAACGAAATTTTGTATGTAACAGTTTTTTGACATGAGAAAACTAATAGGCTAAATCACATGTTTGAGAAATTTCGACTATGAGGGTCATTTCTGGGTCATGATGGGTCATGGTCAAGCTATATCTAACGAACAGGTGGATCGATTTTAATGAAATTTTGTGTGCAACATTTTTTTGGCACGATAAATTCATTGGACTAGGTTACATGTTCGAAAAATTTTGATTAATGGGTCATTTTGGATCATAAAGGGTCTGGGTCAAGCTATATATAATTAAAGAACGGCAGGATCAATTTTAACAAAATTCTGTATATAACAGTTTTTAGAAATGAGAAAACTAATGGACTAAGTCACATATTCGAGAGCTTTCGATTATAAGGGTCATTTGTGGGTCTTAATGGGTCAAGGTCAAGCTATATCTAAAGAATGGTTGGGTCGATTTTAACGAAATTTTGTATACAACATATTTTTGGCATGAGAAAATCATTGGGGTAGGTCACATGTTCGAGAAATTTCGATTAGTGGGCCACTTTTGGGTCATTCTAATTTTATCTAGACAACGTTTCGCGCAATTTTGACCAAATTTTGTATTTTATCGTTTTTGGGCACAAGAAAATCATTGGGTTATGACAGATGTTTGAGAAAATTCGATCAATGGGTCATTTTGGATCATAAGGAGTCAGGGTCAAACTAACTATATCTAAAAAGCGGCTGAATCGATTTTATCTAAATTTTGTATCTAATGTTTTTCGGCATGCTAAAACTAATGAGCTAGGCCACACGTTCGAGAGATATATAAGGGTCATTTGTATATAATCATTTGTATATAATCATTTGTATTATAAGGGTCATTTGTTGGTCATGATGGGTCATGCTAATTTTATATAGAAAATAGTACTCACCATTTTGACTATACTTTGTATTATATCGTTTTTGAGCAAGAGAAAACCATTTGGCTTGGACACATGCTCGCGAAAATTCGATTTGTGGGTCATTTTGGGTCTTAATGAGCTAGGGTCATTCTAATTATATATAACAACGACTCAATCAATTTTACCTAAATTTTGAAACAAAACGTTTTTTGTCACGAGAAGACTATTGAGCTGAGTCGCATGTTAAACAAAATTATATTAGTGGGTCATTTCGCTTTATTGCTGAATGCTGCCAAGATAATTTTACCTAAAAAATGGCTTAAACGATTTTCATTCAATTTTATATTCTACTGTTTTTGATTACCTGAAGACGATTGAGCAATGTCACATGTTTGATTAAATTTGATTAGTAGCTCATTTTGGGTAATACTGGTCAGGGTCACGAGAATATAGCAAAAGCCAATAACTTGGTGATATATGACAAAATATTGGCGACATATGGCCAAAAAATCGACTATAAAAATTACGAAAACCAAAACACGTATTTGGAGCTAAATGAAAGAATGCCTCCAAATTTGGCTATATCTAGCAAAAAATATTGTCTTTCAGAATGTAAAGAATTTTTTTATACATTCTCAGAGCTGCCAAGTCTCTGGCTTTTTGGATACCAGTATTATTATACAGAAAATGATGTTTTAAGTAATTGGAACATTGAGACGATTTAAAAACAGATGATTTTCTCTAAAATAATACTGGTGTGCAAAAAGCCGGAGACAGCTCTGCATTCTTAGGATTCGAGATGCATGGTTAAACCAATCAGAGTCGAGCTAAAAAAGTGATTTAGATTGATGTCCTTTCGTTGTAAATTTTAAAATAAAGTAAAATTTATAAACATGCGCATAAAAACATAGTTTTCTTATTGATTGTTTTTCTAAATAATACTATTATAAACATGTTTTACAGTAATAATACAGAGTTAATGATACATTGAAAATACTATATCGAGTTGAACACAAAGTTAATTTTGACCGAGCTAAGCTCGGTCTCCCCTGCTAGTAACATATGAATTAAGAAATATATTCAAAGAATATATTAAAAATAAGAAAATCTTATTTAATAGAAGTATTGTTGCATCTTTATTTCATTCCTTTATAAAAACACGCTAGAAACGTTATTTAAACACTAATTAGCAATTCTCATTGCCATCACTCACTCATATTCCCCATCATTTATGCCCTACCCAAAGTCTAAAAATGTAATTTCGCCTTGTTTCCTGGCCTAATGCAATGTTTGCTTTGACATTCTTTACTTAAATTCCTTTGACCTTTCATTTGTTTGCATATCAAATTTATAGTGCGTGTTATATACAAGACTTTTTTTAAAATCACATTTTTCTTTCTAAAGTAAGGGGTGCGCAATATACACGAGTAAATACGGCATATACTACATGCACAATATAATTGTATTTGATTTTTTTTAATGGTACAATTAAGAAGATATATAATGAAAAAATAACATAAAAAAAGAGTTAATAGATTCAGGAATAGATAGAAGAGGTAGAGAAAGAAGATCTAGCACAAAACACTTCTTGAATTGTAGTACCATTGTATACATATGTAATAATACAGTTATAAATTAGTTATACTATTATATTTGTCATTGAAATTTATATGAAAATTTTATAATAAAACATTAGAAAAATATATAATATTTTTCAGCACTTTCCAACAAAGTTGAAAAGTGCTTATGCATTCGGTTTGTTTGGCCGTCTGTCCACGTTCCGATTCCTGTAAATGCACTCTGATTGCCCTAAAATTTTTGGATGTAATAGACATTTACCCTAGCACAAACCCTATTGAAAATGAAGTTTCTACCATCATTAGTGTATTTACAGGGAGAGTCAAAAGTTTTCCATTACATTACGGCCTATGGGGAAAAATAGTTTCAAAAGAATTTGAAAGATGTTACACACTGTCAAACATATTAAAATTTATATGCATCTACGAGGTGTACTAAAATATGCATTCTATAAAGAATGCAGTGAAAATATAGCCATTATTCATTTACAAGGCCACACAAAAAAATTCCATTACATAATGGTAAAGGGGGGGGGGATGGTCCAACATATTTTCAATATATTAAAACTGTTTCATGTACAATAAAATTGATATACGTCACTGAGCCTTAATATAAATATGATACTGTCTTCATAATAGGAAAGACATAGCATTTACAAAGACACACAAAAGATTTCAAATAGTATATTCTTTCCGAAGTACTGTATGTATATGTACCCGATGATGGCTGATGGATGGATGAAATGCATTTTAATTATGATATGTGCATTTAAGTTTCATTAAATCTATGCACATTATATGATGTGTATAGCTATAGTTGATATACAGGGCCATCCAAGAGTTCACCAATTTGACTGAATATGAGTGTAAATTACTTAAAGGTGGTTCTTAAATAAGTTATGCATTTTTATTCTGAATTGCTTTCAGTTTACTAAGAAATGTTTGTAGAATATAGATAAAATGATATACAGGGCCACACAAACAATTGGGTACATGGACGATATGAATGATAATTTATGAGAATGTGATTTCAGTTTTTTAAGAGTGTTTTAGTTTAAAAGAAATTTTAGCTTAATGCTGAAGTGTATTAAAGGTACAAGGTAAACTACAGGGCTGAACAAAAGCATTCAGGTATGTTTCCATCTATTAGTATAAATTGCTGAAAAAGAAATTTCAAGCTATTAGGCATTTTCTTACTAAATTTTCCCAGTATATAGTATGTATATCAATTGACAGCTCAAATACAAGGCTGTTCAAAAGTATTGAAAAACAAATTTGGCTATATGCCCTTATTTCCCTAATTAACGAAGTTTTGTTAAAGATTTCATGAAGTGTTGGAAAGTGCTTCATAATCTATACTTAATGCATGATTTTTCTAACTTGTTTCTATTTGAGGAGGGGAATATGATTACAAATACAAATAAATTAGAGCTGCTGTGCAACATAAAATATGAAATAATTAGTGCAGTAAATAAAAATAAATACTTCATACATTAACCAAATTATATTTATTTAAAAAGTATTTACATGGAACTAATTTAAAAATTATATCACAGAGAGCACTTTTTAATTATTTTTACATTGGATGTTACCATTCTGCCAAAACAGATTCAAACAAACATTACATTACATTTTATAATAAAAAATTAAAGAAAAGTGCTTTTATAAATGCTACCACAGAAAACGAAATTTAAGAAAAACTTATTAAAAAATTCTCAGCTGTGAATTATTTTTAATTTAAATATTAAATAGAGAAATCATATTTCATTTGAAAATAAAATTAAAAAAAAACATTGAAATAAGATTTGAGCAATGGTATGTTGAAATAATTTTCTACTCTGACCGAAAATATCATATAAAAGTACAAGGCATTATAAAAAATGTATCTGCACAATTTTCTGTACATTATTTATCTGTATGAAATATAAAATTAATTGTAACAAAGAAAGTTTTTTTTTCACATGTATAAACTCCACCTTGTATGATGACAAAACAGTTAATAAAATAATTTCTTAACTATTTACACATTTACACTCTTTTGCTTTAATAAAATATATAGTAAATAACATAATACTATAATAACACATTATAAAGTTAACATAAAAAGAATAAATTTAGGAATATCATAAAAGAAAACATGAAAAATCAATACTGTAGATATTACCATTTACAACTTTAAAGGGAATTTTTTTTATAATTTTGGCCGATCATGATACAAAGAAATTTTTGAAGAGAAATATATGCCACCAAGAATGAACAGAACAAGTTCTCAAATACTTACATACATGTGCAGCAAATATCATTTTTAACATTATTTTTCTTTTTAATTGATAATAGATTTCTAAAGTATTATAACTTAAGGGGACTTGGACCCTGAGGCACTATTTGAACTCAAAATAAAAATGTTTTAAATCAGTCTTACTGTAATGAGAATCTAGACATGATTCCTCAATATCTACTAATAAATGAAAGAAACTTTAACCTCTATCTTACCAGAGGAGTCCAATGAAACCAACAGGTACATTCAAAGTATGCAGGCTTAAAGAATTAAGCTTACAAATAATAAAAGTACAATGAACTTGTAAATAGTACATTTTTATCAGGCAAAGGTATTTTATTTAAAAATAATATTCATTTAAATCAATTATCAATCAAATCATAACTTCCTTTGAGAGATAAAATTATTTGCACTTTTATAAAAGATAAACAATAATGACGAATTTCTCTATATAAAAATTACTTTGAAATAATATATTTAAAAAATTAATCTACAGGTGAGAATATCTTCTTAGCAGCTATTATCATAGAATGTATAATAACTAATGAATATTAAAATGCTAAGCATAGCAAAAGCTACTTTTGTAAAAGTTAAAAGAATGTCTCCCACTTTTGAACTTGTAACAGCAAATAAAGAAATTAATTAAGGATGGAAAAGGTAACTATTATTATTTTTTTTAATTTAAAGCAACATGTCCATATCATAAGTAATAATGCTGATAATTGATATCTTAATATAGCTTGCAGACAGTACTGATCATTCTTAGGATTACATTTTTAAACTGTGTGAATACATAAAAAAACAGATGCAATTAATTTCATTAGCATGCATATAAATACACGTCAGGTTACATTTATGACATTACCATAATTTTACAATGTAGAAATGCAAGAATTGCAACCAATATTTGTGCTATTCACATAACGAGAATACTTATTTGTAGATTTTACTATTTCTAGAATTAACAATTATAACATTATTAATTAAAGCAAAAAAGATTGTGTTACTTAATGTAATCAATGTGGTACTTGATTGTTTGGGAAATATACAATTTTTGGTAGCCACTCAATACTTTTAATGCAGAAAAGAAACCCATGATCATTTTCTTTATATTAGTTCCAAATACAGTAGACTGATTTCAAGCATATTTTATATTGAGTCAAAGTAATTTTAAGTTAAGGTGTTTAAAAAAAATATATGTGCATTAATCTCATGAAACAAACTGAGTGAGGTAGTACTTGCTTTATGTATTGAGTTTAGGTGGCTACAGAAATTAGAAAATGGTAGGGATGGAGCAGAGCTGATTTTTCAAATTTCCTTGATTTTAATTATTACACATATAATACATACAATAAATACTAATAAATACTTAAAATATTCCATATAATATCATTTTGAAAAAGCAAAATAATTTTTAATTTTCTAGAATGGATACAACATTATTACTAAACATTCTTAAAAAAAAAAAAAAAAAAAAAAAAAATAATAATAATAATTAATATATATATATATATATATATATATATATATATATATATATATATATATATATATACATATTTATAAACAAAAATATCTTCTATTAATTCCATTTTATTACAATAATACAATATATAAATGACATTTATAAAAGTTGTATTACTGATCTGTAATTGAAAATATTTTAACTCCTAGCTTTATAATAATAAAATTTCCAATGAAAATCAAAAAAGCAACTTTAGGCAACACAGTTTAACTTTTAAATTCAGACCCCCCAAAAAATCTATTTAAGCTACAGTAATTATTAGTTTATTAAAATAAATCCTACACAAATAATTGTCATAAACAAAAGAAAATCATTATAACATATCACAATTTGCAATAAACTTAATTTTTCATTTGTCAAACATTAACAAATTCCTCTCCAACTTAATAAAAATACATAATCAAAGAGCACCTCCTGACATTAGGCCATGTAAAGTTCAATAAAAAAATTTAACATTACACTCATCAAAAGCAATGACATGTAAGACTATATTTGTTTTTATTGTTTTATGGCTTAATAAGTTTAAAGTCTAATACATACATAATCACATACATACAAATTCTTTCTTTCCCAATATGGTTTTTACAGAAGAAATCATTAATTTTAATGAAATTAATAATTTTACATTAAAAAGATGGAATAAAACATTTTTGTATATGTGTGGTGGGGGAGGAGTATCACTGCCGATTAAAAAATATATTAATGTGTAGACATTTTATTGGTTTAGAACAGCTATACTCTACCTACGGCCCAAAGAACGTAATCATTAATCCATATTTATTCTATTAATAGAGATGCAGATAAAAAAGTATTTGTGATCTTTAGTGTTGTTTTACATATTTTCATTCGAAGACAATTATATATAACAGGACAGATTTAAACTGAATATTGTGTTAAAAACTGTTTCCTCAGTCAAAAGTTCTTTTTGCATATAGAGATTTATTTGCCGTACAGTGATGTACATATTTTTAAATCTTTAACAATAATCAAATATCATACCATATTAAATTTGCATAATATTTTTTGATAATTATTTTTTTTCAGGAATTCAGCATTGTTGTAATATTACATTCCATACCTATTATATAGGTAATAATTATTTTTTAGAGTTGCATTTTGTAGTAGTAAAAAACTGGCATCAAAAACATTTTATAGTATTAATTTCAAACAGCAAACTTCATAATATATTTCTACAACATTTGCAATAGAAATGTATTACTACAAAGAGTGGTGTTACATCTTTTGATGATATTTCTTCCGCGATAAACCTAGTGATAATATTAACTTTATTACAGTTTATTGTTAGACTGCTTATGTTATTTTAATTACTGTTTTTAACAAGTGTATTGCGGCCCGTATAAAGCCGTAAGTTTCTGTTTGTGGTCTGATTAATGTCCGAAACTTATGTTTGCGGTCCGCATGAATAAAAGGTTAAGTATTGCTGGTTCAGAAAGAAGAGGGCATATACTGCATTTCGCACAGATCGCAGAAATTTTGAAGCAATAAAATAAAGAGATGAAACAAAATCTTCTTTCAATGTAAATAAAGATAGAATTAATTAATGTAAATGAGAAATACAGATAGAGGTGAAACTTACAGCATATTCTATCTGTTAAAGTACATTCATGACAAGTAACATACATAAAGAGATACAAAAAATCGAAATGTTTTGTATTTATTATATTAGCGAATGTTGGTATAGAAAAACTTGCTTTTTCACAAATCTTTAATTGAGCATTTTTAGATTTTAAAGATCTCAAAATAATGAAAGTTGGCAAGTTTAAAACATTTTATAATTGTCATTTGTATGTTCTGTTGAACAAAACTGATTATAATTAAGAAAACAATGATAAAAATTATTCTGCTTAGTTTGAACAATGCATGAAATAAATAAATAAAAATTCTAATGAATAGGAGAATTAACATTTGCAAAATTTCAGCACTGGGGAGAAATTCCCAAGACTTTCATTTGTTTAATTCCTCAACCCTTTCCATGCACTGGTTCAGAGCTTTTGTTGTATAAGTATACAACAAAATTTTACCGATTATGTGTTTTCTGAACGCAAATAAAATATTTTTGAAAAATAACGCTGCACAGGAGAATTAACCTTTGCAAGATTTAAACATTGAAAAAAAATTTCAAGTTTTTCTTTTTCTGTTTGATTTTTTCCTTATGTACTGGTTGAGAATCACAATAGTATAACTGTACAAAAACAAATTTATTGACTATTTTCTACATGCAAAGAAAGCAATTATGGATAATAAATGTAGAATTTAAGTGCATTAGGCTGCTTTGAAGGATTGTGTGCTTGCTTATTATAAATTTACAATGAAGTTTATTTTACCAATAAAAAAATATAGTGTGTAAACACACACAATTATATTTATGCATGGTTATGTTTACACTGGTTAGTTACATCTGCGGATTAAAACTTCTATAGCTCTATTTATTTAGCAAATAGATATGTTGGCATAATTCTTTTACTTTTAAACAATAAATAAACAATGATTTGTAATTTTGAATTTTAAAATAATAAATAATTAGGTTTAACAATATTAAACACTTAAAAAAATCTAAATAAAATTTTAAATCCTAATTAAATAACAGAGGTGTAGAATTCAAGGTTATACTAAACAAGGCTGCCAACTGTGGAAATTTATGAGAACTTTCATATTAATCTCTTCATTTTTAACAAAACAAAAGGTTTATTTAATATTTTTTAGAAAATTATATAAAAATTGTTGTTTAGACATACTTTATTTTTTTCCAGAGTTTTTAATATTTAAAACTATTTGACTAAATTGTCAATCTATCTGTACTGTACTGTACTTATGTAAAAATGCATCATTCAAGATAAAATAAGAACATACATTTGATGTGAATTATCTACTATATGTAACATATTTATTACAGAAAATTGTCAATATAAATATACATCTTGCCTGAAATTACTTCAAATATTATTTCTAATGTATAATTATTCATTAATTGTACTTTAACCTGGGATTTTTTCTCTTTTCATATGAATGTATGTAAATCCCAGGATAATATACATACATATATGCATGGTTAACATAGTTATATGAACTTGTATGATAAATTTTGATTCAAAGGTATTTTATATATATATATAAATAATCATTGTTTATTGTTATAATACCTTTCACATCCCCTTAATCAAGATACTGTTCACAACATAATTCCGTAAAAAATATGTCAGCAGTCATTTTAACATTATTTCTGAAAACAGAAAAACCCGGGCCAGCTATCAACACAGTTAAATATATTAATATTTTCATAATCTTTAAAATACACATTTAAAATATTTGAAACAACTTAAGCAAATGTCATCCTCATAAAACAATTACAATGTTTCTTTAAAAGCCTAAAATGTCTAATAATAATAAAAAGTTTAAATGCAAAATTGTTAATGAATAGTTTTCCCTAAATTGCATTTTTTTTTTTCAATGTACTCTAAAAAACTTATTTGTATTCATCTTTATAAATACATTGAAAATAAACTCATTGATGAAATTAAATTATAACTGTATTAAATATTTTATTTAATTATTTTTTAAACACAACTTTTAAATAAATTTAAATAACAATTTAAATAAATACATAAAAAGATAATGTATTTATTTAAATATGGCTTTAATATGCCATTGAGTTATAGTGTTGAAATAAGTTGTTTTCTGCAACTTTATTTTATAATACACAGTAAATCAATTGCTCAAAAAATTTGGAAAAGGAGTGCATAAAATAAATTGTGATCGGTGTTTTAAGATGCAAATTTTACTTATTAAAATAAATAAAAATTTTGATACATAATCTCAAATAATAATAAATAATATTAAGTATTTTGGGCTACATTTTTATACCAACCCATTCTCATCAAATGTTAACACAAAAAACATAATCAGTACAAAAATGCCTATTTAATATATATATATATATATATATATAACATCTGCAGCAAACCAAGGTTAGCAAGTTTTTTTTTTTTTTTCCTTTACATGCAGCAATATTAACTAGTTTTAACTATAGTTAAAACCATGTCAAAGTGTCAAAAACCCAATTTTAATAAAGTGACATAAAAGGAGTTATTTAGCAGAGTTGGATAGACATTAATCAGTAAATTTTAAATAAAACTGTACATACATTAAAACTTCTGGGTATAAACTGCAAAAACGCATTTTTTTTTAAAACCAATTTGTAAGAATATTGTAAACTGCAAATGGACTGCATGATGATAATTTTTTTAAATAAAATTTGTCTAACTTTTATTTAATGAATTATTTTATATTAATGTATGATTCTAATGGTACCAATGCATGCTTTTAGGATGAACAGTTAAAAAGTTCTCAATTATTTCTACTAATTAGATTTGTGTAGATTTAATCTAATATTTTCCGAGGGTAATTTTTTTTCACTTTTCTATAACTAAAAGCATTAAGAAATCAACAATTGTTATCTAATGAGGGTATCTACTTTCTTTAAACAAATCAAAAGATGTTTTCCTATAAGTATAAAACAGTATCATTGCATAATGAGTTTTCTTATTTGAAAATATTTCTATTAAAGGGTATATTATTATGCAAACAAGTATGCATAAAAAAGACACACACACACAAAAAAAAAAAAAAAAAATCAACATAAAAAATGTAATTATAAAAAAAGAAACAATTATAATTGCATATTTTATTACAATTCAGTGCACACAAAAACTAAAATGCACTATCACTGAACAAAACAAACACTATCTTGCTACATTAATAGATTTTTCTTTCTTTTTTTGTAATGAGTGTACTTCAATATTTCTGTTTTTGACAGTTTAAACATGGTTTAAACCTATCCCACATCAAAAACTAGTTTTTGATGACTAAAACACAACCCTGGAGTAAAAATTTAATTTTTTAAAAAAAGATATTGCTGCATAACTTCTATGAGATTGGGCTGTAAATAATGACAAACAGTGCCACACAGTTCTTTATGAGGCCAGTTTGCGATGCTTCATAATCTCTGGGTATGACTTCCAGAGTCATGATGAACAAAATTATATTTGTGATTTACTGTGAAGGCAACATCTCAGAAAAAACTTTCTTTATACAGAATTCTGTAGTGCTGAGACAATTGTATTGAAAATTCTTCATCATCTGGTAAATGCCAAATAATAAAATCCATCTCAATGTAACAAAAAATGTAAACAAAAATATTTTCAATTTAAAAAATAGCAAATTAAGATGTTTTGTGAGATAATGATTAAATAATAACAATAAAAAAGGATCCACATACGATAAATTAAAAGTGACAATGTTTGGCACAATTTGCATAGTTAGGTTTGAAATAAATGGTGCATTAGCACACATTTTGGAATGGTGTTGGTATAATGGAAAAGTATATGATACTTTAAATTAATACATAAAAATTATCTTTAATTAAAAACAGCATTAAAGTCCTGATTTTGGAAATGTTTGGGTCGCAATGCTTTGAGGTTGTAAAAATATAATGGCATTATTAGGTGAAAGTGCACTTTTTACACTTCCTTCTTTAGTTTCAATTTTGCATCAGAATCTGTACTTTTTATAAAAAAAAAATGTTGGCAGTCTTGCAGCTGTACAGAAGATCTCATATTTTTGTACATAATTGTTGTCTCATTCTATACTATTTTTTATTTCAATATGAAAACACCATACCATAACATAAAAAAAGCTAAATATTTCTGGGATACACAGTAAAATCAGAATTACAACCATACATTTGTTTTCCAACATTTATAACATGAAATTATATGCCTGCAATAAAATTAATATTACAAGTTACCCACTAGATATATCAAATTTGACAGAATATGTAAAATTTTGAAACAAGGAAACAAGTTAAGTAAATTTAAATCTAATTTTGTAGAAGTTTAAATTTGAATCAAAATGAAGATGATGTATGCACATAAATAAATATTAAAAGACCAACACTACAACAGGAAAATAAAGAAATAACCAATGAAAAGATCCTATGGAAATCTAAATAGGCAATATAATTTTTCAGTCACTCATAAAAACCAATATTGAGGACGAGAGTTAATGACACTGTGAAATACAACAGGATTAAATGTAATAGACATGTGATTCGTGAAAGATAAGTACTGTTAAGCATGCCTAAAATTGGAAATTGAATTACCACCAAGGGTTTAATTAGATTATTAGAAAATTTATAAATAATTACAATTGCGTTAAATCCCAATTTCAAAATCTAATTTTTAAATATCTTGCACTATTATTTTTTTACTTTTCTAATAAGAAATTCTGCAATGATTTTTTAGGTTTTACATTAAAGAACGTGCTAATGACAGTTTTAATGATTCATAAAAACAATTTAATCCATTTTTCTTCAGTAGTGTTCAAGATAAAATACTAATTATTTCAAATATTATAACAAAATTCACAATTGAAAATTCAGAAAACCAATGGAGCAGTGTTGCCATTTTAGCATGAATCTTAAAAAAAATCTATAGGGATTTCCAAATAATATTTATTTAATTTCGGAATGTTTGTCAATGCATAAAAACAAAGATTACCATTAAAAAATTCTGATAGATTTTTTAAAATAAAAAATATGCTAAACTGGCAATACTGAGTCTAAGGAAAAAGTATTTAAAAATTAGAATTATCAATAGTAAATCTGGAATAACAATGTGTACCATAATAGATATACACATTTAGAACAATACATTTGAAAGAGAAAAAAATCATTGCATAAGTAATTTGACTATAATGCAAAAATGCATGACAAAATTGTAGCCAAATTGTGGTAATGTATAATTTAACTGATTCAAAGTGCATATTAAATAACACCAATGTCAACAACATAAGTTCATTTCAACATAACTATATATTACATCTAAGGAACCTGAGTAATCATAACGAAAAATAAAATTCTAAAAATAATAATAACCAACTTAACAATGAGGCTGCTCTTCTGCAGGTGAAGGCTGCAACCTTTGCATCTGGAAGCTGGATCTTTTGTTTGCTAACTGTTCTGCTCTTATTGATAAATCTGCTGTGAAATCATCAACAATAACAGCATTTCCAGTTTTTTCACACATATTGGCCACTACATCATTGTTAGGGTCAACTAGGTGAGAAGGAATATAAAAAATAGAATCGTTCAAAACAGCCGCTTGTCTTTCAAATTTGGGCCTGTCATCAATTGGTTCATCTTCAGAATTTGTACGTGAACTTTCAGCTGTCCACACTTTTGGTGGAGTAGAAGGCAGATGTGAATCAGCACTAAAAGTTTCTGAAGCTTGAAGTGAAGCACTTAGATTGGGATAACTGGAATGATGAGAAGTCTGTTTTAAATAATTTACATGCAAAGCATTTCTCTCAGCTGGCACTTTCTCCTCTTCTTTCAATGACTCGTATGACTTTTCTAACAGCATAATATCGTTCAAGCCTTTGTCAAGAGAACAACTTAATGTGTTGGAGGCATCTTTATTGAGTAGAGGCATCTGAAGACTGTTTTGGCTAGATACTGATGAATTTGGCATCATGGCATGCACTTCTCTTTTCAGAATTTCAAATTCTGATTCACTAGGTTTCAGTGCATTCTGAGAGGGTGGATTCAAAGCATCACTAGACTGATTTGAAAAGCCATTTTGTGGCGTTTTATTTGAAGATAAACTTATTTTTATGTCAGAGTTTTGAACTTTAAAGGAAGCATTCAGCACTCCATGTGGCTCACTTAAAAAGAAAAAGAAAAATTAGAAAAGTTTAAGATATAAAACATCATTTTCAATAACAAAATGAAAGAAGCAGCTGTCTTGCAATAAATTAAATTTACATATTGGCTTGATGATTCTCAGTTAATTAAAAGAAGACAAATTCAAAGAGAGAGAAAACAAGGAGCTAATAAATTCTGTTTTAAAAATGAAGAAATTAAAGCAATTTTGGAAAAAGTATAATAAGACTTCAATAAAATGAGAGTGAAAATAAAGTTTCATTAGAAAGCTCATTTAATTATTTAATAAATCTGATTAATTTCTAGATGATCCCTGCACTGTATTCCATAACAGTGGCATCCTACCACTTTATAATATAAAATCTACTTTGAAAATCTGAGTGGAAAAATTATATACTACTTTTGGTTTGTTTTTTCTTCAATTTGTCGAATAGTTATATATCCATAAATAAACAAGGAAGAAATAATTATAAACAGATATTATATAATTCCTTAGTAACATAAATGGTTTATACATAACAGAACTTGGGAAAGAGGGGGCAGAAGAAGAACTTATTTCTTACCCTTCACTTTTTAATTGGCAGGGTTCTCGCTACTGCTCGCCATTGTGCCAAATTGCGACAGAATGCTTCATTTAGCGAGTAAATGAACAATCATACTAGCCAAATTGTGAGTGCTCAATAGCTGCTTTTTTTTGTGTGTGTGGTTACTGTTGAGATTCTTATCCACGTTACTATACAGCTGATGTCACTTTTCATCTTCAATTGAATCGTGACATTTGCATTATTATTTATAGAGATCAACACAAATTCAATTTAGAAACAGTCAAAAATACAATATGCCGGTAAAATTACAGCCAAAATTGCTCAACTCGCATCAATTACCAAATTGAGAAATGTTTTGCTAAAATGAGCCATTGAATTTGCCATTTACCGAAATGCAAAGTATCACTGCTCAATCACATACTTTTTCTGTCGGTTATAGTCAAAATCTCATGACAATTTACCATTAAAAGAATGTTTGAAATACAGTTGAGTCTCTATATAACGAAATCCATTGTTCCAGTAAAAAATTCGTTATATAGAGAAATTCGATGTATAGAAAATGTTAAAAATCGTATTTAATGTGTAAATTTTGAACAAATATTATTTTTGATCTTTTTTATAAAGAATTTGAAATGTTTAAAAGTATATATTAACCTAACATTTTATTTCTTACTTATTTAAGCAGTTTCAAAAAAGAGAACAGACATTTATTTGAAAGCTTAATGAAAATCAAATAAGGAAGATTTGCATTAATTTCAGAGGAATAAATCTGTAATTTTTTGTTGTTTTGATTTTAAAATTATTACGCTCTCAAGAAAAAAGTTCAAATTTTAGCAAGGAATGAAAAATCGTGGTTAACATTTTCCTCTTGAAGGCCTCTCTTATGTGCCTCTCATTGATTCCTTCCTCTCTTATATGTGTAACAATTCAATTGACTCTTTTTTGAGAAGAATGTTGAAAGGTGTATGGGAGGTAGGATGAACTCGTTGGATTTAAAGAATAAAAAGAGAAGTAATATTTATAAAAAAACTCAGCACTGAACGATAAATCAAAAATAAGTGATGGAAAATTGATTCCGTATGATTTTGAAGCTTTTTTAAAACTGAATGAATTAAGACCAATTTATGAAAAAATTCGTTTTATGGAGATAGATATTTCTCTATATAGAGACTGTTTTTAATGTAATCATGTGAAAAGGGGACCGTTCCTACTAAAAATTCGTTATATAGAGAAATTCGATGTATGGAGTTTCGTTATAGAGAGACTCGACTGTATTTAGACATTTTTAATTTACTTATTTTTAATAGATTTTTAGCGTAAAGTAGAATTTTCATTTTTTAAGGAATGAGAAAAAATTATGGCATTTTAAAACACATTAAAAAAAAAAAAAAAAGATACAATAAGGGGTTAAAAATAAAATTTTCAGTGTTTCACATCAAATCTATTTTACTAACTTTTTTCCATTTGGCTACTGTTTTTTATTTCTTACTAGCAGCCTTCGCCCGCTACGCTGGTCGGTTTATCTAAAGAAATCTTGAAGAAGTAGTTAGATAAGGTTCAGACATACATTAAAAAAAAAAAAAAGCAAGTCGATCATTCAAAAAACGTTGGGAAATATCAAATATTTACTGTAATTTTTTAAGAAAAACAAAGTTTCGAAAAAAAAAATTAAATCGAAAAAAAATTACACTGACATATTAATGCAAGGAAATTTTCCCAGAGAGAAAATTCGCCTTGAATACAATATTTCAAATTCTTTTAATTGCTTATAGGCGTTAATGCCAACATAGTGAAAAAAAATTCCATGCTGGGAATCGAACCCGGGCCATCAGTATGGCGCACTGACGTTCTACCGACTAAACCACATGGAACGACAGCCAGCTTGAAACTTTCTCATACTTAAGTAGACTGGCGAAAACATAACGATAGCGCGTTTTAAAATCGCACAGTGACATCTATTGGATTTTATATGTACTAAAAAACGTTATGTACTAAAAAACGTGAGCAGCGCACCTAATAGTTTCTTTTGTTTCTTTTTGTTACTTTTTTGTCTGTTGTCCGATTTTGATGAAACAAAGCCTATACACTGCCCGGGAGTGTGCATTCTTCATTAGTGAAAACCGCATAAAAATCCATTCAGTAGTTACGAAGATAACCTCGAACAAACAGACAGACAGACAAAAAATTCAAAAAATTTTTTTTTGTGTTTCATTGGTTTTCTTTTATCGCCCTGACTCCATTTTTGTCAATTATCTTCAATGTACAGACACACCGGGTCCTACTGTTTTATTATATGTATAGATTTGCCAAACCACTAATGTTGCTCAAAAGCCTGCGAGAACACTGGTGATCGGTAAACATACTTAATCCATTTTAGAACAATGTTTGCTAACCTAATTGTTCGTTAACTGATCATAGATTTTGCATTGATTTGTATTTTAATTCCAGTCATTCATTCTTAAAAGCTATATAATACATGAAAAATAAAATTGTATAATAGGATTAATATACAGCCTTATTTAACATGGACACATCGTATTTTGATGACTTTGTCAGTGTCCTGGAATATTTAAAATAATAAATGGCCATGCCCTTTGTAAAAACTTTTAGAATTACATTAATTAATTATGGCATTAAATCATATCAATTTATCCATTTGACTTTCCAAAAATTTATTAGTTCTTTAAATAATTGTGCTTACAGTAGGGCCAGATAAATTTCAAATGGAGACTGTTGTTAATTTGTGAAATAAATTTCAACTGAAATACTTAATTTACTACTAAAACTATCTTTTTCAAAAGACAATAAATGTAAAAATCAATATTTCTAACCTGTTCATTCTAATTTAAGGTCCTTAATATGTAGGGCCCAAAACTTCGGCAGCCCATGAATTAAATAGGCCATACTTATACCAGGGCTTGAAATTCAATTTTCCAGAGGAGGGGAGTCTCCCTCCCAACATTTATAAATGGAGGGGAGTTTAGCCGTTTGGGAGGGAGAAGAAAAAATCTTAACCTACTGTAATTTTATGTGCTATTTAAAGAATTACACAAATGACAGACATGACAAAATATCATTGAAGCAACTTTTATCAACAACTGAGAATAATTATGCAAAATGTGTTTTTTATTTAAAAAGAAGTTGGAAATTGCACGTGAACGTAGCAAATGAGGTGCGTTCATATGATAACGAAGTTTTAAAAATATTCAGATCTTGCTGGTATAGTAGAGCGTACTTCGGATACAGTATAGCAATCGAAATCTTTGTGTTTCTGTAAATATGTAGGAAGTAATTTTTATTACACCTCAGCAACGTATATCTTATTCATAAAATGTGAAATAGTTGAATATAATTAAAACACACCCCAAACAATATTTCCCCGTATAGCATTATGTAGTAGCATTTTGTGTGGCCCTGTAATTTAATGATAAAAATTCTTTGCATCACAGATTGTACAGAATGCATATTTTAGTGTATATTTCATAGATTCATGCCAATTCTATTATGTTCGAATGAGTGTAACATCATTAAAATGCATTTGAAACTTTTTTCGCATTGACTGTAATGTAATGGAATACTTTTGATTGTCCCTGTAAATGATCTATCCATCCTACTTTCAAAACATTTGAAATGACTCTACAAAATTACGTAATAATTAATGTTTTAAATTTCAAACGATTAAAATGCATTTGAAACTTTTTTCCCCATTAACAGTAACGTAACGGAATCCTTTTGATTGTCCCTGTAATTGATCTATCCATCCGATTTTCATAAAATTTGAAAACTCGACAAAATTATGTTATAATTATGTATTTTAAATTTCAAACGATTCGGTTGGGTAGTTTTTGCGTTGTTATATGCAGACAGACGGACGGACTGAGCGACAACAATAGGTGCTATGTATTTACATAATTACGAACGCACCTAAAAAGAGTAAGTCAACATTTTATATAGTCTATTTACTTTTCAAAGGGATAAATTCCCTTCCTGTGCTAATTACTTTTGTTTCAGGTCTAATAAACTATTTTTTTGGTTCAGGTTGATTTTAGGTTGAGTGTAGATTGCTGCAAGTTGAGTTCGGGTCAGGGGTGATTCTGGGTGAAAAACATTTTTTTGGAAATCGGGAGGAGGGGGGGGGGGGGGGCGGTAATCCGCGATCTTCAGAGAAAATCGGCGTTTTCTCGCGATCTTCAGACGCAATTAGCGATTTATCTGCTATATTTTAGCAAAATCGGCGATTTATGACGATCTTTTGTCGCAATCGGCGTTTTACCGTGTTTTTCTATGAAATCGGAGTTTTTGTTCGACGATCATTACACAAAATTTGCATTTTTACGCGACATTTTCTCAAAAACGGCGTTTTATCCCCGCGATCTTTTGATGAAATTTACGTTTTTTCCGTGATCTGTTGATGAAATTGGCGGTTTTTTTTTTTCATGATCTTTAGACAAAATATTTTTAAACGATCTTTTATCGAAAACGGTGTTTTTTCCGCGATCTTTTAAACGAAATCGGCGTTATATGTGAAATCTTTAGACGAAATCGCGATTCTGTTCTGTATTTTCCAAAAATCATAAATTTTCAATTTCGAAAAAAAAAAAAAAAAAAGATTCGTCATCAACCCGGTAATTTTGACAAAAAACATACCACAAATCGTCGCCCAAAAAAATCATTATCACAAATCGTTCGCAGAAAAATCGTAAATATCGTAGGAGGTTTGCTCGGAAAATTTCGTTACATAATTGTCAAAAAACTCAAATTTCGTCTGTAAATTGTGAAAAAAAAAAACCGTGAATTTCGTGAAACAATAGTGAAAAAAATCACAAATTTGAAAAGAAAAAAAAAAAAAAAAAAAAAAAAAAAAAAAAAAAAAAAAAAAACACAAATTTTGGGAAGGGATCACAGAAAAAACGAAAATACTGTGAAAAAAACCTGCGGAATAACACAAATCGCGAAAAAAATCGCAAACTTCGTCAAAGGATCGCGAAAAATCTGCGAATTTTGTCAAAGAATCGCGAAAAATCTACAAATTTCATCAAAAGATCTTGAAAATCTACAAATTTCGTAAAAGAACGTGAAAAATTCGTAAATTTTATCAAAACATGTAAAAAATCCGATAATTTCGTCCAAAGATCACGGAAAAAAAAAAAAAAAAAAAAAAACGCAAACTTTGTTTAAAGGGCCACGAAAAAAACACAAGAGTCAAAAGTAAATCCCCCCCCCCCCTTTCACACAATCTGCTGTAACTTTTCAGAAAATTTGCTGCAAATTTCAAAAAAGTTTTCCTGAAGAACCCTTTATTAATTTGGCAATTTCCCGCGATCCTTTAAGGAAATTAGCTTTTTTTTACGATCTTTTAATTCAATTTGCTTTTTTTTTTTTTACGATCTTTTAATGAAATTCACATTTATTTCGAGATTCTTTCATGAAATTCGCGTTTTTTAAGTGGCATTTTGATAAATATGAGTTCGTATGCAGGGACATGCGAGGAGAAAACTGCGCTCGGGGCAAAGTTTCAATTTAGTGTTCTTTTTCTTCTTACCGACCAAAAAATGACGTTGGTTAGTAGAAAATCAGCGCCCCTAAATATCTGCGCCCGTGGCGACCGCCTCTTCGCCCCCTGCCCCTTTCACACGGCGATAATTTCACAAAATTCACATTTATTCCGCGATGCTTTCACGAAATTCACATTTATACCGCAATGTTTTCACGAAATTCGCAATTATTCCACAATTTGCGTTCATTTCACGAAATTCGTGTTTATTCCACAATTTCTTTTTAAGAAATTCGTGTTTTATCGAGATCTATTAAAGTTTTTTTTTTTTTTTTTTTTTTTTTTTTTCCCGCGATTTGTTCTGAAAATTGGTGTTTTTACCGCGGTAATCTAACAAAATTTTCAGCGAACGATTGTTGAAATTGATTGTGAAAATATGCAATTAAGCTCGGTTCAAAAGCTACGAAAAATTGGTAATTAGCTCGGAAATTCGGACAACTTTTGGAATCGAATGAATTATTTTTTTAGAAGATTTGAAACGGAATTACACCGTTCTCGCGACAGTAAATCGCACGAAACTTGTAATCGATCGCGGGGGAAAAAATGCGAAATTCGACGATTGGTTGCGGAAAAATAGCGTGAATTCCAACGATTTTCCGCAGCAAAAAAACTCGCAAAATATGTCATTCAGTCGCACGAAAATATTACAAAAATTCACAAAACGTGGGAGTTAATCGTAGTTTCATAATGCAATTTTTTTTGGAAAATTCGTGATTTTTTTGGAGGCGGGAGCCTCCCACCTACGATATTTTTTTGGGCGGGATTTCAGAATTTCGGGCGCGAATCCCGGCATCCCGCCCTAAAATTCAAGCCCTGTATATACAACAGTTAAAATGTTCTCTAAGTAATTAAACCACAAATTTGAAACACAGAATTCCTTCTTTGTGCCTTTGTTTTATGAGGTGTTAAGTATTCGAACATAAAAATGCGTCTTAATTGTGTTCATTAAGTACGTACCAATTTCTTAAGATTACAGAGGATGCTTATGGAATATAATGTAAAACTTTTGTCAGATATATTACATTTTCTTTCACTTACACATTGTTAGTTTAAAAGTGTCAACTATTTTAAAATTTTTATTCCAATAATCAATTTGTTTATCTATCATATAAAAAACTGGTGGTACCAGAGAGAAAAGTAGAGCTTGATCTAAAAAAATGTTACAGTAAAAATTGGGAAATATTTTGAATCTAAAAATGTACATAGAAAAGAAATGGAATCAGATGATCTGTAAAGCTCATGAAATAATTCAAATTTTTGTTAAGTGAAAATAAGGACTGAGCTTTACTGGCGCCTTAAAATCAATCAAAGAAAAAGATGCATTTTTAAATCACTCCATATTTCAATCATCCATAACCAGTTTAAAAACTCAGGTTCATAACTGTATGTTATAGGCTGATGTAATGAAGAATGAGAATGGTTCGTTCAGAACAAAGTGTGGACACAATTCCATTCCAGCAGTTTTGATAAGTGGAAGATCAATGCTCCAAGTAAACTCAAAACCTTGAACAGGTACGATTCAACCATATACTAAATATTTGTGTTCAGACATATTTATCTACATCAATTCCTCAACAACCTGATTATATTAATGTTATACTTTAATTATTACTTCATGGTTACATTTGATTAGTGTTGTGGAGCTTAATTGATTTGAGACAACATAACAATACATTTTATTGACTACTTTCCCGAGTAATCATTTTGAATGGATAATAGTATAATTCTGAATATAAGGCACCAGTAAAGCTCAGTCCACATTTTCAGCTAACAAAGATTTGGGTTATTTCATGAGCTTTACAGATCATCTGATTAGATTTCTTTTCTACGCACATTTTTAGATTGAAAATGTTTAACAATTTTTACTGTAACACTTTTTTAGATCGAGCTCTACTTTTCTACTCTCTGGTACCACCAGTTTTTTATATGATTTCATAGATTTTTCAGATCCTTTCAGGAACTTTATCAATTACCTCCAACTAACAAATCTAAACTATTTTTAGAGTTTAAAGTTATTAGTAATTATATTAGTTTGGCAAAATACTGGAACTAACGCCAAGTTGGCTTAAATTTTGGGTGCCAGATTTGGCAATATATCGACAAGTTGGTGAAAAACTTGACGACAGAACTGCCCCTCCCTGATGGTAGTCCCACGGCAGTTTATCGGTATCTACGCACATTTTCTTATGACCATAAGTATCTACACAGATTTTCATAGCTTCATTTTTAAATCGTTATTTTTATAAATATAGAAGACTTTTTTTTCTAAATTATCCCTTTTTAATTGAAATATCTGTAGTGTAGTAACTGTTTTGACGTCGAAAACACTCAAATAAAGATACGATGTTGTTTTAATACATATTTAGTTACAGTTTATATATATGCTTATGAAAAATATGTATTTTCTGTTTCGAATGATGTCAATTTCAGAAATTCAAAAATCTATCTCCAGAATCAGAATTTTTATATATATATATATATATATATATATATATTAAAAAACAAAAAAAAAAAAAACATGTGTTATCATAAAAAAAAAATTATTGAACTGTTTTTTAGTTGCTGGCAACTCAAAAGAAATAATTGAATTAACAATTAAAAAGGAGAGATTTCTATAATGTTAAATTATGGAAGATATAACGTTATATAAATTTTATATGGGTGCCATTTCCTTAATATTGGATATTTTTTGAAGAGACTTTCGAAAGGCACATACCTAGATTAAAAGCTTTCGAACAAGCTATTACACGTCGTTGAATGTTTCTTGGTTTGGGTTATAATTGAGTTGTTTGTCTTTTTTTCTTGTTTCATGAGAAAAAAAGTGACAAAACAGGGATTCTGGATCTCCATAAGTAATCCGTGGATCTGGATGATTTTTTGTAAACTTTGAGGTCTAGTATAGGACATTTCGCCTTTTTAATTTTGCTGCGATCCGATGATTGGGTCCAAAGTTATTAAGAGGCAAACTTAGGACTTTAACATTAGAGATGCGGCTAAACTCTACTATACAGCACTATTGTGCTGTATGATAATAGGAAAAGCGTTTGTGGGTTTAGCATGCTGTCTTCTGAAGAGACTGATGGATCCTATGAAATCTGGCAAGAAAATATATGTGCAATAATAGGTTGAGGCTGATATATATTTTTTATAAATTCGATTTTTTAAAGTTTTTAAGAGATTTTTAACATTTTCCCCACATTAGTATTAGAATCTAATTTCAATATTTTACTCATTGTAGTAAATTTTATTCTCTTTTCAATAAAGTTTATTAGAAATTCATACAAACTTAAAAAGAAATCTGATTTTTTGAGTTTTTTCATATTTTGAGATATTTCCACATTAGAAAAATGAATTTGGTTTCAATATTTTTCTATAAAATGTTCTAGCCTGGTGGCATGAATACCAGTTGCTCGGGATCTGAGTGCCAAAAGTCCCATCTCGTATACCGATTGTGTGGGATGTAAGTGCAAATGATGCCAACAAGTATACTGGTCGCTCGTTCCGAAGGGGTTAATTAAAAATTATGAATAATTCAAAATTTTTTGCTTGGTCATTAAAATTCTGTATTAAAATAATGCCAAAAAAATGTATATATTTTAAATTTTTCATATGACTGTTTTCAGGGAAAAATTATTCTTGAGATTTTTTTTTAGTTGAGGTGCAAAATATCGTAACAACTTATTTTAACTGTCTTTCTAAGGAAAGGAAATGTGCTGGTTTCAAATGTGACTATGTGGGGAATTCCAAGGAATTTTCAGACCCAATGAAATAACTGCTTGGCAAAATTTAAAAAAATTAGCCTTTCGGCAGGAGAATCTATTTAACTGCAGATTGAAAGGATCAAAGCTTAAATATTGCAATGGCAAAGTCTTGTTACCTACACTCCCCCCCCTCCCTCTTTGTACAGAAACGCAGCTACATTTCTTTCTTTCTTAGAGTAACATGCACTTTTAGGCGAGTGAATGATTTAATGCATTTGTAAATTTTTGTGCTTGAGCTTTAAAATTCCACTTTCATTATGATTAAATAAATAAAACTGTGATAGCATTAATAAATTAATGTTTCAAGAACAAAAGTTAAGATAAACCATGACTATATAGAATGAAGCAAATTTGTTCTTATGCTTCAATCAAATCAGAATTTCACATTGTACTTTTCTATTATATTCACTGAAATAAGAAGTTAAAAAATTTTGTCAATGTCCTTCTGATCATTCACCAAATTTTTAATATAACTTTAATCAAATAAATATTTCAAAAAAGGTTAGTTTACAGTCAATATTCTTTCCATGCTATTAAAATCTTGCAATGGATAGTAACAATTCTGATAATCTTATATTGTTAGTCTTCTCAGTGTGAAAATAGTATACCATTAGCTATAGCCTGTTAGATTAATTATTTATAAAAAATAAGCATATTAACCTTTACATGGGAGTTCGGATAACACCTGTCCAAAAATACACGCTGAATGGAAGAGATGCTGTCTCAGCCCCCATGTAAAGGATAATTACAGAAATTGAATGATTTCCATAAATAATAAAAATACTATAATAAAATATTTATATTAAAAAAAAATTAACAGTTAAAAAACAAGCTTTATAAACAAGAAAAATATAAAAAAAATTCAGAAATTTTTAAGTATGCTTTCACTGTTAACATCTACTTATATTATAAATTTAGTCAGACTAGAAAGAATGCAATGAGTTACCATATCATTAGATTATGTCTCTATTTGTCTAATAGTTCAAAGGAATTTAAAGATAAGTTTTAAGGGACTTAAAAGATGAAAAATATTTACCTATTTACTGATAATCTTGATTCTATGAGACTACTGAGATTAGGTAAAGTGGCACTCAAATCACGTGTGATCAATCCAGAATTAATACGAAGCTAAAATAAAAAGTAATATCTTTAAGCATCCAAAAAATCTGTAAATAAATAAATAAATAAATAAATCCTTACTTGTGCTATATTTTTATTTAATAAAAATACTCCATATTCAAAGGTGCGTTTGTCCCGACCTTTAGAATACAAAGGAAATCTAATGGAATAAAGAAAATTTCTTGATAAATAATTCTACAATTATACAAAAAGTTACAAAGGTAAAGAAAATATATAAAATGGATGAATGTTAAAAGGAAATCTAACAGCTTTAACACACACACAAAATAAAAATACACAAATAAAACAAAATTAAAACAATCTTTATGAAAGAAAAGATAGATAAATTTTAGCAGAAATTTTTTTACAATTTACTTTTGCGGTTAATTTATTTGGTCATAAAACAACATTAACAAAATTTTTTGAAGAAATCTTTTATAGTCATAAAAATTACAAATGCAATAAAAATAATAGCTTTTAATTACAAGAAAAAAAAAAAAAGGAGGGGGGGGGGAATAAAAAAAATTAATAAATTAAATCATTACTTTAGGAATAGTTTTAGATAAGTGAACATTGAAATACACCAATCTCAATTCAAATAATATTTCAGCTTAAAAAAAAAAATCTTAATATTTTTTACATACTCTCTAGTTTTTTCAGGTAAATGACTTGATATATGATCTGTAATAGTAGACCGAGAGCCATAAAAATGTATTGAATATCTTAGTGGAACATTCAGGAACTGTGAAATCATTAACAATAAATGGCACACATAGCCCAAAGCTATAGCTATCATAGTTTCATCATGACCTACAATAGAGAAATAATAATAATAGAAGAGAAAATAGAGAAAATAGAAAAATATTAATTATACTTTAATGAGTAATTTGAATATTAGTACATTGTAAACTTTATACATAAGATAGAAATAATAATTAAGAAAACAACTTTAACACAGATCAAACATTTAAAAATATTAAATGAATAATCTCAATAATTTCATTAGTTTTTGTACACCAAACAAATTTTTTAAAAATTTAATGTTTATCATATTACTTTAGATTATGTTTTCAAACAAATTAACTATAAGATATGTTTTCATGCTTATAACTAGAAGATTGTGAGTTTGAATCTTGACTAACAGATATAGAAGGCATTGTAACTTCTTGCTGAGAAATCAAACAGTAGAATCCTTGATGACAGTGCAAGTTACTGTGCAAAAGCTCCTAAATAATGCAACAATTTTTGGTTTTAGTATTTCTATGGCTAAATACCTCAATTTATATTGGAAATGCTTATTATTATCTTGTTTAATTGTAAAGATAAATTTTATTGTTTATAACAAATATAAGCAAATTAAACATTTTTTATGAGTAGATATATTAAATACAATTTGTTAATTAAAAATGTTATTTTAAATAAAATATTTGTAAGTAGCACGTGACTAATAGTTATTATAAAAAACTATGTTATACATCAAAGATGAGCGAACATATGAAACATGTGCCATAAGTGTTACATGACAGAATATTTCCAGTATGGCATTGATTGAATTACTAAAATGAAACAGAGTTAAATTAATGAAGCTGGATAGTTTTTTTTTTTTTTTTTCAAAATTAAAGAAATTGAAATTCACCTCATTCCAATATGGGCCCAATTATTTATTAGTTTTGTACCTGTCAACTCTTTTTTTTCCCCAAATCAAATAAAACCACAAATTGAATTTCATAAAATCAGTATTAAATAACCACATACAACAAGAAATGTTTCACAAAATAATTTTCAGATTCAATTAATATTTTCATAACATAAAAAAAAAAAAATAATGGAAGATTGTCAAGCATGCAAATTAACCCTTTCATCCATAAATTATTTATTATTATTATTTATTATTTTTCATTACTATATCTTTTTGTGATAAATGAGAACCATTATAAAATTTTAAGATTGTGCTGCATTCTAACTACTATCTGTCTACAAATCAGATCTCCACAAGTGAATGTTTTGCTTTATAAGGCAATTTTTACTGTCTTCATATGAGGCCCATATGAATGACAGGGTTGAGAGATGATTTGAAGAATATTGAGCAGAAGGATCCTGAAGCATTATAAACAAAAATGTGAATGTTATTAATATAGAGAATTGATATGAAATTTATCATTATGAGAATTGCCGACCTACCTATGATTGTGAGTCATTATTTCCGAGAATGAATAGAATATGAATAATTCAAATAAAAACAACTTTGTTAAATAATCCAATTAAGCTTGCATTTCATTAAAACAAATTTGTATGCTGCTGAAATAAATTCTAGTATCCATGCAATAACAGAAATCAGATTATTTTTTTACTACTCAATTTTAATAAAATTGTTATTGTAATTATTACAGTGTAGTAGATACATGTGTATTACTCACATATATTTAAATCCTAAAGAAAAAAAAAATCAAATAATTTTGATCAAAATAAAATATCAAATCAAATAATTTTTATATTTTTAATTATATTTGTTTTTTTTTTACATTTTTTTTTTAGTTAATTTACTTTTGTGTGTGTGTGGGGGGGGGAGGGGGAAGGGGTGATGGCGGTGTGGGGGGGGGGGGGAGATGTTTGAACATAATCCTCAAAATTTTTTTTAGAAAAAAAAATGACACAGATGTGAAAAGAGTTACCAATCTTGTTATACAAAATGTAAGTATCATCACTGAACAAAATTGAATATCAACTAATTGAAACCAGAAACAAACTGCTTTATAATCTCATAAGAAATACTGTAGGATTCAGTATTAACTACAGAATTTTTTTTATTTTGTACAAAAAAATTTGTTTTTAATTGAAAAATGTGAACATAAATGTAAGTTTACTTTTTTTATTCCATAACCTGTTATGCAGTTTAAACTCAACTAAATCAAAACTAGAAAAGATTTTTTTTTTCTAATGAAGCCATAAATTATTGATTATTTAAATTAGACAGTACTTTTCAATGGCTGTTATGAGTTGATTACATCCCACATAATTTTTAGTTCTACATTTAAAAATAAAGCTTAAAACATTCAGCTCCAAAAAGATATTTTTCTACTTGGTCAAGAAAGACAATGCCAGAGGCATATGTTTTTGCCAACAGAACGACAGTCAATAATAGATGAAAATTTCATTTACACTTGATACGAGTGAAAATAAAAAAAAATATTTTGCACAGTGATATTTTGAAAATAAATATTGGATATACACTATATTGCCATTGATTATTGGACACTTGCGATTCTAGACATTTTACTAAATATCTAGAAAAATACATGAGGGATCATCTCAAAATTCTTAGTGTATAATAGTATACGTCATACATCTCCGTAAAGATTTTTTACCGAAACTCTACAGGGGACCGTCAACAAATTAAAAAAGAATGAATATCTTTTGAATAACCCTGTCAAAACTAATGTAGTAAAAGCGCTCAAACTCTAGATTATGATTGAATGCCTTATTGTAATACACTGTGTTCATTTTTATGTAAATAGCATGCATACTCGCAGAGTAATTAAGGTTTTTATAAAAATGGTCCCAAATTTTTTAAAGTTTTCCCTTATAATTTTCAGAGTTCTTAATATAAAATAATATTTTTTTCAGAAAATATGACAAACAACATTGCACACAGTACCCTGTAATCAGAATTAAAAAATAATAAAAATTGTATGAAAAATGACTAGGTTTACTAAATAATTTTTTACTGCGCATGCGTGAAAGATATCAAAATTTCATTTGCATATTATGTTAGCTAAATAGATAGAGCAACTTTTGTAAAAGTCTCAAAATCATAGCGTAAAAATTCTGAAAGTAATTGTCTATAGAAGAAGGACAAAATCCGTTGTTTCCAAAATGAAGCAAAAAAATGAGGGATTTTATCCAAATGTAGTAATACATCCCGTATTGTGTATTCTATATTGACACTAATCAATGAATGTATGGATACAACCCCTCTTGTATTTGCTTCATTTTGAGAATAACGGATTTTCAACTTATTCAATTGACGATTATTTTCAGAATTTTCAAGTTATGATTTTGTGACTTTCACAAAAGTTGCTCTATACATTTAGCTAACATAATATGCAAATGAAATTTTGATATCTTTGACGCATGCACAGTAAAAAATTATTTAGTAAACTTACTCATTTTTCACACAATTTTCATTATTTTTTAATTCTGATTACAGGGTACTGTGTGCAATGTTGTTTGTCATATTTTCTAAAAAAAATATTATTTTATATTAAGAACTCTGAAAATTATAAGGAAAAAACTTGGAAAAATTTGGGACCATTTTTATAAAAACCTTAATTACTCTGCGAGTATGCATGCTATTTGCATAAAAATGAACAAGGCGTATTACAATAAGTCATTCAATCATAATCTAGAGTTTGAGTGCTTTTGCTACATTAGTTTTGACAGGGTTATTTGAAAGATATTCATTCTTTTTTAATTTGTTGACGCTCTCCTATGGAGTTTCAGGGAAAAATATTCACGGAGATGTATGACTTATACTATTATATTTATGCACTAAGAGTTTCGAGATGATTCCTCATGTATTTTTATAGATATTTAACAAAATGTCTAAAATCGCAAGTGTCCAATAATCAATGGCAATATAGTGTATATCATGATATATATTCATTGATCAACAATCTCTGGGTACACACTAAGTTGAAGTAATGCAAAACAAATTACATAAAGGTAATATGAAAACAAAACAAATTAAAACAATTTACATTTACCTGCAAAATCCTCTGAATTTGGCAAATGCACGTCATGAATGCTAAAGCCCTTACGATCAGGAAACTAAGAGGAGGGGGAAAAATTAAATTCTATTAATCATGCATGTATCAACACTAATTTTTAAATTGTATTAATAAAGATGAACATTGAAGTTTGATAAAAGACATCATTAACTCAAATAGAGATTCCTTAAGATATACAGATTGTTTGATACATTTAAGAATTAATTTACTTTTTAAAATGGAAATTTAAGGTTATTTGAATTTTTATAATTTTTACAAAGCATTAATGATCTTCTGTTCATTAATAACTTACTTCAACAACAGGATATATATAACAAAGTTCAGAAATAAGTTCTTTTCTGCGGTAATTTAGCTGTGCTTCTGTTTTCAACAATGTTTCACGGAATTCACAGTAATACTTGGACAATTCAAAATATTTTTCCACTAATTTCTTCTGATCTTCACCTTTCTCATCAATTTCTTTTTCTGGAAAAAATTTCAACTGAGTAAGTTTATTTATTACAAAAAAAAAAAAAAAAAAAAAAAAAAAAAAAAAAAAAGAATTATTATTATTATTTTTTAATACTACATTGAAAAAGGAATTTAAGAGAAGCTGCTGAATAAAATAATGAGGATGCTGTAAGCTAAATTGTAGTTTCAAAAGTTTTATGTTAAGTTGCTTAATACCAAAATAGAAATTCATACATCAACAGTAAACAGGCTATCTAACATTATAACCACAAATCCAATTACACAATAAAAGATGTAACAATAGAATATGTATGCAATGGCATCCTGTTTTTAATGGAAATGATCCATGGTCCCAGCAAAAAGAATACCCACATAATTATACCTGTTAAGATGAAAACCTATTTACATTAATTTTCATTTGGGTCCTTAACATTTCCATCTTAGCAAGTTTTACTGTATTATCATTAACTTTTCAACTTTATAATGTAACATCATTAACATGCACAATAAACATTTTTTCTATTCTCAGGACCATAAAAAATGACAGCCAGGCTCACTTGTCCATCTGAAGGAAGGAAAGAAAAAACATGTTTTTCATGACTTTGTAACATAATTTGTAAATCAAATGCACAGTCAAATTCTCTCAAATTTAGAGTACAGATTGATATTATGAAAGTATCATGCAATCTCAGGATTAATTTTTTTTTTATTTTGAGATTGCAGAATTAGAATACCTGGTTAGTTCAATTTATAGTAACATAATCAATTATTTGACATAGAAATAGTAGGTTAGACCAGATTTGGTTACTACAAATTTTACTTTAGAATTTATTGTGGCTGTTTGGCAAATCTGAAATAGTTTTTCAGACAATTATGAAAATATGCAATCATTTTTTAATTAAAATTACTGGTAGTTCATTATACTGTATGGTAGAGAGATTTTGCAAGAACAATAATTTTTATTGAAGGGATGTACTGTATCATTTTGCTCATTTCTAGAGTAGGGAGTAGTTATATCACGGGGGAAAGGGGTAAGTTGTTACATACAGACAATTGCAGCCTTATAAGTTATTATTCAAAGTTAAAATAAATAAAAACACATTAAACATCTGAGATGCATTTTATCCTATTTGATTTGGCACTAAATTCAAATATGATCCTTAACAAATAAGACAGAAATTCTGTTGTTGTTCTGAGCAGTATGCAAAGGTAGTGGACCCCTTTGCTTGATTGAAGACTATCACAATTTTTTTAAATGACTGATTAACGAAATGTGCAATTATCCTTCCTGTCAAACTGACAAATTCCCAATTTCTTTTTTCTGTGACCACTTGATGAAATTTAAGAGTTTTTCATCTTTAGGTGACAAAATGTTTCTATATCTTCTGTCTCTTTTTTTCCCCTCTTATGCACCTATTAATTCCAAACTATTGGTTTTGTGAAATTTTGCAAGAATAAATGGTTTGTAAAATTCAATGAAAAATGAGAAACACAATATATACATATATTCTCAGAAAAATCATGACAGTTAGTTTTATAAATACAAAACTCTTGAAATTTCAAGAATTTTCAAGGTAGTTACTATATTTTAGGATATTTGAAGACCCCCACTTTTTTTTAAAGAACTTATGAATTTTAGAACAAGCACAACTCCTGTATTAATTTTTATACTTATTAACACATTCACTGCCAATAACTCCACCCTCCATGTTAAATGATTCAGAATTTCAAGTGCTAGCGTGTGACCGGCAGCAAATGTGTTAAGGAAGGTCCTTCTTGGGCTAGTGGCTTTTGCTTGGTTGTTAGCCTAAAGATACCTAAACCTATGGTGTGTCCCAATGGCAAGTGACAAGACCAAGAATAACCAGTGTACAGTGTTTTGTCAAAAACTAAAATATCAATTATGCTGTTGATATTTTTAGTGAAATATTATGGCAGCTACCAAATCATAACTAGAAGGTTGATATTTGGTTTCCACTTAGGTTGCCCAATGTATTAGCATTGGTGCTTTTAACCAAATTTGTGCTAGAAACTTTTACTAAAAAATTACTTTTAAAATGAAAATAAAATCATGTATTTAATGGTTAAAATAATTTTGGAAGTAAAAAATTCAAAGATGATGCCAGAAAATATTAGTTAAAGTAAGAAGTTTAGCCCATAACAGTCACAGATACAATGAAATTTGTTCATGTATGATTACCTGTTAACGGGTTGCCTCTTGTATCGAGTGCAGTAATTAAGGGGTTAAACTTAATATACATTAACTTAAGATTATACATGAAATAAAAAAAGGCTTAACAAGAAACATTAATATTGATTATAAATCTAGAAATCAGACATAGAGTTTTTAACATTAAATTAGGTAAATAATATATATTTTTTAGCCAGTAAAATGTTTTGTAATAAGAAGGCTTATCAAATGATTAAAATGCTTTGAATGGAATCAAAATTATCAAAACATTTGCAAAAATATTTTATATTTTGTTGCTAAAGCTGGTTATTATTAAGTATTGAGATTACAGCCTAACTAATTTGTGTCATAGGCATGAAATACTTAAAAGAAAAAAAAAGTAATATATATATATATATATATATATATATATATATAAATAATAAAAATCTTACTTTTCTTGAGCAAATCCTCTTTACAACAATTTATATCTTTTTCTAAAGAGCCAACATTTTTTTGCTGATTCTGAAGCTCTGTTTTTAAAACTGATATTTTGATCTTAAGAAGCTCTCGTTGGGCATGGATTTTATGAAGTTCTTGACTACTTTGTAATTTATTATTTATACTATTTCTTCTTCTTTGTACAGCAGCCTGGGTTTGCTTTATTGCTCTTTCAACAGTCTTTATTCTGAGTAGGAGAAAAACAACAACTTTGCATTAAATAAGAGTAGGTTCAATAACACAAGTCTACCAATGAGCATGATAATTCAACTTCAGCCTTTTTAAATAAAAAATATTCAAATATGACAACAGGCAAATTATTGAGTGTTAAAATTTTAAATCAGCAAATAATAAAAATAAAATCGAATACAGCACAAAAGTGTCTTTAGAAACTGTGTATGATTAAATAAATAAATAAAGGTATCCTAACAATAGTAAAATTCTTGTGTTTTATAATTTACAACAGATGGCGACACTGCATAAAATACACATGATTATTTTTATAAAATATATTTTAGAATCTTTTTAATTGATCTTTAATTATTTTAAATTGTTAAGTTCATTTCATTTTTGAATTACCATATTAATAACAGCCATTAGAATTATTATTTATGTATATACATACTAATTAAACTTCTGTAATCCATCAATAATAGCAATGATTCTGGATTAAAAAAAGTTATACTGTATTAAATATACTGTAAGATTGACATGAATCTATAAAAATGACAAATCTGCTAATTTAAAAGGAAAGTACATTAGTTCATAAAAATAAAACTAACCTGGAAAGAGTGCTTAATGTATATGAAGTTCTTAGACTGTTTACATCTGTGCTAAGGCTTTGTTTATCAGATGCTTCTGTTATATTTCCCAAAGTGTGCTAATAAAAGAAATAAATTTGAAATGCTATAACTATCAATTTATATTTAATGAAAGATAACTTGTGTTAAAAATCATGCATGATATCAATTTTTACTTAAAAAGGATAAAACTTTTATATATTTTGTTCAATTAAGAATTCATAATTGAAGTGCAGCAAGATGTGTGCTAAGGAAATTATTATATCTGAAACCTTATTTAACCCAAGTTAAATCAGCTCTTAAGAAAATACTGAATTCACTTCAGTTATTTGTGACATTTTAATTTTGTTTGGCAGTTTAGTTAAATACTACACAGAAACATACAAATGCTGATTTATTCACATAATTTTAAATAAAAAAAGGTTAATCTTTTTTAATTGAGTTCCACATACATTTTAAAATATTCATATTTAAATATATATATATATTAAAAAAAAAAAAAAAAAAAAAAAAAAAAAAAAAAAAAAGGTATAGTTTTTAAACAATAGGTATTAAAATGCAGATTTTTTTTGAGGGAGAGGGGGGGGATGGTGTTTAAAAATTGAAATTTTGTTACGTTTTGAAATTAAAAAGATTGTAGTCTAGACAAAATTTATTGATAAAGTCATTGCCACTGTCAATATGATGTCAGTATTACTTACAGCTATGTGTTTGCTTTATAATAAAGATAAATATTATATTTATATGTCATTGCTAATATATTCCTCTCATTATAAACAATGTCTGACAGTTATACATACTGCAACAATGTTTAGCATGATTACTGAAGACTGTTCCGAAGATGACATGACTAGAGGACAACCTATATGTACTTTTAGAGCAATTTAAATTAAGTAAAAGACATCAAAAAGAGTGGTTTAAGAATGTGTTATAAACATATTTTAATTCAAAATATTAAAGCTAAAGGAGGTCCAATTCCTCCTCCTTTTCCAAGACAAACTGTTTGGTGAATAAGACATTGGTTGAAAAAGATTTAATAAAAATTATGATACAATAATAATTTTTTAAGTAAATACCCTCAATCTATAAATAAGCTATAACATTTTTTAAGGACATTTTTAAAGACAATTGAGTAGGAATAATAATAATAATAATAATAACAATGTTGCCAATTATTATAAACATTTAAATTAAATTTTAAACATTTAACTTTTGCACTGAATTTATACTGCTTAAAAGCATTGGATAGCTTTAAATTGTCGAAAAAACTTAAGCACTAGATTTATAAATTTGGTCTGATTATAGATTTCATAAGTTATATGATAAAATAATACTGTGTTGAAATTTTATTAAATTATTATGAAAGATTTTCATTATAGACCCATGAGAAATCCCATGATTATCATCTCTATATTTTTTGTTATCACTATATATATATATATATATATCCTTTTATTGTTGTTTAGAAGCTAATTTCTAAATTATTAGTTTTGAGAATATAGTTCTCATTGGAAAAAGAAAGAAAAAAGTAGTTTTTATTTACAATTACTTTTGTGAAAATAACAAAATTTAAATTTTTACATGGTCCCTCAATCATATAACTTAAGTTTTATAATTTTTTTTATCTATGTCATACAGGCAAAAAAGTAAAAATTCCATTTTTATAAAATTAACACAGATTTGTGGTACTAGAAATTTTAGTGATTTCCAACATTAAAAACACTTTTTTTTTTTTTTTTTTTTTTTTTACTTTTTGTGCCAGAAAATGCTGAAAATTCAGAAAATCCAAATTATCATAGCTCAATAAATTAGGTCATACTTTTTTTTAAATTATTTTTTTAACATATATATTTAAAAAAATAATCACAAGATACAGTACAAAAATTAAAATTCCATACCTTATTCAAAAATAATTATGATGTAAAAGACTTAACATGTTGAAGAGCAACAACATTTAAAAAGATTTTTTCAATATGGACTATACCTCTAAATCTAATGTTTTAGAAATAGCTATTGAGTAGCAATAAGAGGAGAAATCCGGTATATTTTAGATGTGATTTGTATTGCATATTAATCATAAATTTATTGAAGAAAATTGCATTTCAAAACGGAGAGAAATGCTCTAATTAATACAAATACTCATAATAGCTTCAAGGAATGACAAGAATTATACTGCGATACATTAATTAATTCATGGCTGATTGAAAAAATAAATAAATAAATAAATAAAGATTATTTTAAAGGAAAAAAGTTATGTTAACTCCAGTATATTTGTAGTTTAATTTAGATACATAAGAAAAAATAATATAAATTCCAGTTACTACACATTAAGCTATGATAACAACTTGGGAATAATTTAAAATAAACAAAATATTTTACTTGAATACAATAATTAGCAAAATAAAATGATTTTGATTAATGGATGGATGAATGAATATTTGACTTAAATTCTGATTCTACAAAACAAAGTTAGTTAAATTCAAAATAAACAACAACAATGAATAAAAATAAAAGGTTATATTGTAAATTATTTTATACCTGATAGCAATCTTTACAGCCATAGTATCCTTCTAGCATTCCAAATATTAGTGTATTGGGTTTGAAATTTTTTCCTTCTTTAGGAATCTAGGATACAAGAATTATATAAGATGAGTAACATTCTCATTTAAGTCAGGCTATTCCACCTAGCATCATGTCCTAGTGCATTTTGTAGCTCTACATATCAAAGTTGGAGAACAGATATAATTTCTCTATTAAAATAATATTTTATGTATTTTTTTTATAATTTAATTATTTATTATTGGATTTTTATGTGTTTATCTACACAACATAAGTGAGTTAAGTCGCCAAATATGGCGCTAGGAATTTTTCACTTGCCTTAGTTTAGGACTATGACATTCAGCTAGGGTTGCCAGAAAAATTTACTTTTGAAAATACGCCAACTTTTTTTCTGCCAAAAATATGAATATAATGTCAACATTTTTTTTAAAACAAATTCATAGGTTTTTGAAGGAATTTTAAAACTTTTCTATATTTTATATTTATTATTAGCTAAATTGTATTATTAAGATTCTGCCTAAAGAAAAAACAAAACGATGCTAATAGTTTGATAAATGGACTTGAAAATAGCATTTTCAGAAAATTATGCTGCTGCAGAATAAAAAAATATGACTAACAGAAATTATTTTTTCATTATCACATTTTCTAATATAGCGCTTTAAAATGCACCAAGTCTCAATGCTAGATGTGAGCAACACAAAAAGAGATTTCCTTGTTAGTGTTGTCAAAATTTTTTACACTTGAATAAAGGCAGAAAATATATTTGTTACTGTTATGTTAAATCAGTTACAGAATTTTGAAATATAATTTTTGGGACTAAAACAGAAATTGAAATAATTTGCAGGTATTAAATCCTTAATGAGAAATAATTTAAATTAGGAAAATTTTTTCTAGTTTTACTAGTAAATTTTCTACACAGTTTAGAAAGCAATCAGTCATCAAGTGTTATGTCAGTTACGATGAAATTGATTCGTAATATATTTTTTTAAATGAACAAAAAGTAAAAATTATAAAATAAAAAATATTTTTACCTGTTCTCCAAGAAACACCAAACCTGAGAAAAACACAACCCATTCAATGAGTAGCTTTTTTTCATCCTTCATGTTCCATACTTTAACACAAACAACTTAAAAATGATTTAAGGATAATATGAAAATAAATAAACATACAAAGATTATTATAGATATATTTACATACATATAACATAACATGTACACTAGTCACTCTACGTACATCCTTGTGTGGATGCCAGAATTTACTGGTATTTTGACACACGATTCATTCAATATTAATTAGTTTGAATTTAAATATTTTGTTAGAATACTGTAAAACCCCGTATCCCAAAGTTCACATTACAGAATATTTTGCGAAATCTAATTCATATGCAAGGTGATAAATATGATTTTTACAACAGAAGTAGACATTGATATAATAACTAAATGGTGATGAAAATGGTAAACAACATATCAAAAATACCTTGCATTAGTTGCACAGTTCCTTATGAATACTTTACTCAAAATTTTTATTTCATTCTGTTTTTAAGAAGATGTTCTCTGTCCCTTTTTCAAATTACTGCATTTTGTATGTTTTGGATACGCATAATAAAGTTTTCTTTTTCTCAAAGTTACACATATTGTTTTCCAGAATGCAGTAATTAGGAAAAGGGATTGCGAATATCTTCATATTCATATCTTTCTTCTCTTAACTACTTAAAAAAAAAATCCCATAGTTTTGGCAGCAAATTAGTGAAATTTCAGGTCATTTAGATTGTGGTTCTTTGGTTAGAGAGTTTTACTTTCACAACTTGGTACATGAGTATTTTTTAAAATATTTTAAACATGTACTGGAGTTTTGAATAAGTACAAGAATCGTGTCTACTTTGCAAAAATTAGGAGAAATGCTAAGTATGGCCAATGAATAAAAAACGTGTAACAGATTTTTTTATATCTTCTATATATTCTGAAGATTTTTAAAGACCATATAAAAATTCATCTGTCTTATTAGAATCAACTCCCCACTGGTGAGTAGTCTGATGCTTGTTCTTTCAGCATTTTATTTTTAATCCTTTTGGGACCATGGGTGCATAAGTATGCATCTTCAAAAGGCTCATTACAGCACTTGTTTTTGACACTAGTAAAATAGAATAGTAACACTTGCTGCAAATAAAAGCAATTTTTGTGATTAATACAGAAAAGGCAACTGTTCTTAAAAAGTGGTACCAAACAAATAAAATTTGTGTCAGAAATGTTGGTCCTGAATGGGTTAACTCTTAGTTCTTTATAATAGGGAAATAAGTAATTTTTAATAAGGTTAATATTTTTATAGTTCAACTAATAAAAATAAAAAGTAAATACCATAATTTTCGATACACAATCCAAAGATCAAACAATTCTGTTTAGACTCAAACTTTATTCAGTAATTGAAGACAAATATTTAATGGGTTCTAAATATTTACATTTTATTTAAAAAAATCTAGGTTGAAAACTAATTGTTTGATCCATGGATTACATGCCAGAAATTACGGTAATTGATTTACTAATTACTTAATTCTTTTAATACCCCCCCCCCCCCAAGATATGACATAGAAGTGCAAAAGGTAACAGGAGGAAGTTATGAAAAATTATAACTTACTATCAGTTTTACTCAATAAATACATAAAGCAAAGGATACATGAGGCTGCTGTGTCAACACCTTCAGGAAAATTACTACTTTCAAAATCTTTCCATGATGGATTCTAAATATACAAGAGAGACAAATTTAATTTCAATATACAAGAGATTTTAAATATGCAATTACTTTCATGCAAAATAATATCGAAATTAAATAACATGAATTTTTAAAAGAGAATCAACAGTAATGCTTACCAAACTATCTGAAGTTTCACTATGATAAAATTCTGTAAATAGAAAGAGAATCTATTAAACATGAACTAATTTATATTTTAAAACACTTATAAATTTACCTTACCTGAAATTTTTGTAAAGTGAAAAAGATACATGCATTTTTTAAAAATTTGTATTTTCTAGTTAAAGTACATGGTATTCACATAATATAATAGTGAGGCAATTTTGTGGATGAGGGTGGAGGAGTAAATTTTTAATGATACCTGTTTCATTAAAATTAAAAACTTAATTGTTACAATACATTAATAATATAAATTAATAGGGATGGGACAAATATTCGGCCACTATTCAGTCCTTTTGCCAAATATTCGGTTGGCCGAATATTGAAGGCTTGTTGACCGAATGCTTCGGCCAAATATCTGTAGCTGAATGTTTAAAGATATCTCATCGAATATAGCTAAAATCTCACCGAATAGTGAAAGATATTTTGCTAATACATTTAGGATTTAAAGAATTTCATTTTTTGCAATTTTTTTTTCTCTAATCCAGATTGATTACTTTCTGGCACATTCATGAAGTCATTCTCATTCTTACTTACAAAATACACAGTTATTCAGATACTAAAAAATATACAACCTTTCTGTACCTCTTATAAAAGTTAGAGATATTTTAGAAAATGCTGCCCAAATTAGAGATTCAATTGTACGGAAAATGTCTTCATTAGGGAATGATATTACAATTCACAATATAAAAACACGTAGAGAAAAAAACCAAACACTGCCTTATTCTAAAACATTCGAATATTTATTAATGTCTGCAAGTTCCATGCACATACAAAAAGGCTCGTATGAAATTCATAACTTATTTTCGTTAAAGTAAGAAATGAAAAAATTCATTCACTAAGTGTACTAACAAAGGTTCATTTTCAAGATTTAATGTTAAATATCACTATTCCAAGTACAACGGTACATCTGAAAACAAAATTGGTGTCAAACTAGATACTCATTAGATGGCAACTTGCGTTATGAAGATTGTTTTATAAATATTTAAATATAAATTCTAAATATTGAACAAAATAATTTTTTTATTCTATAGTTTTCATTTTTAAATAATTATTTGCATAATTACTGACTTAAATATGCAACATTATTATTTATTTTTAATTTACATCTTGTTTCATTCATGTTGTTATCCATTTCTGTTTATCCTTTTAATGTTTGTTGAATAAGTGGAATATTGAAGTTGAATATTGTATGCACCAATTCAAATGTCAAAGATTTTGTTAACATATGCATTCTACTTTAAGCATACCGTTTGCTTTTACGTAATTTGTAATTTAAAACTTGGCAACTGATTTCAGATATGTCTCATTCTTACAAATTTTTCTATCATTAGGGACACAAATTCTCAATGATAAAATTTACTTCATTAAATAGGTTATTTCAGAAAATATCTCCTCGTGAGTTATGAGAGAGAGAGAAATTAAGAATATTATTGATTTTAGATGCAAGAAATGATAAAAGTATCATTTGATAGTAAAAGTGAAGTACATTCTTCATATTTTAATGGAACTATCTTACCATCCTGACTTACTGAAAATCAATTTGATGTACATTAGGGTAAAAGGATATAATGCAATTTAATATTTTTTTGTGTTAAAAAAAGTTTTTAAAATTTAAAAATGCATTTAAAAGCACATTTAATAGTAGTAATGATTAATGATCTCCTATTTTTTGAATAATGTACAGTAGAACCCCGCAAATTCGGACCCCGTTAATCCGGATCAGTTTGATCATTTAAAAAAAAAAAAAAATTTCCAGTTTGAGAAGTGATCGGCAAATTTCCACAATATAAATTTATTTCAGCCTCATATTCTGAATAAAAAAGTATTTTCTGAAATCTTTTTGGAAGAATACCTCAAGCTTTCTTACAACTCTTTAACGTTATCCATGAAAGGAATAACTATGCATGATTTAAGCTTTGGCAATTTAAATTTTCACACTTTTCTATTTATTTCATTTAGAAATGTCATCAAAAACTCACTGCTTAATAAAGTTTTAGTCAGAGCATTGCAAGAAAACAAAGTACAATAGTCCGTATAGACATACTGACTGATAAGGACCGCTTTCCGATTTTTGTCAGCCAGTCCATAAGTTTCTTGAGACTGTTTCCTTGTCTTCGTGGAAAAACATTTCTACAAATCACTTGCATAAAATCAAAATAGAAGGAGGAATAAACGAGAATGAAAGAGAAATTACACCTGAAGATTTTGTCAGCTTGTTTTAAAAAAATTGATGGTTGCTCAGATGTTGATATCAGTGACATTAGCAATTGGTTGGGAGCAGAAAATAATGAAGAGTATGCTCCCTTACAGATGACTTAATAATTGCTTTGTGCACAACTGAAGAAAATTAAGATGATGCAGACAAAAACCATGATCAACCAGAAGTTATAAACTATAATGAAGCAACTTCTCATTTTGAAGAATTAATGATTTATTTTGAACGTCATGTGGAGACTACATGCAACGAAGTACTTATGCTCAAGCGAATGTATCACCATGCGGCCAGCAAAATTGGCACAACAGAATATGACAAATTTTATGATTACAAAATAAACATTTTTACTGTCTGTAAATATTGAATATTTTTAATATAAAGGGAATTTTCTGTGAGTATGTTTTATTTTATTTTTCATTTATTCACATTCTCTGGATAATCTGGATTTTTGATAATCCGGATTGGGGTTGGTCCCAATTAATCCGAATTATTGGGGTTCTACTGTATTATCAAAAGTTATTTTCTTTATTGGAAAAAAATGTATTCGGCCACCGAATATTCGGTATTCAACCTAAAATTTGGTGAATATTTGGTATTTGGCCAAATTGCTATTTGTCCCATCTCTATTAATTAATATAAGCAGAAGTTTGCTGCTTTTTGCATCTTATAAAAATACATAAAAAGCAGCAATCTTCTATTATTAACTGATATTGTTAATATAATGAACACTCCAATTTTAGTTTTTCCAAAATTTAGCCATCAATAAACAGGAATTTTTTATTTTCTAAATGCCATAGAAAAATTTCTGCAGTAATAAGCTAGAAAAGAGAAAAAAAAGTAAGAATTTTACAAATAAAATAGAAAGTAAAAATTTTATTGGGATGGTTAAAGACTTTTTACTCTCTAATGAAGAAGGATTGTTTTAGTGTCCAATGGATCTGTGTTGGTAGGTCAGACTGAAGATTAAACAATTCACAAAATTACAGAAAATAAACATGCTGTTTACTATATACAATCGAATATCTAACATGAACCTCAAGGGGAATCAAAATGTTGTTCATGTTAACAGTAATTCATGTTATCACTTTCAAATTTTAGTATTCATTTTTATAGAGGATTGCAAAAACAATTCAAGTTAAAAGTAATTCACGTTAAGCGTGTTCATATTAAAGAGATTTGACTGTATAGATATTCAACTTTATTTTATAAACACTGTTAGAAATTAAAAAACAGACTATCAATATATTACCATTTAAATCAGGCTTTCGGTGCAATGTGAATGCTAAAGAAGAATCATCCGAGTCAATGCCAGTAATATTTCTAGCAGATATACTTCTTAAGTGCCGTAACCTTCTCTGCAATAAATAACATCTATTAGTTTTTGTCAGTTATAGAAGTCATAAAATTAAATACAATTTAAAGATATTGTAACTTCCAAATTAAAGCTACATTTAAATAATGGATGATAATACAAAATGTCATATATTGTGAAAAATTCAGAGCAGCAAACACAGAATTTTCTCTAACTAAATTATACATATCTGTAGAGAAATTACAAACAGAGAATGAATAAATGAATAAAATAAATAAATAAATAAAGAGGGGGAAAATGCATTTGTTTTACATGTTTCAAAATAAAATATTTAAAAAAACTTTTAGCAACTTATCAAAAAACAAAATTTTCTGTATTAAGTGGTTTATGAAACATTTTATGGAAAGAGTAAAAAATAAATTTTAAACACTTCTTTTTTTAAAATATTAATTACATAACTTATATTATTAAATAGCTGTTGGATTTTGATCTTCAACATGCTTGTTTCAGTTGCATGGTCAATTATATATTGGACCGACAAACAAAGGCATGTGCCTAAGCTGCTGAAGGCTACAGTCTTCATCAAATACTAGATTTGTTTTTAAAAAACCAGCCGAGTTAGTCCATAAACTTGATTTTTTTTGCATAAGTTTGATTTAGTTTATTTTATATTTGGAGAAAAATACTTCAAATTTAGAGAAATTGTAGATTAAGAAATTTACATTTTATTTTAATTAAAGCATAGCAAAACATTAATTTAGTAATTTTACATATTTAAAAGAAATGTGAACAAAGTAAATTATTAGTTTTAAAAGCTCAATAGAATATCCAAATAAACAAATTTAAATTTGAGTTACCTGTTGAGTAATAAGAGGAACATGACGTCTTCTTATTCTAGTGTCTAAATGATATTCAGAAACAGCCATTGGAATTAACTCATTAGTGAATGTCAATTTAAATTTCCCAACCTACAGAAAAGCATAATATTCTTAAATAAATTTACATATTAATTAATGAAAAAATAAACAAACAAATGGATAAATTCTATTATAAAGTAAAACAAGCTGACATACAGAAAAACAAACTGTAAAAGACTAGAAAATATTCTACTTCAGATAGGTTTTTTTTCTTAGCAGGTACGTTCTCTTCTAACATTCATCAGGTTTCTGAAGTTTCTTATTAGACAAAAACAACATCATAAATACTTTTAATAATTCAAGGACTGCACAAAAAGATCAAAGTTGTTAGCCAATGAAATTTTCAAATTGCTGTAATTTCCAACCTATAATCCACAGATTGTCTGTTAAAAAAACCCTAAAAATTTTTTAAATGCACTATCAACTGGTGAGGATTATCTGCTGAAAAATTTTTTAAGCAGAAATTCACCAAAGACATCTAGTTTCTACCAGTAGTCAAAATAAAAATGTAAATAGCTATCACACAATCGTCTGCTATCAACTGCTGATGGAGTTGCTCATGATTGGTTTGCATATGATGTATACATGCTACTAGGAGTGGCTTCTGATTTTTATGTTATATTTTCTTAGCCATTGCAACATATTTCTATGAAGAACAAAGTGTTTCTCAACTCATCTTATTCAAAAATTGCAATCTCAACCATTAGCTGAAATGAAGAACTATGAAATAATTATCTTATATGGCAAAAATTATCCTGCCACACAAATTACAAACACAACCAAGCGGCCTATGAAAGTTTTATTATGCTGCAACTACGATATGATAATGATTATTTTGATTAAATATCGATCATCATAATCAGTAAAACTGATGTAGATTTGGGAGGAGCTATTCCCTCCTTTACAGACAGAAATCCACCACTTTCGAATGTACAAAAACCTGATCCCAGAATAATTTACTTTTAAATGCAACTTGTTTGAAACTTGTATCTAAATTTGTCTTTGAGTTATTAATTTTTTTTTTTGTAGTTTTTAATACTTATTTTGTCATTGTGGCAACAGAAGTATTTCATTTCCAGACATTAAACTTGGACCTATCAGGAAATGAATAAAATTAAATAAGTTGTGGAATTCAACCAATGAAAAGATTCAGATATACTTTAGATTTCCTGATTCTCTACCAAGAATAACTATTTTTTTCCAAAATAGTTAATAATAAAATCAAAATGCTTTGAAAATAGTGAAAAAAAAAAAAAAAAAGAAATTGAGTCATATTTAAAATGACTAAACAATATCATTGAAAAAAATCAAATTTAAAAATATATTTACACAAAACATTTATTTCTTATTTTGAGATGGTCTTTTTATCAATTGTTGCGAGTTCTAAGACTGTGCAAATAACATTTCCTTTCTAACAAGAAACGTATTTTTACATGAATATTAAAAAAAGAAAGAAAACTTTGGGAATAATAGATTTAAAACAATACCTTTAAAATGTTTCATTTAAAACAGCTTTCTAGCATTGTTCAAAAATTCCGGGGAGCAAAAGTTCTATTTACTTAATTCATTCTATATTAGCTTATTTGCAAATGTTTAACAGATCTTATTCAATAAAACACAAAAACAGTCGTTGTGATTTCTTAAACAGAAATTGATTAGACCTTAAATTTCTCCAATCAAAGAGAGTAGAAACCCATTTACAAGAAAATTGCCACTGGTTTTTTTAATTATAATTCAATCTTCTGCTTTTTTTTTCTTTTTTTAAAGCAGATCAAATTAGCATGTTTTTAGAGTCTGCTGTGCCTAAACAGGGGATTGAGGAGCATAGTTTGTAGGGGACAGAGCCCACTAATTATACAAACAGATAAACACAAAGAATCATAAGATTTCTTTACACAGCTGCTTATATCTTTTTGCAACAAAATGGATTTTTTGAAGCCAAAACTGCACAAAAATTTAATAAATAAATAAATCAAAATTTGCAGTAATAATAATAATAAGTAAAATATGATTTAATAAATTAGAACTACAATTTGGAAAATTCAAAATTTTCTTTCAAGTATATATATATATATATATATATACTTTTACAAATAAAACCAAAGTAACTCAGATATTATGTGATGAATCCAGGTTTCACTTTCAGGTTCGAGAAAAACAACTTATGACTTCCATGTTAGGCTTAAGTATTTAGATACCATAAGTCTGCTGATTATTTAATAAACTGAAATAAACACATTACCTGCATTGTATTACATCTATTCTCCTTATTTTTATTGCAAAAGATGCAGGTTAAAGAAATAGAAGTGTAAGCTATGAATTTTCTGTGAAATAAAGAAAGGAGGGTAACCACTTAAGCATTACTATACAGTAGTAAATTGACTTTATATATAGAAAAAAAAAATTAACATGACATGAAGAAAAGACATATAGTTTTCTGACTTTATTTTTAAATTGTTCTTTTAATTGAAACTAAAAGTGATGAATTTCATTTTTCTTTTTAACAGCAAAACATTTCAAGATCATCTCCCACTGCTGTAAAAACCAAATTTTACCAATTTCTGCTATCCTACATCAAACAGTTTCTTGGCATACTTTCAATAGATGAATTTTTTCATGCTATTACAAATTTAAAGAATACAATGCCTACAAACTTAAAAACAGCAATTCATTCATTTTAGAACTATGTAATGACAGTATGAAAGTGAATTTCCCCAGTCTTTTCAATTAAGATTACTATGTATAACAATAATCAAGCATAGCTACAAGTAATGATATTACTGTAAAATGTATCGTGAAAGCAAAACAAATCACTACTACTAAATGGTGGATATGCAATATTGAATAAATAAAATCTGAAACATTAAAATTAAATTTAGCTTAATTTTTAGTTTTTAACATTCAATATTGTGTATACATAATTCAATTACAATGTGATCTGTTTTGTTTTCATGATAAATTTTATAGTACCTTTCTCATGGTGTAATTATTTAGCTTATTTATCAATGGTATTACTTTTTTTTTATTTAAAACAAACAAATTCTTAGTTTAAAATTTATTCTTAGTTCCCCACTACATTTTTTTTTTAAGTTAGAGACTGATAAAATAACTGCATAATAAAAGAATCTAGATAAACTCACCTAATTAGCAAAATCATTTAACCCATTATGAGGCTGTAGTCCATACAATACCAAGCATCCATTCTTCTGAATAACTATTTATCAATTTAGGATCACCTTAGGGAAGAAAAGATAAATGAATAAATAAGCATTCTGAAAACAAAACAATCAAAATAAGAAAATTAAAATTATTTTTAGATTTTGTGAAGATTGGATCAAGATGCACATTTAACGTATTTTTAACACATATTTTGATACAATATACTTGTAATAAGGGCTCAACAAATTAAAAATCTGGTAATCTGAATTTCCAGTAGCCAGTAGAAACCATTTGTGAATGCCCTCTCCCACACACATTATTCAATTATGGATTTTCAAAAAATACATAAATTTTTAATAAACTGAGAAAGAAATATACTTAATAGACAAAATTAAAAATCTATTTAAAAAAGAAAATTTACAGGCAAATTATCGAATTATTTTATTAATACTAAATATATTAACAAAGGAAAACAGAACAATGTAAGACCAGGTTTATGCTCAATTCCAACTTACTGTTTTTTAAAATAAAATATATTGGAATATTTTAATGGTAGTTAAAAAGTGCATTTTAACTTTAATTGCTTTTCTCAAGTTGTAGACTTTCTTTAAATTAATATTATTGAGTAATTAATCTTTCATACTTTCAAATTTTCTGAATTAACAAAAAAAGAAAAAAAAATATTTTTTAATTTTTTTTTTTTGCAGTTCATAGAATTTTTTTTTAAAATAATGTATCGAGTGCTTTTCGCTAGTTACATTGTATTCATGTACAATTTAGCAAAAATTAATTTTGAACAGTTTAACTGCCTTCATTTTCACATGATCATTATTACTCTTATTTTGACACCACATTTACTTTAAGTCACATAGGGTCAGGTGGGGTAATTATGACCAAAGAGGAATTGCAACTGCATCCAGATTTAAAAAAAAAAAAAAAAAAAAAAAAAAAAAAACAAGTTGGAAATTGCACGTGAAGTGCAGCAAATGAGGGGCGTTCGTATTACAACGAAGTTTTAAAAATATTCAGATCCTGTTATAGTATACAGTACTTTGGACACTATAGTAGTCGAAATCTTTTGTGTGTTCCTGTATATATACAGGAAATAACTTGTATTAAGCTTCAGCAATGTATATCAATTTCATAAAATGTGAAATAGTTTAATATAATTAAAAACCTGCTCCAAACAATGTTTTCCTGTATACCATTATGTATAGTGAAATATTTTTGTGTGGCCCTGTAAATTAATAATAAATTGCACAGAATGTATACATTTTAATACATATTTCATAGATTCATGTCAATTCTATTATATTCAAAAGAGTGTAACACGATTAAAATGTATTTGAAACTATATTTCCTGTTGACTGGAATGGAATGGAATACTTTTGATTGTCCCTGTAATAAAACTATACATGTGATTTTCATAAAATTTGAAATTACTCAACAAAATTATGCAACCATAATGTATTTTAAAACTTAAGATGATTTGGTTGAATAGTATTTGCTCTGTTACATGCAGACAGACAGACGCCGGACAAATGGATGGACATACTGAACGATGACTATAGGTGCTACATATTTATGTAATCATGAACACACCTAAAAATATTCAGATGTTGGTGGAATAGTATACAGTATTTCGGATACAGTACAGTACAGTACAGTAGCTGGAATATTTTGTGTGCCCCTGGAAATACAATCTGTTTTCTTTTACACAGGAAGTCACTCGTAGTAAACCTCATAATAAAGATATATCAATTTCATAAAATGTTAAATAGTTTAATACAATTAAAACATGCAATAAACAATGTTCTCCCTATGCCATTATGTAATGAAATACTTCTGTGGGGCCTTGTAAATTATTAACAAATATTTTTTGTATCAAAAATTGTATAGAATATATATTATAGTACACACTTCACAGATACATATCAAATTTATTATGTTCAAAAGGGTAACAGCATTAAAATGCACTTGAAACTTTTTTTCCCATTGGCCGTAATGTATCGGAATACTTTTGATTGTCCATGTAATCAAACTATAGATCCGATTTTTATAAAATTTGAAATGACTAGACAAATTATGTAATATTTATATATTTTAAATTTCAAATGATTCAGTTTGGTAGTTTTGCTCTGTTACATGCAGACTGATGGACAGACTGAATGACAACTATAGGTGCTACATATTTATTTACATAATTACGAATGCACCTAAAAAAACTGTATGGTAAAATTCTATTTCATACTTACATACTAACCTTATAATGTATTTTTCATTTTAGATATTCTTTATCATTAGACTGAAGTATTTTTCATATCCGAGTAGTAATCTGAAACAAAGTCTACCAAAATTTTTCATAAACAGATTTGTCGGTTTGGAGTTCTAATAGTCTCAATTACCCTAAACAAATGTGTATAGGTAAGTATAAAGAGAAAATATAGCAGTCATAATTTCCCCATTAGTGGTCTTAATTCTCCCAAACTTTTGTGATTGTGAGATTTTGATGGGGTAATTATAACCGTCCTTTTAACTTAAGGAAAAAAAAAAAAAAAAAAAGCAGCTATGAGAATTAAAACTTTTAAAATTAATTCTTAAAGGGTCAAAGCTACTTTCTATGCAAATATCACTTTTCCAAATAGAAAAAAGTTAAAAAAAAGAAAAAAAAAAAAATTGAAAATGCACAAAGTGGTTAAAATTATCCACTAAAGATGCTAACAAAGTTAGATGTTTTAGGTGCATATTAGTTAATCTTGAACAATATTTCATTATATTCATAATAGAAAACATTTGTTTCCAAACATATGTTAAACCTACAACAATATCTGATAGTCAAACCATGTAAATTTGGAAAATTGCTTGCTGGTACAAATTTCCAACATTCAATATAATTTGGATCACTTGAAATTGAAACAAGCTCTTTATATTTGATTTTCGGTATAGCGTATCAGGGTTGGCATGGTTTAAACCAAATGGTTTTTTTCTCAAAAAAACCAATTGGTTTTTTTCAGAAGAAATCTAATGACATTTTCTTTTTTTTTTCTTTATAATTTACGTGTTTCAAATTATTGGACATAAATAATTTCTACTTTTAACACTTTGTTAGTAATAAGTATTATATATATTGGGTTTAGGTCTTTTTTTATGCATAGGATTAAACTAATTGGTTTTTTCTATTAAAAAAAGCAATTCGTTTTTTAGAAGAAATCTAATGACATTTTCTTTTTTTTTTTATAATTTACAAGTTTCAGATTATTAGATATAAATAATTTCTATTGTTTTTTAAGAGAAATCTAATGCCATTTTCTTTTTTTCTTTATAATTTACGAGTTTCAGATTATTGGATATAAATAATTTCTACTTTTAACACTTTATTTCAGCAATAAGCATTAGATATATTGGGTTTACGTCATTTTTTATGCATAGGATTAAAATCAGTACACATTGGTGAACATATCTATTGCGCTACAGAAAAACTTCAAACATGTGAATTGATCAAAGATAAAATTGATTCAATATTTAGTATAAAATATTTTAATTTTTTTAATAATGCAGATTATTTAATGCAATTAATAATGTAACACAATGATCTTTTAAGATTTTGCACAAGCTGTAAAAAGAAATTTTTCTTTTCAGAGATTATTTTTAAGAATTAAAAGAAAGACTGGTTGCTAGTCACAGCATTTTAATATTTTTTTTTCCTTCTGCTATCTGCTGAATCTAATGACTACAAATGTTAACGTCAAATTGTCACTCAAAAAGAAAAAATCCTAAGAAGTATTTGTAATTTATTATTTGAATAATTTTGGAAAAGAATATTTATCAAACTATATCCAAATGTTTATTATTAGTAATCAAAATAGTGTTTATAAAGATTTACAGGGCATCAATGGTTCACTGTGTAGAACAGTTAAAACTTTCAACATAAGACTGTTTGCTAAAACTGCTTAATTTTTTCAATTTTCAGCATAAATTCACTATAATTTTTAAATTTAAATTATTTTAAATGAAGTTACACTGCTTATAAACCAATAATGTCTGTTTTTATCAGTAAATATGCATGTATATGTAATAAGAAAGGATGTTTTAAAAAAACCCGGTTTAAACCAAAAAAACCTGGTTTAAACCAAAAAACCGTTTTTTTTGGTTTTTTTCCAACCCTGAGCGTAGTGAAGTAGGTCAATAATTTCAATTTGGATTTCAGGAGGGAAACAATTAACTTCCTGAAGAAAAATTAAAAAAAAAAAAAAAAAAAAAATTGTGAAAAGATTCACTTTTTTTTTTTTTTTTTTTTTTTTTTTTTTTTTTTTTAAATCATTTTGAAAATCATCAAACCTAGCACTGAATGAATCCTACAAAATATATATCAACTTTTTAAATCTATCATAGTTCAGAGCATTATTGATTTTGGTAGCTAGTTCTTGCATTATTGTGAAATGTGTTAATCTTTTAAATCTAAAATCGAGATAAAAAAGCAAAAGTTTGTACAAAAAAGAAGAGATATGATCAACTAGAGTAGGAAAAATACAATATTTTCCTTGTAATCTTAAATTGAAATTATTTAAATGTCCCATAATATTGATGAGAAAAGCTAAATGCCATAGCCAATCCTCATTCTTAATTAGCAAATACTGACTGGGTAATCCATTGTTTTCTTCCACATACCACATATTTCAAAACACACTCCTTCAAATTAAAAAATTCCATGGGATCAGGAGTTATTAAATAAAAGCAAAAATTACCATTAAAATAGCAATTTAATTCTGTCTATTTTGTTATTTACTTATGATTTGTATGGTAATTTTTAGCTTTTATTTAATAACTCCTGATCCCATTGAGATCCCACTCTAAAAATTTCAGAATTTAAAGCTTATAATATTACAACAAACATACAATTTTTTCAAAATTTTTAAAAATGACTATCTAAAAATTTTTTTAATTTAAAATTTTAAAATTTTATTTATTTTAATTATACATAGTCGACTTGCATATCAAATGAAACCTCTTAAACTCCTCTTTGAAATGAGTGGTCATAAAATTTTCTATGTTTGATAGAACTTGAGAAATTCAAAATTGAAAATATTTATGCAAGTCAAAAAATGCTGATTTTTCAAAATTTAAATACTTAATTGTATAAAAATTTAAAGCGATAAACACAAAATAAAAATATGCTCTTATTTATATCATCACAGAGAATGATCCCTAGCAGTTTCATTGAAATCGGAAATGGTCAGGTTGAATATTGAATTTTTTTGGTTGATTTGACATGGAATGACCCAAATTAGAAAATCATTTTTTATTTATTTATTTTTTTTATTATCATTAATTTTTTTATTGATACACACACACACACACAAAAAAAAAAGATTTTTTGAATATAAAATAAAATACTTTCTAATGTTCTTGAACAATACAGCTAAACAATTTTATAATTAAAGAAACTGTAAATTTCAAAATGTGTCCCATACCTCTGCACTAACAAGCAGGAATGAGACAACTATAAAACAATGTATTAAAGGAAACAAATTATTATAGTGTTGGCTATATTTACTGTTTAACAAAGATTATAGGTTGATAATGTTTGTGCTACAACATCAAATTCCAGTATCTTCATCACTGGAAAGATGATTCAGAATTGTTAGAGATATTGTTCAAGAACATTAGAAAGTATTTTATTTTGTATTCAAAAAATCAAAATTTTTGTTTTTGTGTTAAAAAAAAAAAAAAAAGAATTTCTAATTTTTGTAAAAAGTGTCCTATTTCTCCCCATTCTCCCCTATATATAGAACCTATTTAAGACTTTTTTTCCACTTAAAAAATGAAATTTATGTGGCCAGATTTATATATAGGGGAGAGTGGGGATACTTGAGCATAGGGGATACTTGAGCCACCCCTATTATCTCTACAGTTGGTTAATTTTTCTTTCTAAAACTGCCAATATGATAACATATTTATAGTTCTGAACATGTAAAAAAGAAATCACACATCTTGGTACCATTTTGAAAGTATAGTGATTAATAGTTGTCTTTTCCCTATCTGAAGTAAATATTTGGGTGCATGGTTTTTTTGTTTTTTTGTAATCAAAGTTTTGTTTAAAGTTGCAACTATATACAGACATTCAATAAGCATAATTTCAATTGTATTTTGAGTTTAAAATAGTTCTAATAGCTGCATGCTTTATTTAGTAAAACTCTGGGAAACAAAAATAGTGATAGTGGGGATACTTGAGCCAATGAGAGTGGGGATACTTGAGCCATGCCTCAACCATCCCCACTAGAAATTAAACATGGGTGAAACAAACAAAAACTAAAATTCCATCCTTATATTCACTAATAGATATTTTTCTGGATAAAAGGGAGAATAATTTTTCATTTTATTTTTTTTTCTTAAAAAAATAACGATCTAAAAATGTTTAAAAATGTATATTTTTTAAATGAAAATATCTATTTTATTTTTCATTTTGACTAACAAAATAGCCTGTCTAGATAAATGTAAACATAGTTTTCAATTTAACTTTCATTAAATTAGAATAACTTTTTAAAACGGTTTTACAGGCTATAATCTCTAATACTTTAATTAGTTAGGTCCATATTAAAATATTTATTTTTTAATATAACGTATTAAGATTAATATTTTATATTGAAATCGTAACCTCTGTTGCTGTAACTTTTTTTTTAACTAAGAAAATTGAAGAAAAATTGGTAAAAAGGGCGCATAAAAAACAAGAAAAGGAACAAAAATCCCAGTTCAAACTTACCTGCATGGAGCCAAAGAGGAAGACAAAATCTTTTCCTGTGAAATCAAAAAAGTGTTTGAAATAGTAGAATGATACATCTGGCTTAAATTCCGACAGCTACTAAATTAAAAGCATGAGTTCGACAATATCATTAGAGGAAAATTCTGTCAATGATGGTGATGATGTGAAAAGAAAATCTTCTATTGATGGTTGGTTACTAATAAAATATGCCAGAAAGAAAACTGTAAAAATATTTGTTGGATAAGTGCTTAATATTTTGAAAAAGAAATTTGCACGAAGAATTGCAGATTCCAAATTTAAATGGCTCTGAACTGAGGATGTTTCTACCGTCATTATAACTCAAGTTGAAATTATCCTCCGACAACCAGTTTTAATGACAAAAAAATGATCGTATTACTAGCTTTGTTTTCTCAATTGGTTTTGAAGGACTTTATGTTTCATAATTTATCATTCTGTAAAATGTTTGTGCAAAAATAAAGCGAAAAAAATTACTTTTGTAGGTATTTTTCCTTAGTGGCCAAGTATCCCTTCAGCATGGCTCAAGTATCCCCGCCATGGGGATACTTGAGCCACGATGTAAAACAAAAAATAAACATTTATTATACATAGAAAAATAGGTCAAAATTAATTGAAAGTGGTTTTTAGTTGAAGAAAAAATATCAAATTTTCATTTTCAATATTTTATTTTATTCTAAAAAAATATAAAAAATTAAAAAAAATTAAAATTCAAAAAATGGCTCAAGTATCCCCATCTTCCCCTATACAATTTATATATTTTTTATTTTATTTAAATCACACAATTGAATGAATTCAACTTATTTACAGCTAGTATTTCTCAAATATTTCAAGGAAAACTATTATGTGGCTTTTTTTATGTAGTTTATTATAGTAAGGTATTTAATATTTATGTAAATAAGTTTTGAGAATCATATTCTCATATTTTAAATGAAATAAAAAGCATTGTAGAAATGAAAATTTACTTGTATTTTAATACATGAATATTTAGTATATATACTGCAAATTGATATCTCTTCATTGAATTATATAATAAACACACAATATATTAATTTAAATGTAAGGAAATTTTATTTTAACCATTATTTCTTAAATTAGCAATAGTTACAGATTCTAAAATGATCATTATTTAGTTACTGACACCTTATGTGTAAAAAATCGTTTTTTTTTTTGAACAAAAGATTTTACCTCTCCATTTTTTTTATTATTTAAAGCCCACAGATGGAGCAATGTTTCTACCAAGTTTCAGAAAAATTCATGATGATTCATTTTTTTTTATGGGCCATTACAATCAGCCCCCTTTTTAAGTGATATTTTTAGTTTGACCATAATAAAAAGTAAATAAATAATAATTTATTATTGTTTTGATGTAAAATTTGCATTCTTTGTACAAATAGCTTCAAATTGGTACCAGATATATAAAAATTGAGCGCTTAGTTGTCAAGTCATGGCCTCTTTCAGATAATAATAAGATTCCAAGATGGCCGACATTTAGCAAAAGTGGTCAGTTTTCAAATGGCTATATCTCAGCCAATATTGCGAAAATTACTTTTAAATTTCAGATTTGAGGGTTTCACTACTATGTCTGTCTATGATAAAAATTAAAAAAAAAATCTGTGACTATGATGCAACACGTTTTCTTTAAATTGGTTGATTTCACGTGGAATGACTCATGAACAGACCCATTCAACAAATCAATATTCAGAGAAAATCACTTTTTAAAGACATATCGTTTGATCGATGTATGAATAGCAGAGGCGATCGGTTAATTTTACTGTGATGTATCTATGCTATGCTGAGAAATACTATAGGTGAAAATATACATTTTTATTTGAATTTTCAAAAAAGTTTTTTACTTTTATTTTATACATTAAAAATATTTGTAAATTTCATATATTAAAACTTTTTACAAGTCATGCTATGCAATATAACATTATAGGAAAAAATGGACTTATTTTTGCATCATTAACAAAGTTTTCTATTACCATTTTATACATAAAAAATATTTGTAAATTTCATATGCTAAAGCAGTTTATAATAACAATCATACTGGCTGGAGTTAATGTAAATAGTAGCAATCAAACGAAGCAAGTTGAGAATGAATAACGATCCGAATGTGAATTGCGGGCTCAAGGAATGTTAGCAGGGAGTTAAGACACCTAGTTTTTTTTTTAATTCCTTTTAACACCATTTTCAGAGGTCAAAACATTTTTTTTTCAATTTAAGATTTGGGATTTTAATCCAACATCAATGAAATGAAAAACTAATGAAAAATTAAGTCACTTTGATGCTTTTCTTTTCTTTATAATGTAGTGATGCACAACCTTTTTACTAGAAAGTTGTTCGCCACCAGAATATTTGAAAAGGTATGTTTGTTATATTTAATGGCAAAATTTCTGTCATTATTATAAGGAAAATTATTCTGCATAAAAATAGTGGTATATTTGTGGCCCACGAGTTGCAGGTTGTGAATACCATCATAATGGATGAAAATGTAGATTCTTGACATTTTCTGCTGGTGAAAAGATTCCCATTTTAAGATTATGGCCCCCAAACTCTACTTTGAAGCAGGTGGAAAGAAAAATCTTTGAAAATTATGTCATTTTAAATCAATTATAGTATTTTTTTTTTAATGATGTCAGTTAACTAACAGCAGGCATGAGTTTGCCAAAAGATGAAAAATATGTGAAATGAGAAAATATTAAAAATAACACACATACAAGACAATTAAGAAAGATATTTTATGCACAACAAATTTGGCAACTAAAAATATTTTAGTTTAAATGTTGCTTCACTGGGGGAAGGTTACTTGACTATTTAACTTAAAAATTGATAAGAATACAGATATTGTAGAAAATTTTATTTTCTATAAGAAAATATTTTACATATTTAAATTTAGAGATGGAATGCATATTCGGCCCTTTTGCTGAATACTTGGTCAGCCGAATATTGTAAAATATCTTAACAAATAAATTCTGATTAATTTTTTATTTTTTTATTCTTTTTTAAATTTAATCCATTTACGCTTATTTTCTGACACATTTATGAAGTCATTTTCATTCTTAATTATAATTACACAAAATGTACAGTTATTTGGATACTAAAAATTACAGCATTTCTGTATTTCCCATAAAAATTACGAATCTTTCAGAAAATGTTGTTCAAATTCAAGATTAAATTTATTTTGGAGATTCAACTGTCAGAAAAATGACTTTGTTAGAGAATGTTACATTACAAATCACGATGTATAAAATGTTAATAAAAAAAGAAAAACACTGCTTCCATTCTAAAGTGCTTCATTATTCTTTAATGTTGTAAATTAAATGCACATATGAAAAGGAATGTAAGAAAAGATAAATATATTATTGGATAGTAAGTGAAGTACCTTTTTTATATTTCAATAGAAATAACTTATCCTTACTTACTGAAAGTCAATTAGATATATCTTAGAATAATAATAATAAAAATAAAAACGCAATTTCACAATTTTTTTGTGTTAAAATAAGTTTATCAAATTCAAAATAAATTTTAGTAGTACTATGGTGAGAGCAAAGCCCCCACCAATATTTTTCAGTAGGAAAACTTTCCATGATACATATGTATTAGATAGTACACAACCCTACACGCAAACCCATTGTTGAGTTCTCATCCCTGTAGAAGTAAAATAAGTAAAAATAATTTACATTTTAAAATGTTTTAGAAGCGAATACAATCCAAGAGAAAGAGAGCATAATCAAATATACAGTTTTTATCATGTTGGCATGCAAATATCTAAAATTTGTCAACATAGTAAAAAGAGGTGCAATTATTGGCAAGATTTAGTGCAACAGAAATTAAGAATAAAATAATGATGTTTTGATAAAATATTGCCTTAACCAAAACAGAAAATTAATGTTATATCTTTTTCAATAAATCTTTTTTGATAATCAATCTAATACTAACTTAACTTTTGACAAACGAATTAACGATTTAGATTTATTTTCAAGGCCAAATGCATTTACATGAGATATGACATAGATTCAAAATATATTAATGTAAACAAAATAATTTTACTGGGAAATTACTGATATAAATTTGTTCTGAAAGTGAAACAAATAATCAAATTAGATATTTATCATTACATACCTAAATTTATGAAATTTAGAAGTTTAAAATTTATAACAGATATAATTAATATCATTGTGCATCATCTGAGTGTCAGAAATAAAAGATTTAAAATACATGATGGTGCAATCTATTTCATTTAATATCTAACAGCTAAATATATTGACAGCTGCACATAAATATTTGTATTAAAATAATAAATTTTATATCTACAAAAACAAAATGTTATAACTGTCTACTTATTTTAGTAGTAAATTTATTACTAAAATGAAAACTAGATTAAAAGAAAAATAGTGACATATGATAAGAATTAAATGCATCATAGAAAATTAAGAGTTTAATTAAAAAGCTAAATACTTTATTAACTAATATTTTAACCTGAACAAAATCCAAATATATGTTATCAACATCATAAGTACCTTTTAAAAATAAAAAATGATTCCGATTTCAGGTAAAATGTTTAGGAATTACATTTCTATAGTTAAAATTATGTGTGTCACATAGATGTAATAAAAGATGTTTAATTAGCCGTATCAAGAATGAAATATAAGAAGAAGGATTACATTAAGTTATTAAAAGTTTTAAAAATATTAATAATAGGATATAGATTTGTTTTTAATGTTTTTTTCATTTTAAATAATGAATGTGTATGTACATTATATATATGTACACAAATACACACATTTTAACATTTTTAATTTATATATTCACATATAAATTAAAAGTTATTTGCTTTATTATGAAAAATTGTATTACGAATATTCGGTATTTGACCCACTATTCATCCAATCCCTATTAAATTTTGCTTTTCTTAGCATCAATGGCATTCACTAAAAACTGATTTATAATATAACAGGTAATATAAGAAAGTAGATGGTCAGTAGAAATATTTTCAATGCAAAACATGCCATATGTATACATTTACAATTTGTTAGTAATTTCTTTCACAGTTGTGGGTGTTTTTGTTCTTGTATACATTTTTTGTATAGCACTATCCAGGAACATCTTTTTAAAATAGGAATGCGGCATGGTTTTGAATGTTTAATGTAATGCTCTATGATCCATTAAAAAAAGCCCCCAAAAACATCCCATTACAAAAATACTTTGATCCATTTCATGACATTAAAAGTATGTATTTTTTTAATGTGTTGTACATTATATGATTTTGGGTTTAAACATTTTTTACTACATTTCTTCAAATCAACTAGAAATTATCAAAATCACAAAAAAAAAAAAAAAAAAAAAAAAAAAAAAAAAAAATTGCGAAAAGAAGGCAATTCCCCCCCCCCTCCCCCATCTCACAGAGAAAATTGTGGATTGAAGGAAGAATCTCATGCTTGCCTTTGAGTGGCCTTTCATGGGTCTTTGAGTCTCTTGATTGTTATAAACCATTCAAAATACAAGTATATTTTCTTTTAAACTGTAAATCAGAAAATGACTTTAATAAAGATATGAATAAAGATAAAATAATCACTATTACTGTTCCCCTTTGCTCTGCAACAATTGAAAGAATCCAGTCGCCACCGTTTTGAAGAAGTTTAATTAAAATATAACAATGGAAATATTTAAAGATATAGCTTTTATAAGCTTATCTACAAATGAATAGCCTTCAATTAAAAAATAATTATTAAATACATTTGGCTCAGTAAAAATAGGCAAATGACAAGAGAAAAACAACAATAAAAAAAGGCATGTATTTTAAATATATGGAAAGTGATGTAGTGTTGGAAAAAACAAATAAACTCAAGCAAAATTGGTTTTAAAAATCACATTGGATTCTTTGTTGCATGCAAATTGTTATGTTAGTTTAAATTAAAGAATACTGCAGAAATAGTTGTAATAAGTAATTGTTATTAAGAATAACCACAATTAAAAATTTCTAAATACCTATGGTACACAGATAAAAATTATTTAGTAACTGAACTAAATGGGCAAAAAGTTATATATAAAGAAATTATGAGTGGTAAAATACAAATTGTATTAAGGCATAAAAATAGACAAATAATTCTGGAAATTTATGTGCTGAAAAACTATTTTATACATACATATTTTCAATTACTTTCAATTATTTTATAACTTTCACATTTTATTTACATTGTTTGATTAATGGTGTTCTAGCTCTGTAATTTTTAATACCTTGCAAAATAATTAAGGCTGTTCTTACATTAAAGTATCACTTAAGTTTTAAATTTTGCTTGGAAATGCATAACTAGCAGGTGTTGTTCAGAAATTATTGAATTACTCATTTCCCATTTTTTTTACAAACACAATAGATTTTTCAGAAAATAATGCCAAAATGGTCATTTTGAACCACCTTTCCACACAAAAGGAGAAAAAACAGTCAAACTGCTGTAAAAAACATGTTTGTTACGTGATCAAAAAAGCTTGCAAGTTAATAGGTAATATATTGATCAAAAAATGAAAAACTCAGTTTGATTTCAAATTGTTTCCCTAGTCAAGCCTTTCAATTTTATATCTTTCTATTAAAAAATGAATATGTAAATGTGTCAAAACATTTTGCACTTGTTGAGCAGAGTAGTTGAGAATAGCCTTAAAAATAGAAAGAAAATAACACAACAAAGAAGTTATATAGCCCAACATATATTCTTGATTAAATTTTTTATTCCACAATCTGTCAGAATTAACATCATTACTTTTTTCCACAATAATATTTGACTGTTCCTCATTAACATTTTTAATCACCAGAGGAACAAAATTTATGTTAAAAAATGAAAGTTCATGATGTTATAAATAACATTATGAGTTGGTATAATGCGCTTATAAACTTGACTATCAGTTTTTAAATTCAATGGAAAAATATCACAAAGGACAAAGAAACTATAAAAATATCACATCACACTGTACAAAAAAAAAAAAAAAAAAAAAAAAATCACATGAGATGTTGAAACAGCAAAAATGACTATCACAATCAATGTAATAAAAACATGGTATGATAAAAATATAAACTGATGTACAGCACTGCTTAAAAGGCACCAATAAAATGAGAATACTGCCATTGTTAAGATATGTCCTGCACAAGATGCCTTACAAGAATACCATATTAGTAAATATGACCACAAAAATGAATTTTTGCATGTTTGCTTATTTTCTAGAGTAAATACACAACACAAATGGTACTTGGCTATTTTCAAAATAGTATAGCAGTAAAAATGACAATGTTAAAAATATTTAAAAAGAAGATATTGTTAAAATTTGACTCAGCTACAGGGTTGACAAATTTCTAACACATGAGAGTTTAAACAATCACACCAAAAATCACAAATATTGAATAAAAAAAAAAAAAAAAAAATCTTTTGAAATAAAGAACATGCACTGTTGATAATGTTTAAAATGACAATATTATTATCCCTTTCAGTGGCCTGCAAAATATTCCATTCATGTTTAACAATTCATAAAATAATATTTATAAAAGATATTGGTATGAAAATTTTTATTTGACAAACTTACATATTTATTTATCTTATTCACTTCAAAAAATTAATTTTAATATTGATTTTGTGTTAAATCAGCCATTGTTTCTAAAAGTTACATGACGGAAAACCCGGATTAGGTCACTTAAAGGGTTAAATATGATGACTAGTACTGATATTAAAAAATATCACAATTTCAAGAAATGCATTGCATGATTGGAACATTTTTTACACCAGCAAAAATAAGCAAATGTTAGACTTAATAATAAAAATATTAGCAACTAAACATTAACTAGAAATTTTATTATTCTATAGCTGTTCTTAATAGAAGTAAATTACAATCAATTTCTCACCCTGCACATCCCAAATTACTTTCACAATCTCTTTTATCTTTTATTAGGGACAAAGGATAAGTGATTGTCAATCAAAGGTGCAATTTTTTACAATAAGCTTTTCTTGCACAGAAAGCAATCTAATAAATAATAATAATAAAAGTCATGGAAGAGCCACATGCATTCAAAATACAAAGTTCAAGAGATTATGCAGTTTCATTCTAGAATATATTTTGCGACAGTATATTTTTGAAATTTCTTCCTGACACTGTAAGTGAATTAGTTACAAGATTGCTTCTAAAAATTCAAAGTTTTATTTTTTAGTATTACCAATTGCAAAAAAGTCACTAGGTAAACAAAGAAGAATTGTAATGGAAGATTGCCTAACCATGCAGTTTGGGAGAACTTTGAAAAGGTTGAGAATAAACAGCAATATGCAAAAAGTCAAGTGGAAGTTATTTAATCTAATTGTGCAAACAGAATGTATAGATCAGTGTCTGAAGAGTGATGTTAACTCTCTAATTCCCATGACAGAATATGTTCTAGTAATTACATGGTTCAGACACTTTACATCAGAAAGTTTCAATGGTTTTTCGCTTTATTTAAATATGGAATGTCTGTTATTAATTTAAAGCAATTATTGCTATTTTAATTTTCTGGTGTGAACTAGGAATATATAAATTAAAATATCTTGGACAGTCTCAGCCCGTTTGGTATCTAGAGAATTAATGAGCCAATTCCTGACATTGATGCACAAGGAAACATAATGACAGTCATTACATCTACTTTTCAAAACCTAGTTCTCTACAACCCACTGCTATTCCACTAAAATTTTAAAAGAATCTGAAATTTTGCCAATGAAAAATTAAAAATTTATGCCTTATGAAACAAATGCTGATACTGTTAAAAAAAAAAAAAAAAAAAAAAAATCAAATTATTAGTGGCTAAGTTTTTTTAATATTAATATCCCATTCAGCATTCAAATTTTCAAGAGCTGATATCAATTTTATAACCTGTTTATTCAGTTTCAAACAGAAAAGCCTCGGCAGGATGAAGTGACATTAGAAGTTGAGCAAACTGGACAATCTTAGCAGAAAAGATATAGCTCTGAAGATGGTTGAAGCAACATTCATAACTTCTTATTTTAGTATTACAGAAAGAATCATAATCTCATGACTTGGTAGAAAGGGATCTTTAAATGCTATAGTTTATGCTTTTGAACTTTCAGAATTAGTAATACTTTTGATATCAAGTTCTGTCAACTCATCTTTCATTGAGTGCATTCACACACACTAAGCACAAAAATAATTTTGGTGTAAACAAATGTCGAAAAATCAAAATAAGACATTTTATTATAATTGATAATTTAAAAATATGCAGTAATTAAATTATTGCCATTAAAAACAATTAAAAATAAAAATTAACATAATAAATTGTTTGAACCTTAATTTCTTCTATTTATTTAATATATATCTTGCTATTAAAGAGTTATAAATTTTTGATAATTTAAACCAGTTTTTGACACTTGCCAAGTGAAAAATCCAACCCTGCTCAGCTTAAAAATAAAATCGTTGAAAAATTATGCAGAGATTTAAGAGCTTACATATTCAAAATTATCTACAGAAACATATTTGAAACAACCCATGTAAAATATTGAAGCAAACAACAATAAATTAGTGCTGTATTTTACATGTACTAGTCATATTTTTCTAATCTTATATATATTTGGCAATACATAGTGGAATAGATTTTATCATGACCAAACAATTTTACCAATGGAGTATCAAATTCAAAAATATTTTGCATTTTACAGGAAAGAAAATTTATAAAAAATATTTCTAAATCATTAAAAATACTTTTTTGTTTAATTCTTTTCTAACTTTAAATATTAAAAAAAATATTTTATAAAGATAAGGCCACAATAACAAACAATATAGTTATATAAAAAAATCAAGGGAAATAGATTCAAAATATATTCTTTCAAAGCCAGCTAGAAAAGAGTTCTCTCATCTTTAAAAGCTATTTTTAAAATATATCCTTTCTTGTAGGTCCTCAAATTAGAAATTTCTGTAAAGGTTAACATATGTAAAGATCAAACTGTCTTGCTTGTAAAGCATTGTTTCTTCTAAGGCACATTCAGTTCTAGCAGAAGCTGCTCAAATTCATCAGCAGATCTTAATAAAAGAGCTGCAGAGTCTCGATAACAAGCAATCAATTGTTTTATTGTTATCACTTCACTGGGATTTAAGGAATGTTTAGAAATATTTAATTGAGAACAAACTTTATTTTCCATACTGTGATCAGTTGAACCATTGTTTGTGCCTGTAAGGGAACTGGTATGTCCATTTGGCAGGCTACTTGGCACAAGATGAGGAAAAGAAGAAAAGCTTTCTACTCCTTTCATTAAACAAGAGGTTGCAAAATTTTCTTGATGTGGCTGTGGCGATACTTTTTTAAATTTACACTGACTTATATCAGCAGGAATATGTTTTAAGCCTAAGTGGATATATTGAGCATTTTGATTTTCATTTTTACAAGCATTAGCTAGAATTTCTTCTGCAAGAACTGAAGTCAACTGCAGTTGTGTATTTGAATTTTCTTCTGTTTGTTTGCTTTGTCTGCATGATTTGAGGTAGGTTTGAATTTGCTTATTAGCTATCTTTTCAAATTCAGGAAATTGCCTTGAGCAAGAATTTACAATCGCACTGATTTTATTCTTTGGCTGACGACACATAGGTACCATGCAATCAAGGTTTTCGTCTACAAACAAACAAACAAACATTTTGAAAGCTTCAAACCTATTTGAATCATAAATATTCATGTCAATTTTTTCTGTATTTTTATCATTATCTTCATTTATTTCATCTGTAATGTTGACAGACAAGTTACTGGAATCTTCTCCATTTCTATAAACATTACAAGAATTAGCTTTGTTTTTATAGGAAGGAACTTGATTATTTGTGAAGTTTTCTTTGATAATGTTGATGGGTTCTTCAAGCATGGATTCTTGTAACGATTTTAGAGATCTACTATATTTGCCATGCTTTATCTTTTTATAAGATGAATTTGCTGCTGTTAAACTATTTAAAATGTCTTCTTTTATAACAGAATTATCATGCATCTGAACATCATCTGATGGATATTGAGAAGAATTAGCCTCTTCATTGCCCTCTCTTTTAATATTTTCTGACTCTTCTTGATCAGAGTTGAAAGATTCTTCGTCAAAGTAACCTAAGCTTTGCATGTATTTCCTATAGATAGTAGTTAGGGGGAAATTATAGTCAATGTGGAGAGAATTATTGCCTGGCAAAATACCAAGAGCATTTTCTTGTATGCTCTCATGGCAGTTGGAGGATGTACCTGACTGCTCTGCCTTCAGATACACCCGCTTTTGACATTCTGTACATAATATCAGGAAGTGGCTAACTGCTTCTCGAGGAAGAAAGGAATACATCTCAGCAACTGCTTTGTATGTCTTTTTTTGGCCAGCATGTTTTCCTTTAAATCCATCCACTCCAGCATGGACTTCATGTATAATATCATAGAAATCTTCTACCACAGCAACTTTCTTATAAACTAAACTCTTTTCACCATTAGTCGAAACTTTTGAACTTGGTATGCAGAGGTCTTGTTCACTGTTTGCAACTTTATATTTGTGCAGAGGTCCAATTTGAAAGCCCTTTGCTTTCACCCAGTGTTTAAACTTAGCACTCACCTTTTCCTTACCTTTGAGAATTTTAAGAATGAGATTGTATTTTCTACGTGTTACTGTTTTGGTCTTAGTACTATCTCCATAAGTCTTGAGTGCCCAAGTCTGGAATGCTTCATACATATTACTTTTAGTTCTATCTTGTTCAGTTGTAACAGAAGAAAAGCTGTCTGCAACAGGTGCAACTTGCCATGTACTGTGATTTTTTGACTCCATGGACAATCTGGTAATACACAAAAACTAATAAATGTCAAAAGAGCACGGCATAAGATCAATAAGCATAGTACCTAGATGTTCGGAAAAAGAAGAGTGCTAAGTAATAAAAAAATTATTGCATTATAATTAACAAAATATCTTATGTAATTTTATTTTATTTATATATATATAGTGTTAAATAATTATTTTAATTGTAATAGACTGAAATAAAAATAATCACAATTGTCAAGATGTTTTCTCATGCTGATTTTCTATGCAAAAAATGCTGCAGTGCACTCTGTCATCTTTTAATGTTCACTCTGCGAATTTAGATTCACACTGCATCATATATTAATGCAAATTTATGAACACTGACATCTTCAGTAATACAGCTAGGCTTATCATGCAAAATGCTTTTTAAGTATAAATAATGCAATTAAAATCCCTAAATACAAACACTTTATCTTCTTTTCATCTTTTTCACTTTTATTAAATACACATTGAAAATCTCCCCAAATAAATTTTCATTAAATTCTGACAATAAGTCAATTAGCAAATTTGTAAAACTATCACCTTTAAGGAATCATACTTTATACTAAGTTGAAAATCTTTTCCATTTCATCTATTCAATAGAGAGTTAGCAATATATTTATGGAATTCCTGATAATGTTATTCTTTTGTACTTTTATATTAGACAAACAACCCACCAAAATACATCCTAATGCATGATTTATTGCAAACAATGCCAAACATTGTGATTTGATATTTTTTGAACCTGAATCAGTTTTTACCAGTTTACTAAAATCCTAGGCATTAAATATTGGCTAATTAAACAAGAAGCACTTTTAAAAGCAATATGGGCAATAGGGAGATTGTTTTTCTAAAACACTTTCTGATACAAGGAGTTTTCATTATTTTGTGTCATTATCAGAAGATATTAGTGGGACAAGAATTAGTCATGACGAAATATTTTGTACTGTACTTAATTTTTCAGGCAATCAACCCCTACAGAAGATGTCTGTATACATAGTTTTGTCCTTTGCATTTATAACAGCTTTTTCAAGTTTTATCAAAACATGAGAATGAAGGAGATATTAAAGACAAATTTTTGCATCTTTTTGGTCCTGCCACATCTTTCCATTGTCCTTTTAAAGAAGACATTTGTTTTATTCCCATAACCAACATCTTAACTTGCGTTAGTCCACAATAACAAAAGTATTAGAAGGATATTACTTCACTGGAAAAACTACTAAAATATATTCAGTATCATTTTATCACAATTAAGAAAACATATCGTCACAGTTAAAAGGTATTACATTTAAAATTTTCTTTGGAGATTTAAAGCAATCTCAATGCTTTAGAACGTAATTCAATTTATGTTAATTTAAATAATTATTAAGAATTTGTATACATTTATGCCCAGGTAAATAAATCAAATTCAACTCAGAATTATCTATAAAATTAAATTAAAAATCAAATCAGGATGAATAAAATAAAGAAAGTGTGTTCTTTTTAGAGTGATCAATTGTAATATAAAAAATTATTTTAATGCTTTCTATGATCTCCAATGCCATTTTCACATGCAGTGCCATAGCTGTAAACTTTTATGCTTTTTTGTTACCACACAAATTTTATTTTTTTTACTTTATAAAAAATCTTGGTTTTGGTGATTGGATAAGGCAAAATTGACTTCTAAATTTTAGAGATAAAAATAAAAAAGTTGGCAGCCATGACAAGAGTTATATAATATAGGCACACACATGAACTCTACTTGTGGAAAGTTTTCTGCAAAAATCAAAGTTGAAAGTGCTTATGCATTCGGTTTGTCTGGTTGTCTGTCCCTGCTCTAACTCTTCTAAATGAACTCTGATTGTCATGAAATTTTTGGACGTTAATGATGTTTACCTGAGCACAAACCCTATTGAAAATGAAGTTTCTACCATGATTAATTTTTTTACAGGGACAGTCAAAAGTCTTCTATTACATTACGGCCTATGGGGAAAAATTGTTTCAAATGAATTTTAAAAGGTGTTACACCCTGTCAAACATCTTCAAATTTACATGCATCTCCGAAATGTACTAAAATATGTATTCTGTAAAGTATGCAGTGAAAAGAATAGTTATTATTCATTTTCAGGGCCAGAGTTTCCCCCAGAGGGTTTCAGGGGGGTGCTCCGCCCCTCCTGCCCTTTAGTTTAAAAACTAGTGCCCTTCTTGCCCCTCATCCAAAAAATAGCGCCCCTCTTGCCATTCATTTAAAAAAAAAAATAGCACCCTTCTTGCCCACATTTGAAAAAACGCAGCTCTCCAGCAATGATCCGAACGCGCTATAGCTCGTAAATTACGCAAAAAATCGGCAACAGAACACAAAAAATAGCCTCATGTGTCCCGTGAGACAGGTAACTTTGTAAAAAAATCACTAAAAAAACAACAAGTTTCGTTACAAATCGCGAAACAACAACTAATTTCTGACAAAATTTGCCAAAAAAATGGCTAATATCGTCACAAAACAGCAGATTTCCTCAAAAGATTGTGGAATAACGACAAATTTCTTCGAAAAATCACAATAAAACGGAAAATTTTGTCAAATAAGTCGCAAAAAGCGGCAACTTTCGTCAAATAATAGCGATAAAACGGCGGATTTCGCCAAAAGATTTTCGAAAAAAAAGGGGCAAATTTTGCCCAAAAATCAGAAAATTCTGTGAAAAGTTCCGTTTATCCGCGATATTTTCACAATATTTGTCGTTTTTTCGCAATTTTGTTTTACAAAATTTGACGTATTTTCGCGATTTTTTACAAAATGTACCTTTTTTTTCAATTTTGTTTTTTTCACGACTTTTTGAACCGCTAGATTCTAGATTCAACTCTATAAAAATGCCCTTAAAAATGAAAAAGTGCCCTGAAAAATGTAAAAAGTGCCCTTTTCAGAACAGTAGCGCCCTGCCCTTTTTTAAACCTGGGGAAACTCTGTCAGGGCCATACAAAAGAATTCCAATACATAAAAAGGGGGGAATTGTTTGCGACATATTTTAATTGTGGTAAACAATTTGATATATAATCAAATTAATATACGTTGCTGAGGAATAATATGAGTTATTTCATGCATAATACGTAGTGCATTGCATTTACAGGGATACACAAAAGATTTCAAATAGTATAATCTATCCGAATCCGAAGTCCTGAATATTAAAGAACAGTGATGCCGCTGTGCTTGAAAAATACTGGGTCCCAGGAACCCAGGACTTCTAAAATTCTGGGTCCCTTTTTCAAAAAAGCGGGTCCCCACTAATAAGTCATATTTTTAGACGCAAAAATTGAACTTGTTCATTTGCAAAAGAAAAGTTAAATGCAATAATTATTGTTTTAATTAATGTATAAATAACTAAAGCCAATATTATTTTTTTAAAACTATTAAGAGATATTTACTTTACCTTTTTAAAAATAAATGTGCAAGATACAAATCATAAAATAATGCTTATTTGAGTATAGAAGATAACAAGTATCACTATTGTTCAAATTTCTTTTAAAAAGGGGTAAAACTGATTTATTGAAAAAGACATTTTTTCTAAAAAAAGAATGCATTTCAAAATAATCAGAACAATCAAAAATGCAATGTGAAGCAGGAAAATCTGTTTTTGGAGGAGCAAAAAAAAAAAAAAAAAAAAAAAACTATTTGGAAGCAGGGAAGTTAGTTTTTGGAAAAGAAAAATTCTATCCTGTCATTAACTTTTTTTTCGTACCCCTTTGACGGAAATTACATTTTAAAGCTATTTTTTCACAAAATTTGCGTTTTTTTCGCGATCTTTTGACGAAATTCGCCGTTTTTTCGCGATCTTTTAACGAAATGAGCCGGTTTTTCATGATCTTTTGAAGAAATGTGCTATTTTATCACAATTTTTTGATAAAAATTGCTGTTTTCACAAATTTTTTGACAAAATTTGTCGTTTTTTCGCGATTTTTTTGAGAAAATCTGCTTTTTGTTCAAGATTTTGTAGTAAAATTAGTCATTTTTTGCGAATCTTTTGATGAAATTCGCCGAAAATTATTCGTTATTTCGCGATTTTTTAACGAAATTTGTCTTTTTTGCGATTTTTTTTATGAAATATGCCGTTTTTTCACGATCTTTTGACGAAATGTGCTGCTTTTTTTGCGATCTTTAGATGAAATGTGCCATTTTATCACAATTTTTTTCATGAAAATTGCCGTTTTTCGCAGATTTTTAGACAAAATTTGCCATTTTATCACGATTTTTGAACGAAATATGTCGTTTTTTGCGATTTTTTGTGGAAATCTGCCTTTTTTCGGGATTTTCTAACAAAATTAGCCATTTTTTTTGCAAAAATTTTGACGAAATTTGCCGGAAATTATTCGTTTTTTTTGCGATTTAACAAAATTTGCCTTTTATGCGAATTTTTGACGAAAACTACGTGTCCCGCGGGATGCGTAAGCTCCATTTTTTTGCGTCCCTTCCCCGATTTTTTGCGTATTTTATGTGCTATAGCGCGTCCGCGGCTTCCCTGATAGAAGCTGTTAGATGGATGAAATGCACTTTTTAATTATGACATACACTTTTAAGTTTCGTTAGATGTATGCATATTACATGATTTATATAAATGTTAATTGTTACACAATTTAGATACACAGGGTTGCACAAATGATCTCGGAAAGGTTACTGAATATGAGCATAATTTACTTAAAGGTAGTTTTTAACTATGTTATGCCTTTTTACATTGAACAGCATTTAGTTTACTAAGAAATGTTTGTAGAATATAGATAAAATGATATACAGGGTCACACAAAGAATTGGATAAATGGTCGTCTTTGAATGGTAATTTCTGGAAATTTGATTTAAGTACTTTAGAGAGAATTTTTTTTTTAAAACTAAACTTTAGCAAAATATTTTCGTGCATTAATGCTACTATGTATTTTACAGGGCTAAACAAAATTATTCAAGTATGTTTCCATCTATTAGTATAAATTGATGAATGGAAAAATTCAAACACTTAGACGTTTTCTTCCTAAACTAAATTTTACCATTATATAGCCTTATATTAACCGACAGATCAAATACAGGGCTTTTTAAAGTATTGAAATACATATTTGGATATGGACAATAATAAGTTATTTCCTTGATAACAAAGTTTTGTTAAAGATTTCAAGAAGTATTGGAAAGTGCTTCATAATCTATGTTTAACGCATGATTTTTCTTACTTTTTTTATGGGGGGGGGGGGACATTAACAATAAAAATTAAATAAACTATAGAACACAACAATTTATATCATTAAAGTAAATAAACAACTACCACAAGTAAGGCATCAAAAAATTTAACTTAAAAATTGTAATAAAAATTCTATTTCATGCAGTGATACAATCAGTTTTTTTTAAATTACTAGTCACATTAATTTCTCTACCCACAGACTCATTTGACAACTGCAATTCTCTGAAATTTGGAATTTTAAATTTGCAATCTAAAATACAGTACAAAGTCTAAAGTTCAGAATTTCAGCATCAGTATTTAGGAAAGTAGAAGGAAAAAAAAGGGTCTATAGAGCAAAATAGTTTTATTATTGAATCTTAACTCATATCTATGTATAGAATAATAATAAAAAAATTCTTAATGTTAAACCTATGTTAATAAAGAGCACAACATACATTAATTGAAATGTTCAATAATTAAGTTAAAATTTGTTCTTTAACTATATGTTCTCTCAAATAAAAGTTAATTTTTTATTTAACTATTTATTTTGTTGTGATTCATTTAATGAAATGATTGTTTAATTTAGGATTCAGGGTTTGTACAGGTAGGGAAACTTATTTTTGCAGGTAAAATATCAGTATTATTTTAATAAAAAATTAATCTAGTTAAAACATGTGAAATTTTGCCTTATTAAACCCCTTGAGGACAAGCGACTGGTATATGTGATGAACAAGGTTCTCAGAATCCCAGCAGCAGAATTTTTTTCTGCACTCAGCAATGCAAGTAAAAAGTAAAAACTTAAACAGTCTGCAGACCAATCCCTCGCATTACATTATATGCACTCAAACCTCCCAAGTATTTGTGATAGATATAAAAGAAAAGTATACTTTTAAAAAGAAGTTGCCTTTATTCTCAGAATTTTTAACACTTCATACACTGTCCGAAAGAGGCAAGGGCTCCCCTTAGACAAAATATGTCTGTTTTTCATGATCTTTTGACGAAATGTGCATTTTTTTGTACTTTTGACTTTTTTTCTCACTTGTTGACGAAAACTGCTGCTTTTTGCGATCTTTTGAATAAATTTGCTGTTTTTTTTGCGACCTTGTGAAAAAAATTGCCGTTTCTTTGCGACCTTTTCAAGAAATTTGCAGTTTTTTGTAATTTTAGAAGAAATTTGCCGTTGTTTTGTGATCTTTTTACGGAAAGTGCCGTTTTCTCGCGATCTTTTAAAGAAATTTGTCGTTTTTTCATGATCTTTTGAAGAAATTTGTCATTTGTTCATGATTTTTTGAAGAAATTTTTCATTTTTTGGAAAAAATTTAATGTTTTTAAGTGATGTTTTGAAGAAATTTACCGTTTTTTGCGATCTTTTGAAGAAATTTGCTGTTTTTTTGTGATTTTTTTGACGAAAACTGCTGTTTTTAATTTTTTCTAAATTTATAACAGTTAAAAAATAGTCTGCAAACCTTCCCAAGAGTCTGTGATGTGCGTCACAGCGTTGCATCAATTTTACTCCCGGGCTCAGAATTTTTGATTTTTTTTTCCCCCAGTCAACATTTATTGTAAATTTTGCCTTATTTAATCTGAGCATTTTCCCGATTCAGTTAAGTAAAAATTTCTATTTTGAAAAACCGGTGATAAAAGATTAAAAATTCTATGAAAGATACTCGTCCTGAAGGGGTTAAGGAAAGATTTTCTATAGGAAAAAACCTGCTACCAAAGAATTTCGTGGGCTGAAAATTTCAGGACATGTACGAACCCTGGTATTAATAGTTATCACATGCAATTTTTTGTATATGAATGTCGCATTTTGTTTATTTAAGTAGTGAAATTTATGTTTCTGTCTATTGGAAAAGCAATATTTTTGATGACCTAAAGTTTGGACAGACTTGATAAAATCTAAAAAAAATCCAGACTTTAGACTTTGTACTGTAACTAAAAATTATCTTGTGACAGTGGAATAGTTAGATTTGAACAATTAATTATTACCATAAATATTTTATTAGTTGTTAACTTCATTATTAATTTTAATCTTATACTATAATGCGAGCAAAAATTGTGTGTGTGTGGGTAAATTTTATCTCAAAAACAGCTCTAACGATTTTCGCAAAAATTTGGATTTTACCATTTTCGGGCACGAGAAGACCATTGGGCTAGGTCACATGTTCGAGAAAATTCGATTACTGGGTCCTTTTGGGTCATAATGGGTCAAGATCAAGCTATTTATATCTAGAGAACGGCTGGATCGATTTTAAGGAAATTTTCTATCCAATCGTTTTTTGGCACAACAAAACTATTGGGCTGGGTCACATGTTCGAAAAATTTCGATTAGTGGGTGAATTTTGGGTCATTATGGGTCAAGCCATTTTTATCTAAAAAACGGCTCTAACGATTTTGACCAAATTTTATATTGTATCGTTTTGGATTACAAGAAGACCATTGGGTTAGGTAACATGTTCGAGAAAATTCGGTAAGTGGGTCATTTTTGGGGTCATTGTGGGTCATGCTATTTTTATCTAGCGATTTTCTCACGCAATTTTGACTAAAAATTGCATTCTATGGTTTTCGGGCACGAGAAAAACATTGGGCTAGGTTACATGTTCGAGAAAAAATTTCAATGGGTCATATTGGGTCAATAAGAGTCTGGGTCAAGCTATTTATATTTAAAGAACGGCGTGATGGATTATAACGAAATTTTGTATGTAACAGTTTTTTGACATGAGAAAACTAATGGGCTAAATCACATGTTTGAGAGATTTCGACTATGAGGGTCATTTGTGGGTCATGATGGGTCATAATGGGTCATGGTCAAACTATATCTAAAGAACAGGTGGATCGATTTCAATGAAATTTTGTATGCAACATTTTTTTGGCACGATAAAATCATTGGACTAGGTTACATGTTCGAAAAATTTCGATTAATGGGTCATTTTGGATCATAAAGGGTCTGGGTCAAGCTATGTATAATTAAAGAACGGCGGGATCAATTTTAACGAAATTCTGTATGTAGCAATTTTTAGAAACGAGAAAACTAATGGACTAAGTCACATATTCGACAGCTTTCGATTATAAGGGTCATTTGTGGGTCTTAATGGGTCAAGGTCAAGCTATATCTAAAGAATAGGTGGGTCGATTTTAACGAAATTTTGTATACAACATATTTTTGGCATGAAAAAATCATTGGGGTAGGTCACATGTTCGAGAAATTTCGATTAGTGGGCCACTTTTGGGTCATTCTAATTTTATCTAGACAACGTTTCGCGCAATTTTGATTAAATTTTGTATTTTATCGTTTTCGGTCACAAGAAAATCATTGGATTAGGACAAATTTTTGAGAAAATTCAATCAATGGGTCATTTTGGATTATAAGGGGTCAGGGTCAAACTAACTATATCTAAAAAACAGCTCAATCGATTTTATCTAAATTTTGTATCTAATGTTTTTCGGCATGCTAAAACTAAAGAGCTAGGCCACACGTTCGAGAGATTTCGATTATAAGGGTCACTTGTTGGTCATGATGGGTCATGCTAATTTTATATAGAAAATGGTACTCACCATTTTGACTATACTTTGTATTATATCGTTTTTGAGCAAGAGAAAACCATTTGGCTTGGACACATGCTCGCGAAAATTCTATTAGTGGGTCATTTTGGGTCTTAATGAGCTAGGGTCATTCTAATTATATATAACAACGACTCAATCAATTTTACCTAAATTTTGAAACAAAACGTTTTTTGTCACGAGAAGACTATTGAGCTGAGTCGCATGTTAAACAAAATTATATTAGTGGGTCATTTCGCTTCATTGCTGAATGCTGCCAAGCTAATTTTACCTAAAAAATGGCTTAAACGATTTTGATTCAATTTTATATTCTACTGTTTTTGATTACCTGAAGACGATTGAGCTATGTCACATGCTTGATCAAATTTGATTAGTGGCTCATTTTGAGTAATACCGGTCAGGGTCACGAGAATATGGCAAAAGCCAATAACTTGGTGATATTTGACAAAATATTGGCGACATATGGCCAAAAAATCGACTATAAAAATTACGAAAACCAAAACACGTATTTGGAGCCAAATGAAAGAATGCCTCCAAATTTGGCTATATCTAGCAAAAAATATTGTCTTTCAGAATGTAAAGAATTTTTTTATACATTCTTAAGAGGATTCGAGATGCATGGTTAAACCAATCAGAGTCGAGCTAAAAAAGTGATTTAGATCGATGTCCTTTTGTTGTAAAATTTAAAATAAAATAAAATTTATAAATATGCGCATAAAAACATAGTTTTCTTATTGATTGTTTTTCTAAATAATACTATTATAAACATGTTTTACAGTAATAATACAGAGTTAATGATACATTGAAAATACTATATCGAGTTGAACACAAAGTTAATTTTGACCGAGCTAAGCTCGGTCTCCCCTGCTAGTATTTTATTAATTATTAATACTGTAATGGTTAAATTTTCTGAAATTAACTATTTTATTTCATTAGACGTCTCATATTAAAGTACAACTTTAAATACATTTATCTATTACTTTTAATAAGGTGTCCAAAATATATTTGAATAGTAGATGATGTTTAATACTAGAAGTTTAGATGTTTTATTTCTATTATTGGAATTAAATTTGAATTCATAAAGGGAAATTTAACTATGAGATTTGTTAAATATTGTTTATAGATTAACATAACAATAAAAAAGGTAATATTAATTAATAACTATAATTTAAAAAATATTTTTTAAAGAAATTCCCGAAAGACATCCATTGTCTGGCATATTTATCTCATGAGAAATTCACTAATATTAGAAGAAATTACAGAAACAATTCAACAAAACAGATTTTGTGTTTAATAACAACAAATAATTTTCACATATACAAAAACACACAGGCTGCAACAGAGTCATAGTAATAAACTTTAATCACACAACTGGCTGAAAAGAATAAGTCATCTCTTGCATTTAATGTTCTGGTCTACACATTACACAAATTGCAAATTTGTAGACTACTTCAAAATAGATAAATATCAGTTGTTTGACAATCATACGTTGTTCTTCATTCACTACACTGTTAACGTGAAAATATATTAAGCAATTAAATGCAATTTCTAAAATACATACAACGTAAATTAAATATTTAAACATGCATTTTGCTGCAAGTGAAACTTTATTTAACTAAAGTTATGATTTACCTTATTCTGCGTTTACTATAAAAACTAGTCAAAATTAAGATACCAATAAACTTAATCAAACGATATCAATAATCTGAAGTATAATGTAAAAAAAGAGAGAATTATTAACTGATGGGGGAGAAATAGAAATTTTTAAAGTGGCAGTTTTATATGTTTTACAACATTATGAGGTTCTAAAAATTCATAAAAAGTATTACAGAATAAATATTAGCAACATCATTTCAATTTTAACAAATAGAATATATCTATAAATGAAATAAGAATGTAGTTTAATAATTCCTACATGTTGACGGGTGACTTTGAATCCAATATAAATGCCAGAGGAAATGAAATTAAGAATATTCTATAAAGAAGTTTCTAAATTTTACTCTTGAAGATCTTTTAATTGTGTAAATATTAAAGGTCTGCTCGAAACACCCATTTCAACTCAACACAGGAGGAAAAGAGGTATTATTGTGTTGCCATTCTATAAATAAAACATTACTATCAAAATGAAGAACCATCAAGAACCAGAAAAAAATTTCAATATTAACATGAAAAATACAGGGAAAAAAAGACAAACACTAGTTGTAACAAGTTTTAATATTTAAATTAAAGAAATTTCCCTCAAAATTTCCAAAACGAAAATATCGCAGTAGAAATTATTCTTCGCATCGCTATCGCACATACTTATTGCCATTTTGTAGTAATAAAAACTACCAATAATTCTCCATCTCCCATTTCCTACACCCTGGCAACGCTGGAGGTATTGTATTGGTGCTGTTTACCGGTTGATGTCTGCAATGAATTTTTACTTAAATAAAAAAATGCCAATTGTTTAAGCGCTGATGATTGCATAAAAACTTTGTATTATTGTTATTATAGGTACGTACTGTGAGAAAATTCAGTATTTTTTCATATTTATCTAACACTCTAGAACTTAAACAAAGATCCAAACTGATTCATTATTGACATTTATCTTATTTTAAAACTATGCTTCCAGTTTGTTTAATATCGCATTATTGTTAGCATTTTAATTATATTTATAGAGAGTAATAAATCATGAGTTTTCTCGAAGATCAATTGATTTATTATCATTTTGAAAGTTTTATACTTGTGTTTTTAAAGCTGTCAAGTATATTTGTATCTGTTTATTTATTTATATGCTGTTTCTTATAAATAAACTGTAACTAAAAGAATAGTGAATAAGAATATATGTAATTGCTTGTCATGTTCAAAACTAATCTAGATGTATTTATTTAGCTAGTCATTCTAACTATTTCTTTTGGATGATTTTAAATTATACATATTTCTTTATATACAGATATTTCTGTTTTCCTATATGCTATCGATTTACAATGCTTATACGAGTCAGTTAAATTTTACATAAAAACAAACTTATTATTTTTCTAAATCTGCTGTATTGCAATGTTTTCTTTCACATGTTTAAAGCCCTGTACAAAATGCAAATAAAATTTACATTGAAAAATAACCGCTTACTTGTTTATTATTTTTTTTAGGCATTATTTTAACCATGGCAGATATGGAGGAAAAACCTCCTGCTCCTCCTGTGCGTTTAACAAGTACAAGGTAAGTTTTTGCTATCAAGTTAATTAATCTAAAGTATCTGTGTGCATAAAGTTGATAAAAATTGCTTTAAGTATCATTTTATTATAGGGGAGAGTGGAGAGAAGTAGGACACTTTTTACAAAAGTAAGAAGATAAACTTTGCTTGTAACAAAAATTTCAATTTATAGAAAGCAAAATGAAACACTTTCTAATGTCCTTGAACAATATAGAAACATATATGCAGAAATTATTTTATAATTAAAGAAATTGTGAGTTTCAAAATGTGTTTCATACCTCCCTACTTTTAGGGAGATATGGGATAGCAGAAAACAAAGTATAAGGCACAAATGGTTTAGTGGCTTGTTACATATGGGTCATTCCATATCAAATCAACCAAAAAAATTCAATATTCAACCTGACCATTTCCGATTTCAATGAAACTGCTAGGGATCATTCTCTATGATGATATAAATTAGAACACATTTTTATTTTTTGTTTATCGCTTTAAATTTTTATACAATTAATTATTTAAATTTTGAAAAATCATCATTTTTCGACTTGCATAAATATTTTCAAGTTTGAATTTCTCAAGTTCTATCAAATATAGAAAATTTTATGACCACTCATTTCAAAGAGAAGTTTATAAGGTTTAATTTGATATGCAAGTCGACTATGTATAGTTAAAATAAATAAAATTTTAAATTTTTAAAAATTTAAAATTTAAAAATTTTTTAAATAGTCATTTTTAAAAATTTTGAAAAAATTGTATGTTTGTTGTAATATTGTAAGCTTTAAATTCTGAAATTTTTAGAGTGGGATCTCAATGGGATCAGGAGTTATTAAACAAAAGCTAAAAATTACCATACAAATCATAAATAACAAAATAGACAGAATTAAATTGCTATTTTAATGGTAATTTTTGCTTTTATTTAATAACTCCTGATCCCATTGAGATCCCACTCTAAAAATTTCAGAATTTAAAGCTTATAATATTACAACAAACATACATTTTTTTCATAATTTTTAAAAATGACTATCTAAAAAATTTTCAAATTTAAAATTAAAATTTTTTTTCAATTTTATTTATTTTAACTATACATAGTCGACTTGCATATCAAATTAAACCTTATAAACTCCTCTTTGAAATGAGTGGTCATAAAATTTTCTATGTTTGATAGAACTTGAGAAATTCAAAATTGAAAATATTTATGCAGGTCAAAAAATGATGATTTTTCAAAATTTAAATAATTAATTGTATAAAAAATTAAACCGATAAACAAAAAATAAAAAATATGTTCTAATTTATATCATCATAGAGAACGATCCCTAGCAGTTTCATTGAAATTGGAAAGGGTCAGGTTGAGTCACTGGTTGATTTGGCATGGAATGACCCATATGCAGTCTAACAAAGATTGTAAGTTGATAATGTCTGTGCCATAATAATAATAATAATAAAAAGCAGTATTTTCATTATTGGAAGGAAATTTTAGGTTTTTTAGCCACATATGATATAAATAAATCATCAGTTCAATTTAATTACAATTTGAAGTAAGTAAATTTACTATCAATGTTATAATTAATATATTACTCTCTAAAAGTGTTTGCATATTAAACATTTATGTTCGTCTTATTAAAAAGAAAGAGTAAGATTGTCCTATCCCTCGCTTTGCTGGCATGTCTCATTCATCCTCATTACCTTCTTTTATGTTAAACTTGTATTATAAACAAAAACTGTACTTTTAGGCTTAATTTAAAAGATATATAATATATAGTATGACGTTCCATATACAGGGAATAAACAATTTGTTAATCAACAGAAAGCATAAAAAGTTTGAAATAAATTTTACTTTTGATTCTTAAAATATTTTTTTCCTTTATATAATTTCAATTTTATGTAGATCATCAACTTTTTTTCTACTGAAGATTAAGCTAACATGACTTCATTTAGTGTGCGATTGATGAAATGTTTAAAACGATTCATAAATAGAAAAACCGACTGTCCCATTCCACCCTACTCATCCATATGGGTCATTTTCAAAATAAGGTACATTTTCAGCAATTTTTTTTCAAAATTTTAAAGTATGATTTTTTCCACAAAATAATTTATTATATTTAATAAAATGGTAATTGTAACTCAAATAATGCAATGACTGAGCTTAATTGGCTCATTAACAGGAATACAGTAATTACTTAAAAGTAAGCATTAGTTAGACCAATGACATGCATTAGGACGGTAACATTTTGCATTAGATAGGTAACATTTTTCTATTAATCCAAAGACATTCTTTATTAAAGTTGTGAATAATCATAATATTATTATAACTTTTAAAAAACAATTTTTCTACATGAAATTGTTTCATTGCTTAGGATTGTGTCACTGGTATAACAGGATTTGTCACTAGCATAACAAATGTATTGTTAGGCCAGTGACTGTTAGACTAGTGACATTTCTTTAAAAATAAATTCTTATTCCTTATTTAAAAATTGCAATATTGTTGTTTAGGGTGTTAAACACAACTTTATATGCTGTATTATTATAAACTTTTTATTAAATTGATTTAACTGTTATCAGTTTAATAGAATACTTGTTAGACCAGTGACACATAATAAAAGAACTCGGCTGACTTAGGAATATTTTTTTCTTTTTTTTAAGTAGTAGATCACATGAAGACAGCTAGTTTTCCCACTATTTTGTTTACAAACAGTGTTGCTAACATAAAAAAGCCAATTCAATCAATTTTTATCATCAGAATAATATTTAAAATTGAAAAATATTAGTTGTTAGACCAGTGACACAAAACACGTAAGCAGGGCCGAAACTAGAGGGGGGCAGAGGGGGCACGTGCCCCGGGCGCCACCAGAACAGAAGGTAAAGGAGGCGCCAAATTAAGATTTTGTTTGGTGTTTTGATATAAAGAATGTGTATATGTGTAAAGTGGGGGGGGGGGGGGGGCGCCAAAATCCATGTTTGCCCCTGGCGCAAAAAGGGCTCGTTTCGGCGCTGCACGTAAGACAGTCTTATTTAATTTAATTAATCCATATTAAAATCAATTTTCAGACAGAATTGTAATAAGTACACAAAATTTATATTATTCTCAAAATAAAATTGCCCAAATCAACGAAAATAGCAATTATTAATTAACATGTTGAAAATCAAAGTTTAAGTTTGAGACAAAAATGATTCCCATTGAAAAGTGAATAGTTCGTTTTTATTTTTTGCCCAATTTAATTTATTTTTATATAAATTACTTAGTTTAATATTCTGATTATTAAAAAAAGAAATGAAGAACAATTAAGGGTTTGAAATTTTTATCTACTTTTAATATTATAAATTTTAGAATAGTAAGACACAGAATTGTACTTATTTTGAAAATGACCCTAGGGATTAATCTAGAGCTAGCCAAATAGCCAAAAAGCTAACTGAAAGCTCTTTTTGCCCCAAAAACATTTAGTGAATTAGCCAAATAGCAACAACAACTAAAAAAAAAAAAAAAAAAATACTATATCATTTCCATTTTATTGTTTCACATTTCACAAATCTTCTCTCGATGCACGGAAAACAAAAAACTCATTGTGTCTTGTCTGAGCGGCAACTTTCTTCAAAATTTATCCCATCCTTTTTGATCGAATATCCTGTCCCTGTCAGGTGAAAACACTCGTTAGCTCTGCTAAACCTGTGGGAGGATAATTGCTAATATCTTATTTGTATTTCAAAATTTAATTTTTTTTTTTTTAACTTTTTCAATTTTGTTTGTAGATATTTATTTTAAAGTTACTTCTACTTTCAAAACCAATTTCAAAAATGAAAGTATCATTATAAAAGAAAATATCTACAAAATACTGATCATCAGTGTCTTCACCTAATGGGGACAGGAGCCTTAAATGCCATCCCTTGAATACTAGGCTTGAGTTCTGACACAAACATGGCGGCTGTTTTAGGCATATATTTTTTAAGACTTTGTACGGTCCCTTTATATTTAGACACCAATATTTTTCAAAAATTTTATTTGACTTATTTAATCACAGATAAATAAACTGAAAAAACAAATATTATTGAAGTTCAATGGACCATATAAATATTGAAAAAAATTTACTTATGACAGCAGTCTTTTTTATTTCAGTGCTCAGGTCTAATATTCAGAATGCAGTGGTCTTCAAACAACACGATGTTATGTGCATCAGACGTAATTCCAGCATATAACAAGGCAAAAAACAGCGCATGATACAAAATACAATGCACGCTAGTTCTGAATTATCAATGCGTCCGATGCATGTCGTATATATTTTTCAGATTTGAGTATTTGCATTCTAGCAACATAACAAATGAAAGTGATGAAAAGTTTTATACATAATGGTATAGAAGAAATTGAGAGTTTTATTTTATTTTGATTCCCACATAGGAAAAGAAACTGGAATTGTTCATAAATGGAAATTGTTCAGGTGGGTTCTGGCTACAAGGTGTTAAGAAATGAAACTAACTGATTGCATTCATTTATCAATAAAAAAGGCATGACACATTTTCCAATGTGACTTCTTTGTATAAATTTGTAGCAACACTTCACTTATATTGTCTACAACATATTATGAAAAGAGATCCAGTCTCATGAATATAACAAAAACCGACTTGAGAAATAAACTGACAGTCATAAATTTAAGTAACTTTAATTTGAAAAGGACAGTTCAATTTTTTTTTTTTTTCAGTTTTTTAAAAATTATTGTATGTGTAAATCTCGGAGAGTTAATCTTACAGACTGACGTATTGTTTGTATATTGCATAAATAATACTTATGTGTACAGAAATTTTGCATAAATGAAACATTTTACTTTTTCTTGGCTAAAGCTATTTTTATTTGGCTAAAAGACCTTGGCTGTAATTAGCCAAAAAGCTACAATTCTCTTTTTCCTAGATTAAACCCTAGACCCATATATATAATCTCCATATATTTAAAGGACCAGGCTGTTTTATTAGTTATTTTGCTTGAGCTTTTTACTGAACTGATTTTGATAATTAATTTTTAATGAAAACACCTTTTTTGTAGATATGCCTACACTCATAATTTTTTTAAATAATGTTTTTTTTTTATATTTTTATTTTATAGGTTGTTTCATGAAATTTTTTCATATAGGTGACAATTGGGTTACTTTCATTGCTAAAGAGATAAGTGGAAACCATGTAAGAAAGAGATAGACAGAGATGCAGTATGTTGTAAAAATGGTTTGCAATATAAGGCACATCATCGCTCAAATTTAAATGCCCTCATTCAGCCAAAACAAAACAAGCATATAGAACAGGAAAAAAATTATTTGACATTCCCTGCACATCCTGTTTCTGAATAAAAATTGCATATATTTTAAGCACTCTAAAGAAGCAATTCATTGTATTATGAATTAAAAATAGTATTATTAAAGGTTTTTCTGTCTTATGAAAGCATGTGGTTTTATTTGGACCGAATGTTGCAGATTTTAGCATTACATTTTTGACGTCACCCTCAGCAACCACACATCGTCTCTATTCTTTCTTTTTACTCTATGGGGAAAACAATAGGAATCATCATATCATTATGGATGCCATCATCCTATTATGATTATAAATATTTAAAAATTTTTGAACAGAAAATGTCACAATTTAAAACAAAATTTTTTAACTCATAAAGCTGTTATATTTCAGTTTTATTTTTATTCTGCTGATACTAAGAGTGATAGTTTATCTCTGAGGTCTTCAGTGGGTGAACAAGTCATAATAAAAACAAAATGTGTTTGTACTTCATGCAAAAGTGTAACTGGCAAATGTGACATCAAGTTGGGTATATGTTTATTATAAACTATTGCACATTAAAATAGTTTTTTAACAGTGAATATGAATTTGAAAAGTATGACAAAAAGTTCTAAAAGTACGAGGGTGAAAAAGATTTTTTTAGACTTCATTGAAAATTAAAATTATAATTACATCATAGTATTGCAATTTTAGTTGATTTTTAAATATTTAATACCAAAAGAATATCAGTTAAGAAACTCAAAAGAAACTCAGTTAATAACTTATTAATTTATCTTAATTGCATATTATGTATGACATATAGGAACAAAGTTATTTTTTTAATGATTTAAAAATTGAAATTAAATTTTAGTTTAAAATAATGTTTGATTTAAGTTTTTGGCTAGCCAATATAATAATTATCAGGAACAGATGTCATATCTTCCTGTCAGACTACCTTGGCTCCCCTTTGTTTTGCTTAAATTATTATTATAATTATTTGCAATTATTTTGAGGGGAAAACAAACATTTTTAAGGCTTACGTTCACTGAAAAATTTGTTTTCATTGTGCTTGAATATTTTACAAAATAAATGAATAAATAAATGTAACAGTTTTTACTACAGTAAAACCCCAGTTATCCGAAAAGCATGGGGACAAAGCATTTTTGGATAACCGGGTTCCATAGGAATTTTCGAATAACCGCAAGCTTTATCATGAAAACTTGCTTGGTGAAAAGCTGTGATAGTAATTTAGAATATCATTGTAATAAAAAGGTTGTGGTAATATATTACAAATTATGGTAGATGTAGTACAGGATTATACACAGTGAAACTACTAGGATCTTAGATGCAATAGCAGCAGATGTTGTTATTTAAAAGGCAGTGTGATAAAGCAGCATTGAAATTATGCAAAGTTGAAAAACAAAAGAAAATCACAACATATTTTGTAAAATAATGAAATATCATATGTGTCCATATAATAAAGTGCTCAAAATTATGCAGTGGACCAAATAATTAAGTTGACTATGTTTATTTTATTATGAACATGCATTTTAACACTATTTCTATCAGTGCCCAATAACACCTTTCAAAGTTCTGATTTTTACTTATTTTGCTTCTAATTTTTAAATCTAATAAGTATCAAAACAAATTTCATTGTATTAAGAATGATTCAGAATTGTTTTGATCTGAAGCTTAAAAATAAAATAGTAATCATAAAGTCATTTGATATCGGTAAAAATAGTGTTGACAATAAAATTTTTCACATTTAAAAAGGATTTTAAGGTCTTTCATTTTCTTGGGATTCTGATAACCGGGGTTTTACTGAATTAAAAATTTAATCTTTCAATCTTTGAGATATGTAGACTGTAGATTGTCTTGTATAATTTACTATCATTTTTTATAATGTATGATTTAATCATTAACTAACCATTTCAGTTGCAATTTGTGGTTTAAGGTTAATTAATAATTTGTAAGAAATAACAAAGAATCATGATAGCAATTTGCAGGACGATACAACATCTGTTCCAGTTATTATATTAATTTTTATTAATTGTTGTAATTTTTTTTTTTAATTCAGTCAATCGGTTCTTTTACAACTCGTGTGCTTTTTAAATCTTATGGAAGCACATTGAAAAAATCAAGTTTTATCAAGTTACTGAGACAAAAAAGCTGGATATAGGGTCAGAAAATGTCATAGTATGTTTCAACATTCCATGTGTAAGAGCAGGTCATAATCTGTTTAAGCTTTATGATGTCAGGGTGCGTAGCGGTGCTTACAAAGTACTTATTTTAAAAGCAAATTTGTCAGGTCCTTACAAGGTGCTTCTTTTTTTCCCAGAGTGCTTATTTTTTTTTTCTCTCTCCCTTGAAATGCCTATTTTTGAACGAACTGCTTGTTTTAATTTTCGCGATCCTGAACCGAAACTATTTCGGTAAAAGCAAAACAATTACAACTTTTCCTTATCTAGAATGGCCAATGATGCATCGTTCGTACCCTAGAAATGTTACTATTGTCCATTTTTAGCTCCTCCCTCATCTTTCAGCCTTTGATTCTCAGAACTCTGAACGTAAATTTTCCGTTCTGCATGCTTTTCTGGAATTGTGGAATTTTTCTTTTGTGACTCTCGTGTGCACGTGTGATTATTCATTGCCATTTGAATTTTTTACCAAAGTAAGTTGAATATATCGTCGAATGATCGATCAAAATAAGTTGCGAATATCATAAAATAATAAAGAAAATATATCTATCAAAAGACAGGGCACGCAAAGAGAAAACTGTGCGTGGGACAAATTGTAACTTTTTCTTGTAATAGACGAAAAATGACATTGTTAGTATAAATTTGATACCCCCTAAATTTTCGTACCCGGGGCGACTCTCCCCCCCCCCTTTTTTTTCTGCACAGTGCTGTCAAAAGATCATGAAAATGCTCAAATTTTTATAAAGAATTGCGAAGAAACCTAAAAATATCATAGAAAAATTTGAAAAAATTCGTCGAAACTACCAAAAACATTCATCAAAAGATTATGAAAAAAAAAAGCAAATTATGTCAAAAGAATGCGATCAAATCACACACAAATTTTACCGAAAAATCTCGGAATAAAACCACAAATTTCCTCAGAAAATGGCGATGAAACCGCAAATTTTGATTAAAAAAAAAACAGCAATAAAACCCCAAATTTCATCAATAAACTGCGATAAAAACCACAAATTTCACCAGAAAACCAAAAAAAACTGCTGAAATTTCGCCGAATAATTGCGAAAAAATTGAAAAATTCAGTCTCAAATTTTTTATTAAAGAACGCGAAAAAATGCAAATTTTGACAAAGAAATTTGCATTGCTAAAAAACGCTAAGTTTGTTAAAAAACTTGCAATAAAATTACAATTTTTGTGAAAAGATCGCGAAAAAAACGCACATTTTGTCAAAAGATCGCAATAAAATCACAAATTTCACAAAAAGATCTCGAATAACTACAAATTACATCGAAAAAACCAAAAGATCGCGAAAATACAGAAATTTCTACAAAAAATCACGATAAAACTGCAAAAGATTGCAAAAACCAAAAATTTTCTGCAAAAAAATAAAAATTTTTTTGTCAAAATATTGCGAAAAATCAAATTTCTTCAAAGATTTTTAAAAAGACTTAAATTTCATGAACCCCAGAAAAGAAGAAAAAAAAAATCCCTGAAAATTAATCCAAAGTAAAAAACCCTGAAAATTATCAAATGCAAAATATATTAATGTCAAAGGTCATATTCACTCAAAAACAAAATTTGAAACAAACAATTTTGGAATAGAAAAAACAGCTTTAGAAAAAGCAAGAAATTAAAAGAAGAAGAAAAAGCTGCAACAAAATCAGATTTAAAGCAGCAAAAACAGTTTTTGTACAGAAAATTCCACTTCAGCAATGACTTTTTACTTTCTTCTATCTTCAATAGAAGAAAGTATTGTAATCAACATTTTTTTCGGCTTCCGGTTTTCGACGGATTTACACGTTTTAGGGGTCAGAGATTCCAAAAAAAATGTTTTTACAAAATGTCTGTCTGTATGTCGCCATTCTACCATCAAAAAGTGTATGAAGTTATGCATAGAATTGAACCAAATTTTTTATGTATGTGTATGACTATAGCTAGTTAGTCCTCCCTGAATTTGAAAAAAATCTGCCAGAAGGGGGCGCTGCAATCGCGATTTATGTGCCATTTTCAATATTGTACCGACCAAAAGTATATGAAGTTATGTATCGAATTGAACCAAATTTTTTGTGTATGTGTATGACTATGGCTAGTTAGTCCTCCCTGAATTTGAAAAAAATCCGTCAGAAGGGGGCACTGCAATCGTGATTTTTGTGCCATTTTCAATATTGTGCCGACCAAAAGTACATGAAGTTATGCATCGAATTGAACGAAATTTTTTGTGTATGGCTATGGCTAGTTGGATCGCCCTGAATCTGAAAAAAATCCGTCGGAAGGGGGCGCTGCAATACTGAATTTTATGCCATTTTGAATATTGCACCACATAAAAGTGTATGAAGTTAGTTCTAGAACTGAACTAAACATTTTGTATATGATTATTTTTTGGTAAGGCAAGTAGGTCCTCCCTGAATTTGAAAAAAAATCTGCTTATCATTCTATTGTTCATCGGCTCGTGCAGAGACGGAAATTCGTTTTTTCTCCGATTAATTGATTGAAGCAGAAATTTAAGATGAAAATCAAAGTTGGTAAGGTATTGAATTAAAATTATTAAAGCATTAAAATGAGTAGCTATTTTTTTTATATTAAAATGTATGTATGAGATAGAAGAAAGTTTTGGGATTGGCACATCCAACTAGTTTTTTCGCAATCTTTTGATAAAATTTGTGGCTTTTTCGCAATCTTTTGAAGAAATCTTGTTTTATCGCGATCTTTTGAGGAAATCTCGTTTTTTTGCAATCTTTTCACAAAATTTGCTGTTTTTGCGCGTCTATTTGACGAAATTGATTGTTTTTATGCAGGGTTGGCAAGTTTTTGACACGTGACAGTTTTTGACGGTTTTAACCATGGTTTAAACCGTCATGTCAAAAACCTCCTTGTCAAAAACTGTCAAAAACCTATATTTATATGTAAATAAAAATATTTATTTACATATATATATCTACCTATATTTATATTTAATAAGTAAAATTTATTTGCTTTTAATAAAGAAAATGTTTCTAAATATGCTGTAGAAAAAATAAATTAAAATTTTTGAAGTAACATATGGGCCATTCCATGAAAAAGGAGACATGGGTCATGAAATAATTTGAATATTAAACAAAACCTTAGATTTTGGAAAACTTATGTTTTATAATATTATTTATTAAATTTTAATGTGTTATTCAAAATATACAGGGATATATATTATGAAGAAATTTACTTATAACCAAATTTATCCATTGTTTAAAATAATATTAAAGATTAGACAGGTTCTGTAATTGATTAGGAACAGAAAGATGTTGAAATCTGGTTATGTGCTACCATGTGATATGTAGGGCAAATGAATTGGATTATTGAACTAAATTTCTACTTTGATAATTTTCATTTGAATTGATTTCGATTATGTAATAAAATTAATTGGAAGTATTTCATGTATGTTTTACTATTTTAAATTATGAATTTAATTAGATAATAATAATAATAACTACATGATATTTTGTGTTTTAGAAGTATTTCATGGATCAGTGTAATATTTTTTCTGTTTTGACTTTTACAATTGTTATTTGGTTTTTCTGGAAAATCAATAATTCTGAATTTTAAATCGTCAGTCATTTTTTGAATTTATAACTAACATAAAAATAATAAAAAATTAGCTCCTTTCTATAAATATCTGAGTATCTATTTACAATATTTAACCTATTTATTTACTATGCTGAAAAATTAGCTTATACAAATACTTATGATTTTTTTTTTTTTTTTTTCACTGAATACTATAAAATTTTGTTAAATATCTTAAGTATTCTTATTGTCTTACCTTGCTATCAAAGTAAACATTATTTGTATTTTTAATACTATTAGTGTGTGTGCTGTGGGGTAAGGAGGCAGAGGCGAGGAGGGGGAATAAAAATGATATGTAATAATCATACCTATAATAAATAATATGCATTATTTTTAAATTCAAATTAACCTACTGGATATTATGTATATAGCATAAAAAAATTATTAAACACGTATATCAAATTCCACACTTTTGAAAATCCTGCATTTACAACACTTAATTTGTTAATATTTATAAACTAGAAGATAGCCCGTCAAAATGACGTGTTTCCATTTTTGAAAGGATGATAAAACATTACAACAATTTTGGTTAATCATAGCCACTTTAGGCTTAAACAATTTTGAAAAATACAAAGATTGAACATAAAAAAAAAAAAAAAAAAAAAAAAAAAAAAAAAAAAAAAATCAATAGAAATTTGCATTTAAAACTATAACAAAACTATCTGGTGGATGGGGAGGGATTGTAATGAACAAATGGTAAATGCATAAATTTTAAAAGAATAAAGTAAGGTAAAATATCAATTATAAAAGAATACATTGTGAAACTACAGCCAAAAATATTTTTAAATACTGAGAGAAAATAATAAAAATATCCAAAATGTATAAAATTTTTTCCCATTTTGGCCATTTCAAGACGAATATGAGAGGGTAGCCAAATTATTTATTGAATGGGTAAAATAATGACATAGAATATGCCGCTAATGAATATCACTCACAAAATTACAGTAATTATTTCACAAAAAAACATGCAAATTAACATGCATTAATAATGCAATACATGTACTAATAATGCTATTTTAAATCATTTGTGAATTAACTATTTTATACCATTAGCTAATACTTAAAAGAAAATACTTTATAAGATCGAAAACAAATGTCAACAATAAAGAGTAAACAATCGTGATTCGTTATGTGACAATGGAGTCATTCACGGCTGTAAAAAAAAAAAATAATAAAATAATAATAAATAAATAAATAAAAAAGTAAATAAATAAAGCAACACGAATATAAAAATTCTAACAATATTGTATTTAAAACGCACCTTCGCTTTTCTTAAATAAAAAGTTTTAATTAAACACTGTTGAAAATTTGACTGTTTTGCTGCATCGTCATCACACAGCTTTTATAGAAAATTATTACTTTACCGTATTACTGTAAAAAATTTGACCCATTTGTTGCAGCGTCACTCCACAGCTTTTATAGAATATCTCTTTTATGACCAATGAGAATGCTCCATATCACAGTAAAAGTAACCACTTTATATAAAAGCAGCGGAGTGATGCTACAGCAAATAAGTCAAATTTTTAACAGTTGCTGCAACATCACTCCAACGCTTTTATTGAAAACGGTTACTTTGTGTGTGTTACTTACAATGTATTCTATAAAAGCTGGGGAGTGATGATGCAGAAAAAGGGTAAAATTTTTAACAATGGACTGCTAAAAATTTGACCTACTGCAGCGTAACTCCACAGCTTTTATAGAATGTCTCTTTTATGACCAATGAGAATGCTCCATAACACAGCAAAGTAATCGTTTTCTATAAAAGCGATGGAGTGATGCTGCAGCAAATGAGTCAAATTTTTAACAGTGTGAATATTGTGTTTGAAATAGGGAAAAGATTTCAAAGCACAGTCAAATGTAGTGACGTCATTTACAGCTCAAACTGTAAATCTGACAAATGAGAACGCTCCATTACGACTCTGGAACGTTTGCATTGGACAAAAAATTGATAGCCTTTAAAATCGGAGATAACTTTTCACAATGGAATTTGTCATTGGTCACAATAAGTGTTTTTTTCTTGTGGATGGGTTGATCCCAGAATCGTTATACACGGAGGGATTTTATATATATAATACCTAGCTATGTCAAAATGCATTCTGAATAACTTTATATTTTAAATATTATAATAATAATAAATAAATAAATAAACAAGATATTTAAACATAAATAATTCTCCATGTCCATTTTGAGATAAATTTCTGAAATTTGAAATCTGTGATTTTTACCTTAATTTTTATCAATTAAAAATATTTAAAGACCTACTAATTACCCATAATATAAGTAAATTTCAACATAATGTATGGCATCTGTTCTTAGTTTTAAAATTTAACAACAAACTTTAGTACACCGCAGCAGATTGTGACTCTATGGGTTTTTGACAGTTTCTGACAGGTTTTTGACGGTTTAATCCGGTTTAAACCTTTGTCATGTCAAAAATTCCTTTTTGACGTCAAAAACCCAACCCTGTTTTTATGCGATTTTTTTTTAAATGAAAGTTACCGTTTTTTCGTGATCGTTTAAAAAAATTTTACTTTTTTTTTTTTTGCGTTTAAATGACAAAAAGGATTGTTTTTATGTGATTTTTTTGTGAAATTTGCTGTTTTTTCTTTTAGAAATTTGTCATTTTTTTTTCAGGCTCATGTGACGAAATATGTCGTTTTTTTCGTGCTTATTTTACAAAATTGATAGTTTTTTTCGATTTTTTGACAAAACGGATCTTTTTTTCACGATTTTTTGACGAAATGATCGTTTTCACGATTTTTTGACGAAATGATCGTTTTTTCGCGTTGTTTGACAAAATTTGCCTTTTTTTTAAACGAATTTGCGTTTTTACACCTGGATTATAGAAGGAAATTTGTTCTCTGCATGATTCCTTAAAGAAATTCATGTTTTTTTCTTTTAATTTTTGACAAATTTTGCATTTTTTTTTTCAAAATTCGCGATATTTTTTAATGTTTGAATTTTTTACTAAGTGTAACGATATCATAAAACCGAAAGGATTGATCGAAAAACTCTGAAATCCGGGGTACACCAAGAACACAATCACCCCTGTAATGTGTATATGTCCATAAATGGTTGCTTCTTTTTCTCTAAAAGTGTGCTTACAGGTGCTTATTTTTAAACTAAAATGTTGCCACTCACCCTGGATGTGTATCAACTGTCTTAGTTGTCGTATATGTACTATTAAAAGCTAGGATATGATATTCATTTGGAGCTCCTCTTCCTATTCTGTCTGAAAAATTAAATATTTTCTATGCTGCAATGCAAATATGAATATATAAGTATATATTTAGTGTATTTATTTATGTAAGTACAGCATGTTTATACATGATGGTGATAACATTTCTGTGAAAAATCAAAATGTTTTTTGTTTATAGTATACTGTGTTTTCAACCAATTTTATCACCATTTTCTGAAAATATGAAAAAGAACATTGAACATACTATTCTGTAATTAGAACATGAATATATCTGAATATGTGATGAGATACGAGCATTTGTAGAGTGTAACAAATAGCTGCATTCATAATTTGATTTCTTTTTTGCAGAGACTCAACAGTTCCTGTAGATATGCGGCCATTACCAAAAGAACCTGAGGGGGAAGATAAGAAAAAAGTGAAACTTAAGCCGTCAAAAAGTACAATTCATTTTTTTTTTTTTTTTTTTTTTGTAACTTTCTTTTTTCCTATTAAAGTGCAAAGTAGATTTTATAACTTTTTCAGTTGATTTATGCATACATAATAATTTCATGGTGCTTTTCTTTTGTTAAAAAGCATGGATAATCATTATATGTATGGGAATGCATGCATGCAGATTATTTTAAATATTTTTTTTTTTTACTGTCTTAATACAATGTGTTGAAGATTCTTAAAATTAATTCATATTGCCACAAACATGCTGTTTTGGTAGATAAATAGGTATATCTTATATGTTGTTTTGAAATGGAAAACACATATTTTTCGTATATATTAAAATACAAAAACTACTTTTTAAAATTGAAATAAAAAGATCTGCTCAAAAATCTGTTGAAAATTAAGCCTGCAACACATATCATTTTAGACTGAACGTGAATGAAGTTAGCATAGCTGAATGACCTATTGTGCCTAATTTAATCTCTAATTCTCAAAACGAGCAAGAGTTCTAAACCACATTCTTGACAGAAGATGATTCTATTGTATTGTTGGTACTCGAATAATACATTTTTGTAATCTTAATCAAATGTTTCATTTCACTGAGACAGATTATGAGATTTGTATTTTTTTATTGTTTAAATTTTTAAAAATTATTATTGCCTAGAATTTATCACACAACAATATGTAAATTTTTAAATTACAGTAGACTCGCTCAAATCCGCACAGCTTGGGACCAGAGGTTTTGCAGATTTTAGAATTTTGCAGATTTCTGGTCATTGCTTTGTTTACATTTTTTAAAAAGTAATTTGAATGTAATTAATAATGAAATAAAAAATATAACGGATGCTTATAATATGCTAAAATATTAAAATAAGTAATAAACTAAAATAATAAAAATTTAGATAGTTTTTAAAACGATAAAAATACTAAAAGCAAAGGTCAAATTAATAAACAATGTACAATTAAATAGTCACTATAAAGATGAAATGTGTTTTTCCTAAATTATTCAATGAAACTTGCATCATAAAGGTACATTACTAATTCACATCAAGATCATAAAATAATGAAGCTTTATTTCAGGTTTAGCCAGACTTAATAACTAAAAAAGCTTGATTAATAGATAAATATATTTGGTAAGATTGTGATTACCAGTGATATCAGTAATATCTTTATTTTTTCAGAAATAAATTATTCTTTCTTCATGAAAAAATATGAATTCAATGACCTTAACAAGAATTACAAATTGGAAAATATATGGAATTGATATAAAACTAAAGTCAAATTTTGCACCTACATCTGAATTGAATGTTTCATTGTTTACATCCATAAAATATGAGCAGATTTTAGAGAGTTGCGGATTTGAGGAAGTCTACTGTACTAATTTCATATTAAAATAAAATCAGGAACAGTGGTATATAGTTTTTATGAAAGTGATCAAGAAAAAATATGTACCAAAAAGAGTAGAGGTTATTTTTTTTTCACCAAAAAAATTAAAAAAAAAAAAGGGAGGGGGGAGATATGTAAGGACTATATTAACCAAATGAAATAGATAGCTAAAGTTTTATAGTTTAAATCAGGGATGCCACTTTTCCGCCTTTTGGCTGATTTCCGCTTTTTTTAATTTTTAAGAATTTGCGATTTTCGTTAAGCGGTCACGGGATAAAATAACGATTTTCGTCGAACGATCGCGAAATAAAACAGCCTTTTCCATCAAACGATCGCGAAGTACAACAGCCATTTTCGTCAAGCGATCGCGAAATATAACATCGATTTTCGTTAAAAGATCGAAAAAAGCGGCTATTTTCATCAAACAGTCGCGATATAAAGCAGAAATTTTCATCAAACGTCGCGATATAAAGCAGCCATTTTCATCTAACGTTCGCGATATAAAGCAGCAATTTACATCAAACGGTCGCGAAACGAAACGATGATTTTCTTGAAACGATCGCAATGTGAAACGGCGATTTTTGTCAAACGATCGCTAAATAAAACGGCGATTTTCGTCAAACGATCGCGAAACAAAACGGCGATTTTTGTCAAAGGATCGCGATGTAAAACGATGATTTTTGTCAAACGATCATGATGTGAAACGGCTATTTTCGTCAAATGATCGCTAAATAAAACGGCGATTTTCGTCAAACAATCGCAATGTAAAACGACGATTTTCGTCAAACGATCGCGATATGAAACGGCGATTTTCGTCAGACGATCGCGAAACGAAGCGGTGATTTTTCTGAAACGATCGCAATGTGAAACGACGATTTTTGTCAAAAGATCACCATGTGGAACGATGATTTTCATCAAACGATCATGATGTGAAACGGCGATTTTCGTCAAACGATCGCTAAATAAAACGGCGATTTTCGCCAAACGATCATGTTATAAAGCAGTTATTTTCGCCAAATAAAAGAAACAACCTGCAAAATTTTACTATTCACTCGTGGAATAATCATTGAATCTATTGCTGGGTTACTTGAATTGGTTTAAAATGATGTGATACATAAAATTCTTCACTGAACCTGCTGCTGGGTTACCTAAATTGATGTAAAATACTGTGAACTAAAGAAAAATCATTCTAACTTACTCTTATAAATTAAAAGTTTACAACAAAAGAAAAGCTGTAATTCTTTATTTAGTTTATTATAAACAATATAATTTTCAAAATTCACACATAAAGTTGTAAAAAATGTCGTAAATTTTACTTTATGCATAATTTCCTCTTTTTTGCTATTTTCTGAGTGGCATCCCTGTTTAAATGGTAAATAAAAACTGAAAATTAAATGCAAATAATTAAATAAAAATAAACAGTTACTTGCCAGTGGTGTATTTTAAGTTCAGAATTCTTCAGTGAAACCGACATAAAAAAAAATTTTAAAGGTTGCTTAGTTTAAATTATTAAAAAAATATATGAGAATGCCAAATGCCAAGGCATACAAGTGATAAAATTTAGGTTTGGAGTAAATTGAGTTTAAAATTGGAACAACAATAATTGATTGAATTAAAATATAGAACTGTTGCATATTTCACAGTGGTCTTTGATCTCTTATTTCAATAACTGTTAAAGAAAAGAGGAGTATAGTATTTTTTTAAATTTAAGTGGAGATTTTTAAAGAGTTAAGTAAGAACCGCAAGCATCGTTCTTCAAAAAATCGTTTTCCCGCATTCATCGCTGTAAAAAAATTTTCCTCACCGAAAGGAAATGAAAGTCATGAGAATCCTTATGACATACAAACTAGAATTACTTCTTTTATCCTAAAATAACTCATTTGTGCTGTTTGTGTTGATGATGGCGACAATAATGCAGATGAAGAGGGTTGTATATAGCAGAGAATGTGATTGTTTCCATTGATCAAGATGTGTCCTAAATAAAAGAGAAATGTGTGATAATACAAAAAAGTAAAATAATGGCGAATAAGCAGAGGATAATATTCGTGCTGATGAAGCTGAGCCCCAGTGCCAACTTTGTCTGATGCAATTACGGCATTTGAAACTATGACAGGGTTGCCACGCCACCAGGAAAACCGGGAAAATACAGGGAATTTCAAAATACCCTCTCAAAACAGGAAAAATCCAGGGAATTTTTCAAAAATCCTAAAAAACCTGGAAAACACAGGGAATTTTTTCCCTGTTATATCCAAACATAATTTTTTTCTGCTTTCAAAATAAAATTCTAATAAAATTCGCGAAAGAAATAAAATTCCGGAAAAGCGGCACGAAAATTCACTTTAAGCTGCTCTTCCATGTGTCTGCCTACACCCCTTCTTTGCCATGCGAATAGTTGAATCCACAGAGCACCTCCTCTCATGCCTTCCATCTGTGACTGCGCGTAGTGTTCTTTCCCTTTCTCCTTCTCACCTGCTTCTCCCTTCGCGTTCAGTTCAAAACAGACATGAGATTCTTTCGCGGATCCGCGATTTTCCGCTTTTTTGTCATTTTTAGCTTTTCCGATTTTTTTTTATATAATCAAAAGACCGCGTGAAAAAAATAGAATTTTCGCCAAAAAAAAAACGCGATTTTCCGCTAGCTTTTTCGATTTTTTTATATCATCAAAAGACCACGGGAAAAAAATAGCATTTTCGCGAAAAAAAAAAACGCGATTTTCCCCCCAAAATTGCGAGAAAAATGCAATTTTCGTGGAAGGATCCCAAGATCGTGAAAAATACGGGATTTTCAACAAAATATTGCAAAAAATGCTGTTTCCGTCAAGAGATCGCGAAAAAATGTTGTTTTCGTCACAATATCGCGAAAAAATGCTGTTCTCGTCAAAAGATCGTTGAAAAATGACGATTTTTATCAAAAGGCTGCGAAAAAAAGGCAATTTTTGTCATAAAGTCGAGAAAAAAAAACGTCAATCTTCTTCATCGAATCGCAAAAAAAGTCAATTTTCTTCATCGAATCGCAAAAAACGGCAATTTTCTTTATCGAATAGCGAAAATAACGTGGTTTTCATTTAAAAAAAGCGAAAAAATAGCGATTTTCGTCGAAAAAAACTTTTTTTAATGGCGATTTTTGTCAAAAAAAGCATGAAAAACGCCGATTTTTGCCAGAAATTGCCGTTGACAAAATTATGACAAAAATTGTCGATTTTTTTTTTCTTTTTAACAGCAAATTTTGTTTTCTGCAATATTGTCTTCAACAACTTTTTTTTGCAGTTGAGTGATAAATATTTCAAAGTATTTTTTAGCTGTATTGCTCTACTGTTTTTATTATTATTAACATAAAATGTGGGATTTTAATAATAAGTGTAATAACTTTAAAGAGTTATTTTTATTTGCTCATATTACATATTGTATTATATTTGCTCAATTTGTTGGGTAATGGGAAATTACAAGGTGGTTAACTGGCATACATACATGCATATATTTTTGCACACTCAACATAGAATAAACGCGTTGCAGTACAGGGAAAACACAGGGAATTTTTTTTCAAGATTAGAGTGGCAACCCTGTATGAATTTTTTGATATGCATATGAAATTCAGGGCTCCCAAATGGTCCCCTTTTTCCCCCAAAAGTCCCCTTTTTAGAAAAAGGTCCCCTTTAGTCCCCTTTTTTGTATTTTGGTCCCCCAAGTCCCCTTTTCTGTGTCTGAAAAAAATCGCCGCGAAATAAAAAAAAAACTCTGAAAATCACTAAAAGCTTAAATCCAAGAAAACAAAATTTTTTTAAGTGGGTGTAAAAAAGCATTATAATGGGTATAAAAAAGCATTGTAATTGAAATTCTATCATGAATCTAAATGTTAAAAAATCGCAACAGAACACAGGCAAATTTTTGGAATCTCGTTAAAATTCTTAAAAATTAAAAAATTGCAGAACACAAAAGTTACTATATTAAACTACTGTTTGACCAGTCTTCAATAACGGCCCTTGGCATGCTTCAAACCCCCACCCCCCTCACCTAAAAAAAAGGGAAGCTTTTTTGAATGGAAAGAATCATTGAATTGTATGGAAACAGTCGATTAAAACTAAGAAAAATTAATTTAAAGTCCACAACTCTGAATCATATTAAAGAAAATGGTTGGAGTAAAATGTTGGAGTAACCTTTTCACATTTTTTTTACCATTTGTTTATCTTTACAAAAAGAAATATTGAATACATGAAATAATTTCGACTTCCAGTTTTGATGGATTTATACATTTTAGAAGGTCCTGAACACAATTTTAGTGGTTTTTAGAAAATGTCTGTTAGAAAGCGCTGTATCTCAAGAACTAATGCACAAAACTTTAGATTCACTTAGACCTTGATATAAACTAGAGCTGAGCGAGCTTGTTGAGCGATATACACTAAAAACTAATCGTTTTTAGTGTATATCGCTCAACAAGTGACATTGTTATGCTGCATTATTCACAATTTCATTAATAGCTCTATCTCAAGAACTAATGTACTGATTTTCATAAAACTTCAGGAATTTTCAAACTCAACCCTTAATTAAACTACAGCAAGATTCAATCTCATTTGAAGGGTTGACTGAAGGAGGTATCTCATCGAGCCCAACATTTTGCTAGGGTCTATTTTGACCCTAGACAATTAGGGGCATTTCTTCATGTGTATGTGGGATGGGGAATCAGAAAATTGATTTTTTTTCACACATACTTTTAAAACTCTTGGCCTAAGCATCCATTTCCCACCGTCTTAACTCATTTTTTCACCATTAGTAGATGGTTTAATTGCGTTCCTTACTTCATAAATTTTAAGAAAAAAAAATCTGCTCAACATATCTCAACGGTTAGCATCTTTTCATCCCTTTCTGTCACCAGGGGACGGTATTGAAATAAATTTTCAAAAACGTAATCTACAATATGGCATGTAATATCTTAAATTAAAAGCCAGGTTATGAATAATGTTATTCTTCACTCTATCTCTACCTCCATTCTCAATGTCTTATATCATCCCCATCTACGTAAGGATTTAATCATTATAAACAATTATTAATTTTTAACAAATTTCATTATTAACAATTTTGGTTTATTAATTAAAGTTTAGAACGTTATGAAAGGAATATTAAATAAAATCCTCTGAGTGATCTGTGATCACACTTATCCACTTGTTTTTATTAACTGATCACTATTATTACTTTCTTCTATCTTCAATAGAAGAAAATATCGTAATCGAAATTTTTTCGACTTCCGGTTTTTGACAGATTTACACATTTTAAGGGTCAGAGATTCCAAAAAACATGTTTTTACAAAATGTTCGTCTCTGTGTGTGTGTGTCCGTATGTCGTCATTCTACCATCTAAAAGTGTATGAAGTCATGCATAGAATTGAACCAAATTTTTTGTGAATGTTTTTGGCTATGGCAAGCAGGTCCTCCTTCAGTTTTGAGATATTCCGCAGGAAGGGGGCACTGCAATCGCGATGTTTGTACCATTTTCAATATTGTACCGACCAAACGTATATGAAATTATGCATCGAATTGAACCAAATTTTTTGTGTAACTGTATGGCTATGGCAAGTTGGTCCTCCCCGAATTTGGAAAAAATCTGCCAGAAGGGGGCGCTGCAATAGCGAATTTTATGCCATTGCAATATTGCACCATCTAAAAGTGTGTGAAGTTAGTTCTAGAACTGAATTTAATTTTTTGTATATGATTTTTTTTTTTTTTGGTAAGTAGGTTCTCCCTGAATTTGAAAAAAAAAAATCTGCCTATGCATTCTATTGTCCATCGGCTCGTGCAGAGACGGAAATTTGTTTTTACTCCGATTAATTGACTGAAGCAGAAATTTAAGATGAAAATCAAAGTTGGTATGGTATTGAATTAAAATTATCAAAGCATTAAAATGAGAAACTATGTTTTTTTTTTTTAAATTATAAAATGAAGTATGAGATAGAAGAAAGTTTTGGGATTGTCACATCCAACTAGTTTTTTACCTGTAACGAGAATTATCAAGGTGAATGCCAAAATATTGAATGCTTTATATTCTTTTTCAGTAGCATATTTAAATGTGTTTAAATAAAATTGCGTACATTGTTTCATAAAATCTTATGACGATAACCATATAACATATTTTCTGGGGTAATTTTAAAAATTTACTTTCTTACTTACGAAAATTTGTGCTATATTTTTACACACATATGATCCTTATTTGGTTTCCGTTTTTAATAAAATTGGTCCCCAAAGTCCCCTTTTTAAGCAAAAATGGTCCCCCAAAGTCCCCTTTTTAAACAAAAATGGTCCCCCAAAGTCCCTATTTTAAATGAAAATGGTCCCCTTTTCCCCATTTTGAGGACTAAAATCTGTTGGGAGCCCTGGAAATTACAAAAAAATGATCAGAAAAATGTTGTACATCCTTTTTTGATCAAAAAATGAACTAAAAACAAAGCAAAATTGTTTATTTTTAAAAATAAATATCAATTTTCTATAACTTCAATTTATTTTGTTTATAGTTTAATAAGCAACAGATTCATATTTATGAGTATAATGTATACATTGCTTTCATTAGTAATGTGTTAGTTATGTGTTATATAAATAAAAAATTTCATTATAAAAATCTTCTACTTTCTTTGTAAAAATAATTTAATAAAAAGTATGAATGTCACTAAATCAATATTTTAGCTTGAAAATGATGCTATTTTGTATTATATTGCTGCCATCTTTAAATGTGATACAACTTAGTATCAATTGGCAATACTATCAAATCAGGGTTGGGTTTTTGACATGACAGTGGTAAAAACTGTGTTTTTACCAGCTTATTCCATCAAAAACCTATCATTTTCGATTTTGCTCCAATTTATAGTGTAAGTGTAGCATACAGTGCATTTCTAAATTGATTTTTCCTTGTTCTTGTTATTATTATAATTCACTATTATATTTGTTAATTTTATTTAAAAGAAGAGCATTTCTTAACTAGAAAAAATTTAAAACACTGAGTAAAAATAAAAAGCAACATTTCTTATAAGCTCCTTTAATATAGATTCTACTAACTGCAATGAACATTAATATAATATTAAATGATAATAAAAGGTTATTCTAATTATTAAATAACATTCAATTTACATTTTTAATAAAATACATTAAAATCATTTTATAGATGCAAAATGCTCTTATATGGTATGACAATAAATGTCAAGCATGGACTGATATGGAATAAATTTAAATATTCTTATATATAATATCTTATGCATTTCATAAGTGCAATTAAATGGTGATTTTCATTTTAACTTCAATAAGCAGAATCTATAAAATTTTAAATTATAAGACCTGATATCAAGCGAAAGCTCTTGACTTAAAATTTAACATAACAAAACAATATTTTAGAAAAATCAGAATATAATACAGTAAAATCTCTAAATAACGGACACCTCGGGAACGCGGAAATTGTCCGCTATTAGGAGGTGTCCGCTATTGGGAAAACCTCAAAAATTCAAAAATCACTAAGAAATGCTTAATATTTCATTAATTGACTTTTATATGTCCTAAAGCCTCTATTACATGATTAATTAGAAACTAAAAAAAAATTAAGCAATAAAACTGAAATAAAATTGTGCGCACCTTTATCCACTGCTTATTACATTCTTATGAAAAAAAAAAAAAAAAAAAAAAAAAATCTGTTACAAAAGTTTATTTTTGCTTGTGATTACATGTAGTTTGTTTTTCAATGTGACGTTATACATTATAGAGTTCCGGGCGGAGAGGGGAGAATTGCACTTTTGGACCGTTAAAAGACCGTCTCAAACTTTTCCAGGGGTACATTTTAATGCTCTGCGAGATATCCCTCCCGGATAACCCTTTGAATTCAACAATGAACGTGGAGGGGGGGGGGGGGATTTTCCCCAGCTCACGATCTACATTTATCTATGATCATAAAATTTATGATACAATATCCTGATAAATTTAGAGGCCTTTTTGCTTTTTTTTCATTTTTTTTCTCGTTAAAAAATGTTTTTTCATTCCTTATCGCCGAAAATATTGTCCGCTATTCGGAATGTCCGTTATTCAGAGGTTAAACATACAAAAATTCAGGTTTTGGGAGTGGGGATCGAAAAATTGTCCCTTAAATAGAGGTGTCCGCTATTCGGGAGTGTCCGTTATGGAGGTTTTACTGTAATAAGTTATATTTTTATGTAGCAAAATTTTTATTTGTTAATTTTAACTTATATGAATATTATAAACCATTTCAGCATTTATATTTTTAGATGTAAAGTTTTATCTGAATAAAGATGAAATATTTTTTTAATCAAAATTTATTAGAGCTACCATAATGTCAAACTATTTATATTCTGTATACATTTTATTTAAATTTATTTAGGTATCATTTACAGTGAAATGAAAGAAATAACTTATAAAATTTCTTCAAAAAGTTTAATTTTTTTAGACTATGCCAAATAAATCAAGATTATTGTAGAGATATTTGCATACTGGTATTCTAATGCAATTATTTTTTATTTTCTTGGATGGTTAAATATACTTTAGAGTCTTTGATATTGAATATTTCATTTAAAACAGCTTAATAGTAAAGATAGAATGAAAACTAATAATAATAATATAAAAACATTTTTTTTTTTTTTAAGAAATGGATTTTTGACATGATGGTAAAAACAATTATACGTCAAAAAATGTCAACCTTGTATCAAATATTACCTTTTTTTTTTCTTCTTCTAGCTAATATCTAATATGGAAGATGTACTTTTTTTCTCTCTGGTTAAATTAGTTTTATAAACCTTGTTTTTATATTGATTCAAGATTGAGGTTTAAATTATCTTCCTTTTAGGTACTAAAAAAGAGCGCAAAGAAATGGAGAAACCAGTCATTTCTCCTCCTACTAATTTTGAGCATACAGTACACGTAGGTTTTGATGCCATCACTGGAGAATTCACAGTATGTATTAAATACTTGTTTAGTATCATTTATGATTTTACCAATGTTAGCTGGTTAATCATTTTAAATAATGAACTTGTTCTACTATTAAGGTCCTAAATAAAACAGAGTGTTTTTTAGAATTTTCAAGGAAACATAATTATATAAATCTAATGCACTTGCAATGCAGTTTATAAGCAAAATATCATTTCTTTTTATGATATATATATATATATAAATATATATATATAAACTAAAATGTTAACTATATACTTTGCTTGTGGATCAGATGTTCTATTTAATAATAATAAAATTGCATTTTTTTTTTTTTTTTTTTTTTTTAAGTATAGCATATTTTATTAAAAGTAAATCCATTTGAGCTAGAAAATTCTCTTATAAAGAAAATTTTAGAAATTTCAGGAAAATGATGAAACATGATATTCCAATTAATGTTAAAGCAGTTTTCAAAAATTATATGCATTTTTAAAAATCTATTTTAAAATATGCATTTTGCTAAATTTATGCTGAAGGAAAATAATAAAAATGTAATAATTACTAAACAAAATAGAGGTTGCTATTCAATGTATACTTAATTCATAGATTTAAAAATGTTGTAAAAATAAAAACACACAAATAAAATTTCACTTTTTTACATCATCAGTAAATTTATAAATAAAGTACACGTTTGATAACAGTTTATATTTTGTTTAGTATGTTTGATTTTACAACACAAGTCCTAATTATTAAAGGATGTCATAGATGTCTTGAAACTGCTGCTTGTTTTTGTTGGATATTTTTATATATCATTTAAGAAAGCATTTAAGAGAAATATTTATTGCATTTATTTAGTCCACAAAACTTTTTTGACAATGAAGGGAGGAAAAATTCTTTCTGACATTGAAAGAGGCCAAATTCTTTTATGATCCACTTTGCAATATTTTCGTGGTTTCTTCAAAGGATTAAAAAATATAAACTCAATAAATTCAATATATATCTTATTGCAAAACCTTTAATAAAATTTCAAAAATATAGTATGTATGAAAATAAATCCAATTGAACCAAACCGATTATCAAGAGTAAATGAAAATATTTTTCACCAACAGAAGATGGAACGATGCAGTTTTATATAGGTAAGACAAGCAGAAAACTAAATCTCGAATCAAAGAACACATAACACATATAAAATACAACAATAAAACAACAGCTTTTTCCAGATTATGTAGCAAAGAGCCTTTACAGATTGATTTTAAAAATACTAAAATAATTTATCTATCAAGATTTTATTTACAGCTCATTACTCGAAAATCAATAGAGGTATTTTTACATAGTCAGAATATTTGCAATGATTCTGCCTCACTTGAGTTACCTAAAATATGGAAATTAATTCACATTCACAAATATCCATTTTTATTTTATTTTATATTTGCACTAGTTTTTTGTTATATATGGGGTCTTGTGATATTATCAATTTCTTGTCTTTAAAAATATTTGTAAAAATATTTGTATCAAATATTTGGATCTGAAATTTCAGTGTTTATGTAAGGAAACATATGCCAGTTTAAATGAAGGTATTATGCCTTTTAAGTGTATTATTTATTACTTTTAGCAATTTTTAGTTAAATGAAAGTACTTCTTATTCACACGTATCAGAGAGAAACCATTATTTAAAAATAATGTTTGTAATCATGAAAATATAAGCTTTTGATATTAAAAAAAAAATTCAGTTGCATGGAAGAAAAAACATAATAAGAATAATTGCATACACACATTCTGAAGATTTGTCTCTCCAGCATAATGATTTTTTTTTTTTTTTTTTAATTTTATGCAGCTCATTGGTATTAATGCTTATTAATACTATTCAGAATTCAAAAATTTTAATTATATAATTTTAATTATATAAATTTTAATTAAAATTTTCAATATATATTTATGTCCTGTTTGGTTTAGCTATTGCAAATCCCTGCTAAAAATTATATTTTGTAATGTAGGGAATGCCAGAATCATGGGCTAGATTATTACAGAGTTCTAACATTACCAAGTCAGAACAGAAGCAAAATCCTCAAGCAGTTTTGGATGTTCTGAATTGGTACGATGCTAGTACCAAGCAAGAATCAAAATACATGACAATGAACCGGACAGTTGGTAAGTCTTTTTTAAAATCTGAAAAAAAAAAAAAAAAAAAAAAAAAAAAGTGATGATTTTGTTTGAATGAATGCTTGTACTGTATTATAGTAAACCTGCAAAAAAAAGGGCCTCTCTATAACAATATTTTGACTTAAGAAAAAAATTCTCATAATGTCACAGAATACCATAGAAATCTACTTGCTTAAAAGGAATTTTGTCTTGAGCAGAATTTTTTACAATTCCCAGAGATTCTATTTTCATTTATTTGATCATAGTTAATAGTGATAACATATGTAAATTTAATGGGGGGGAGGGGGATAGGCATATTTTTGTAAATTGGGTAGACTGGCAGACAAATAATTGTCATGTACATTAGAAATTGTTAAAAAAGATATTTTTATTAAATTAACTTTTTAATATTGTTGTACTTTAAGATTTTTTTAAAATAAAAAATTACAGTATTGTAAGATAATCTTTCATTTTTGTAAAATTTACCTACAAAATAGCTGAATAGGTAATTTAGGGGAGCCTAAGAATGGTTGACCCACTTTTTACAAAATAATTTTTAACTTTTAAATATTGACCCTAGAACAAAGTTTTATAGGTCATTTTATTCATTATACAATCACCTATCAGAATAAAATTGTGTTGTAAATGTAATATATAAAAAATTTAAAAATATATCAATTTTAATCATGATAAAATAATGGGACCCACTGTATTTTATCTTGAAATATCGGCAGCAATAAACAAATAAAATAAGTTTAAAAAGTGGAGAATACCTTTATTTTATAAGGTTTTAACAAATAAAATAAGTTTTAGAAATGCAGAATACCTTATGCTACAAGGTTTAATCAAATCAGTTTTAAAAATCCCGAATATCTTTAAGCTACAATTTTTAAACAAATAGAATAAGTTTAAGAAAACCTCAAGTATCTTAATCTTTTAACTGATATTACCCTCACAGATCATAACTTTTTTCAATTAACAGAAATTTTGTTTCATTTAGAATTTTAGTGCTGTCACCAGAGACATATCAATAGGTGCAGTTTAATTATAACAGCGCTCTACAAAACGTTAAGTACAAAAATATTATCCTATAAGTTGGCGGTTCCCAAACTATGGGTAGCGACCCACTGGTGGGTCGCAGAAACAATTGAGATTTGTCACAAAAATGTATTTTGTATTTCGACTAGAGGTCTGCACGGGCCGGGCCGGCAGAATCGTTTTGAATTTTCTAACGGGCTGGGCCAGCAGATTTAGAATAGTTTTTTCAACGGGCCGGCGAAAAAATTGAATGGGCCAAACGAGCCATGCCAATAAAAAAAATTTCCCCATTCTGAAGATTTATGCAGAAACGATAAAATATGAGCTATTATTAACGAAAATGATTTTAACGAGAATAAATATAAATGTGCGTTACGAGCCATACTAGTTTGACAGCATCAATATAAGAATGTACAGGGTTCAAATGATCGGCATTGGAGAGTTACATTGTGTGTAACCCCTTTTAATATTTTTTTAGCTGACTCATGCTGGGCCGAGATCAAGCTTGCATTATTTTTCTACATATAGACTGGCCGGAACAGAACTAGACTTAATTGTTCTCAAGATCTGTAGGGCAGAAAACATGATTTGTAAAATTATTAACAGTGATAAAGAACTTATGTTAGCTTAATCTTTGGATATATACTTCTTGATGGTTTTTAAATTTAATTTCTCAATAATGCGAAAGTTTGACACATTTTCTGATTAATTTTAAATTGTAAAAGTATAAAAGTGATAAGCCTAACTATTGAAGGGATTTAGAATCGAATAGTGTTTTTCATTTTTGGTCAATAAAATACTTGTATAACCTTGTTGAGATATAATAGTTTGTCAAATGATTGTGGGTTTTTCTCACTTCCCCTGCTATCACTTCGAGAAATTCTATTCAAAACGCTAATTATGACAGTATTTTATTTGCTTGCAGTATTCTTAAGTTGCTTGTGTCAAAAAATGGATAACGCCATTTGATTATATAGTTTCTGAATAAAGATACACCTGCTTATCTTATGCATTTCTAAGAAAAAATTAATTTAGAAATGTATCAGAAAGGAGCTTCTTTGAATTTAAGAATGAATTTGGATTTGAAATCTTTAATAAAATGATATAGAAATATATTTATAAATCTTCTTTTATTAAACAGCTTCAAAAGTAACGATGTTTTTAGCTTTCTTTCTTTTTTTCTTTTATTCTAAGCCATATTAATTTTTTAATGAATCTTCATTCGAATTTTGAAAGCCTAAGAATCTAAGTAATCATTAATGTTGTTCATGTGTATTTCCTGTAAAATCATTCCATAGATATGTATGCAGTATTCTTTAAAAGAATTTTAATTATATGATAAAAATCTGAATTTTTTAGAAATTGTAATGGGTTAAGACAAGCCAGGCCGGGCCTGTTTTCACTGATTTCTGTACGATCCGGGCCTAAAATATAAAAATTTAAATGGGCTGGGGCAGACCCGGGCCTGGAAATTCCGGCCCGTGCAGACCTCTAATTTCGACTATTAAAATAATATCTTGATAACAATTGCAAGTGCAAATGATATTTCAAAGAAAATTCCTTAATTTTCATATGAAGAAATATACAAGCAAAAATATACAAGCAAATCCAGAAACATTTAAATGATTTTTGATTTCCTTGATGTTCAACACAGCATACTCGTGTATAAACATGCTTTTTATACTTGGCTTTGTTTGAAAAACAAAAATAGAAAAAATTGTGTCTTGAAAGTGAATTAAGGTTGAAATTAACAAGTTTTAACACTAATATAGATGCTTTCATCGGGAAAAATCAGTGCAGGAAAACACACTGTTTATAAACTTATATTTTGATAGTAATTAACTATTTTTTTCATTATCTTTCTAGTTTGTGTGTTGTGTTAATTATTATTCCACTTATACACATTGGAATTACGGATTGTTTTCGTTGATAGTGTATGCTTCATACGAAAATTTGCCTTTTTCATAGGATAGGATAGCCAATAGCTATACAGGTTTATACTACAAATTCCATGCTGATTACATACCATTATATTAGGTGGGTCGCAAAAATTTTGTTTACTTAAAGGCTGTAGTTTAAAATGTAGTTCTAAATTTAAACACACAGAACTTTTGGACAGGATAATCTTGCTTATGAACAAGGTTTAGTTACTAACATACAGCTGTGTAATTTTTTGAGTATAAGACAGTGTTTGAATTATTTTTACTAAATTTTTATTTTGTTAAATTATTTATTTTACAAGCAATTTCTACTTCAATTTAAATTTCTTATTCCTTTTCATATTCAGTCAGCTGCTGACTCTGGCTTTGTCCTAAGTTGCATTATTGCTTAAAACTTTTATCTATGCATTTTCTAAAAATCAATATTGCTTATTTGCATGCAATTTGTTCATTTTATTCTATGAGAAATATTTTTTAAAAAAGAAATTTCTACAATAGTGTGGGATATTTTTTCTGATGGATGTTATATAATTAAACATCTGATTTTTAACTAGTTGTTGGTCTACAGAACTATCTTAAACATTTTGATTTTTATTTAAATTATACTATTTCACACTTTTTGAAGGCAATTCCTTTTCTATTATTAAGGAGAAACTTAATAGGTGTAACACTCGCTGTGTGGTGATTAAAGTTGTAAAAGCAGCAATAAAAAGTCGTCCATCGATTGCCACAATGGTTGCCACTCGGGGATTAAAAAATCTTATTAATTTGCTTTGTGAAATACACCTTTTTTCATAGATATATGCATCTCTACTTTGTTTACATCTAATTAATGAATTGGTTAATTCTTTCTTTCTATCGGATGCAAGCAGATTTAGCATCTTTGTTGTATTTTCTATATTTTAGCTTTTTACCATGAACTCTTTATTTCGATTATATTTTCAAGAATTGTTTTTTTCCTACAAAATATAGTCATCAATTTTAATTTAACATGTATTACAAATTATACCATTTTTACCTCTGGATGCAAGGAGATTTTAAGGACATTGCTGTATCTCATATTTTTCACTCTTGCCATGCTCACTAATTGTACCAGTAATAGTTTGCTGGTACAATTTATAATTTTATCTGCAGTCTTAATTATTAATTCATATTTTTCCATTCAGTAGAATGCCAGTTTTATTTTTAACCAAATATTTGTAACTTTCTTACTTATTAGCAGCTAAATAAAGAAAAAAATCATTTTGACCTATATTTAAAAAGTGGCTACTAACTTTTAAAAAGTGCCCACTAAAAAACTGGGTCTGCCGGCCACTGGCTACTAATCAAATTTCCCAGTTTTCACCTATAAGAAACTTACATCAAAATAGTGTAAAAGTGATCATTAAAACATGAAGGGGGAATAAAAATCAATGACATATAAACCATAAAGCAAAATGTAGTACAAAGTCTAATATCCACAATCGTCAGGACTTTATCAAGTCCAAACTTCAGATTTTTCCAAACTTAGGGTCATCAAAAATATTGCTTTTCCAATAAAAAGAGAAAGAATTTTCTCTACTTAAACAGGCAGAATATGACATTCATATTTTAAAAATTGTATATATAGTAGCTATTAATACAAAATTAAACAATCATTTTCATTAAATGAATCACAACAAAATTAAAAGTAAAATAAAAACATTTATTTAAGGAAACACACAATATAAAAAGAAATTGTAAATTAACAACTGAATATTTTAGTTAATGTGCACACCTTTATTAACTTATGTTTAACATTAAGTTTTTCTTTTATTCTGTGCATAGACATGCATTAAGATTCAATAATAAAGATTTTTTGCTTCAGATCTTTTCTTTTTCTTTGTTTCAATAATTTTGATTTTTCTCTCTTTTCTTCAATACCAATTGCCTCTATAAAGTCTGAACTTGGAGCAATTTCGAACTTCAGGTGTCATTTAGACTTTGTCTTGTATTCACAAAACTTAAGTACTGCAGAAACTTAAATGGTAGTTTCATAAATTGATTTGATTGTTTTCAAAATCTTGACCCAATTTCTTCTATAATTGCATTGAAGTTGTATATTAAAATACAACTCATTCAGTTTTTCTCAAATTTATTGTTCAACAATATTGTAGTTATTGAGTGTAATATCAAAGTTATTTTATTTTGGATCTAACCTTTCTCATTTTTATTTGAGAAAAAGGCAAAAAGCCTTGATATCAAAGTAGTATAATTATTTATTCATAGAATTTATTTTGAAATATGCATAATTTAAAATTTCCAGTATGTTTAATCTGAGTTTTGTCTTTTTATTTCATACAATTGTTCAAGTACTGAAAAATTATTGTGACTTAGGAACTCCACCGAATTATTATTAATTAGAATTTCTTATGTTGATTTTAACAGAATTTGTTAGAAAGAGAAACTCACAAACAAAACAGTTACTTCATACGATATCTGTTGATTTAACAAGGGGGATTTTTTTTGTTGCAAATAAGCTGTTATTGAATTGATTTATGTGTATGAAGTTCTTATGCATAAAGTTGTTCATTTTCCTATGATATTTGAAAAAAAATCAAGAAAAGATTTTTTTTAATAAAATGATGAGAGAGAAACCTATTTATTATATCAACTTAATATTTGTAAAATAAAGATATTAGTATAGAATAATTAATATAGAATAAAACAAGGAATATCTTTAAAGTAAACAAGAAATTTTTGTGCATTTATTATAAATTAGAATTAAAGTTTTTAAAATCTAATAAAAAATTTAAATATGATAATCTTATTGCCTGATAATTTTTTTTTTTCCTTAAGTATGCACAACTAATTTAAAAAATATAAATAAAGCACAATTGTGATTTCGTTCAAACTCATCAAGCTGTTTTATTTTTCAATTTATATATTTTTTCAAATTAAAAAGCTTTTGCTCTAATGTTTTATTTAATGTTTGCTATTATTTTATTTTAATTCACCTTTGTTTTTTCGCTTCAAAGCTGACATTGTGCATTTGTGGCACCCAAGTAGGTATTTTGGTGTATTTAATTTTAAAATGCATATTCATAAAAAAAAAAAAAGTGTATTTCATAATGTTTTTAATCATATATTTCTAAAATATTATCTAATACCATGCATGGTTTTTCTTCTTTTTGTCTTATAATTTTAGCTCTTGCGTTTTATTTATTTATCATTTATGCATGTATTCAATTGCACATATCTTGAATTTAAATGTTAGTACTTCTGATTTACAGTTATTTTTGCTTATAAAGCTTATTTTTATTGCCATACTTTTGTTTCACAGAAGCAGATATTAGTGATAAAGCAATTTAATATTATCAGTTTAGTAATAATTTTAATGATAGATAGATTATATGATCTTTTAAAATAATTTCATGTCATAATAATACTGGATTATGATGGGTGCCTAAATTTTAATTTTCCAAATTCTGAATGTTAGATAAAATTGTATTGAAATTTTAAATATAAATAGAAAATTATTTTTTGTTTTACTGTTTACATCAGAAGTGATTAATGCTGAATTTATTTTGTTATTTTAATTTTTACAGAAGCATGCATTTTTGAAAATAGATATTTCTACATACAGTTATAAGCTTTCTTTTATGTGTAGTTTACTTTAAATGTTAAAGCTAATTAAACAATCAAATCAATATTTCCTTCTCTCTTGTTCTTTATGTGGAAAGTAGTGTTGGATGTATAGAATTGAGATTCAAAAATTAACAAATTTAGTTATTAAAGTTAATGAATTTATATATTAATCACAAAGATTGAAATGTATCAAAAGGCATATTTAAAATAAGAAATTCAAAATATGTATCCAATAATTTTGCGTCATAGAATTATTATTGTAGTTAAGACGAAAAAAGATTATATCTTCACATATTCATAGAAGATATATTAAGCTGAGAAAAACAATGGATTAAGGCCTATCACACATGAAAAATTATATAACATGTAGTAACTCTTAATGAAAGCTGGGTTTCCAAATCATGAGATAAGAAGCATACTAGTTAAGGAGTTCATACATATTCTTATGATTGTTAGCGATATAACATCAAGTCTTTGGTCATGTTGGATGTCACATACAGAAATGTTTTAAAGTGTTACCTTTGGCTGAATAGACACTTCAAGGAATCAGAAACAAGGAGTTCATACGATAGATAGTTGAAAAAACATGATTTCTTTATTTGAGACTGGAAATTCTATTGTGAGAGCTTTTTATGCCATCTTGATGGATTCGTTCAAAGAGGTTTGTCTGGGTGTTCTTGTGATATCATCATTGCGAAAGGACTAGTATAAAAAAAATATTACTTGTTTATGGAGATAACTGTTTATCATGTAAAGCAGTGTACAATTGGGTGGAGAACAATTTGCAGATGAAACATGAGTCCTCCTGTGGATGAGACAGCAACCCAAATAACTTTATGCAGCTTTAATTGGCCTCTTATATAATGATGAGATAGGTGCATCAATATTGCTGGAGATTATGTGGAAAAATAAAACTTGTTTCCAAGTGATTATCATGCTAAATTGTTTCTTGATTATCTTTTGTGACTCACTTAATGACTTTTCCTCGCATAAGTTGAAATCGTCTTAATTTTAAAGAAAAAATTATATTAATAAAAAGTTGTCAATCCTTTATTGAATTGTGGAATTGGAAATATTACTAAAATTTCATGCATTTGTTAAACTAAAATAAAAGTTAAATTTGCATATATTGTGATGTACTTTTGTTTTGATAGAAATGTATATCTGTTTAAACTAACAGATTTTTCTAAAAAAAAAAAAAAAAGTAACTTGAAGTATTAGCTGTTAATGATTTTAGATAATTATAAAACTTTTTTTTTTCCTTTTGGGAAAATAAATATTTTTGTACTTTATCTTCATACTTTTAAATAAATAAACTATAATCATATTAACAAGATATTAATACAAACATGCGTATTGTGAATGAACTGTAAAACTATTTCAGGAGATCCATCACCTCGTCCTAGCTATCTTGCTGATAAATATGCCACTAGTGCTGTTGTCCCACCTCTTCCTGTATCTGTAAGTTGATTGATTTGTTTACTTTTTATTTATTTCAAATTAACTAACATGAAAAAATAAAATATGCTGATTCATTTCTTTTTTTTTTTTTTTTTTTTTTTTTTTTTTTATTACTACCTCCTGTAAAATATTGACTTTAATGAATGCTATAATAAATACAATATTTTGCTATTTGGAAATGCATAAAGTTATACAATCTGTTACATTTACATGGCACATTTAACAAACTAATGTTAATTAGACTATTTCTACTTTTTAAAGAGTTTGATCACTGTCAAATTGACAAATCTTTTTTTGAACTTTAAAGTCCTTGATTCATGAAATAATAAACAAGTGTTGTTCCAAAAATGTATTTATTTATTATTATACTTTTTAAATTGATTTTTGAAATGTAATTGAAGCATATTTTATGACATGGATATTCTTTTTGATAGTGTTACAGTCTGTTGAATAGTTTTCTTAACTTATTCATGCCAATGAAATTTCTGTTTCTAAAATAGTTTTTTGAAAAATTAAACTTGATGTTCTAATTAGTTATATAAAAAAGTTTTTTAGTGTAACTAAGCAGTTATAAAATTTCCTATCTTGATAATAGAAGCACAGTAACAGAAAGACAAAGTGGTATATAATTCAGAAAATTTTAATCACTTTATGTAGTATATTTAAAGTCATTATATTATGCTTAAATAAGCCTGTTAAATAAAAAGTATAAAAAAGTAAAAACAGTCTAATTTGCAACTGTAACTTTTTAAAAATGAAATGTTAAATTTCTATTGGAGCCAATCTGACAAGGTAATTTTTTTTTTATATATATAAGATGTTTTTCTTATATTTGACAATTAGTTATTTCGATCACTTTTGTCTCAATTTATTAGAAATTTATTTATTACCATAAATTATGAAAATTAAACCAATTCTGAAAATTTTGATGTATAGCGCTTATGGAAAAATGGTGATTCAGTTTTTAGAGTTGCATCTCTTAAACATGGAACTGCCAATAAATTAAAAATATAATTTAAGCAACTTTGTGATGTTAGAGCTTTATCTTCAAATTTAAAAATAGAATATATTTTTTTTCCTTTAATAGTGGTTTTTGACTAATCAATTTTCAAAACATTTTATAGATAAACATAGGATAAATTCTACTTGAATGTTCTCTTTAAAATAGCTTATAGTTCAAAAATTTCTTAAAAGCCAAACAAAAATATGAAGATTTGTCTTTAAACAATTTAATTTTTTCATTAAATGATACATGCAAGCAAGCATTGTTGTGTGTAGTTAATCTGATTAATTGTGAAAATATTTGTTAATTTTTATATTAGTGCTGTAAAATTATTTGAATACTCTTCCAGGATTCCCCGCGTCATAAAAAGTCAGGGTATTTAAAAATAGTCAGGAGAATTTTAAAATATAGGAAAAGTAAAAGAAAATTACAAATATTTTCTAAAAAGTCATAGAAAAATCTTAGACAAAAAATGACACAAAATTAATTTAATAATAATCATATTCATCTGAGAAAGATTATTTTTATTTTTTTTTTATTTTTTATTTTTTTGAAATAAACATAACAAAATCCTTTGACATATCTCCATGAATATATATATATATTATTATTATTAGAAATGTCCATTGTTTACTGAATGCAATTAAGCCCATTAAAACAAAATCATTTTACAATGGAATGCAATAAAAAGCAATAAAATACTATAATAAGCAAATGAATAAATAGCCAAAGAAATGTATAATAGCTAATTTTAAAAAAGTCATATACGCAAATACTTATTCCTTAAATACAACTTTGCTATTTAGAACAAATGTTTAATTTTCTGTATGTTTTTTTTCTTTTTCTCCTTACAATGTAATTATGAATAATTATAATAGATTAAATGCATAAAATCAACCTAAGTAAGCTTTTAAAAGAAATGCTAACACATTTCTTTTTTCGCTTAGATACATACTTCTTTAATGTTTTCCCCCCCATTAAATTACATCTGTGGTAATTTCAATGGTCACTTGATCATATAATTAATGCTACTATCTGCTTATAAAAAAAAAAAAAAAATATATATATATATATATATATGTACCAAACACTTCAAATCTGTAATTTATTAGATCATCCTATAGCAATCATACTTCTAAGAAGTGTTTCATTGGTTCTACTGATGATGATAGGAGTTCAAAGTAGCAGTATCTTTTTTGCAAACATGCCCTTAAGGTTAGTCTTACATATGTATGCAAAAAAAAAAAAAAAAAAAAAAAAAAAAATTAAGTAGTTTTATTTAGCAATTGCACTTCATTGATGAAAGATAAAGAAAGAGTCAATGTCAATATCAAGATGTATCCCAGTGGCTAACAACAGTTGAAGAATAAAGACTGATCAAACATGATGATGAAAATGACTTTGTGCCTTAATGAATAAGTATCAAGGTTTATTTAGAATTTTTAAATATATTCCTTCCAAATCATGGTATTCATCTTAGTTAATTGTAGCATTCTGTATTATATTATAGTGCAAATTGTATTATTTCAAATAGTGGTATTCAAAATTAGTAATATTTGGTATAATTTTGGAACTTAATACCAATCCTTAACATGCAAAAATAAATTATTTGTCTGTTTTATCAAATATTTAATAAAAATAATTATTTTTTTGTGTAATTTGCAGGATAAAAATCCTACTGATTACAAAACCAGCATAAAGGTTTTTTAATCTTCTCACTGCCACAAACTGATACAGTCGACTCTCGTTAATTCGAACTCGTCGGGACCACAATAAATGTTCGAATTATCCGAAGTTCGAATTATGGAAAATATGAAATGAAAACATGCTTAATATGATACTATTACAAAGGAATTAATGTCAGTGTTTTTTAAATTTATTTCATCTGTTATCATTAGAATATAACTTACTATTAAATTAGAATGTATAAATACATAAACTATTTAAAAGATTAGAAACAAACACAATGGAAGAAAATTTTAAAGCGTCACTGATGGACAGATGGGGCACTAAGAAAGTGGATATCAAATGCATTGGATTATATGTATGCTCGTTCGGAACAATTTTCACAAAAATAAAAGAAAGAAAGTTATTCAAATGATCTGAAATCCACAAGAAAGAAAAGAAAAATGAAAAATCGGAATTCTCGTTAGTTCGAATTAAACAAAGTCAAGAGAAAATGAGTTCGAATTAATGAAAATTTTTAACATTATTCTGCCATTGAAAATTTCGGGACCTCATGTTTAGTTCGAATTAAGCGAAGATTCGAATTATCAGATTTTGAATTAAGGAGAGTCGACTGTATATCTGTTCAGTAAACTGTAGGTCGCATTGCAACAGAAGCATTATTTAAATTAATATAATTCTACAGTTAAAATTCAGTATTGAAAAATTAAGTTATGATTAATATTCTCAAAGCTTATATGTCTATAGAAAATAAAACTTTTTATATCATGTTGGAAAAAAACTTTTGACTATTTTTAATAAATTACAGAAAGAAAAAAATAGATATATTTATATAATTTTACTCTTTTGCTTGTTGGTCAGGGAGTTAAAACGTTTTCTGAATTTTAATTCATATAAGATAAATAACTGATAAACAAACATATCTATAGCTGCCAATTTTTAACTAATTTTCCGTAATATATGGATTAGTTTGATCCAGGTTAATATCATTTCATTTCATGAATCTTTATTTAGTTAATTTCAGGTTTTTGAGTGGAAAGTATTTAATTTAGTTTCCTTGATATAATTCTAGTTTGAAATTAATTAAACGAGAGTCAAACTAACGTATGTATTACGGAAGATTAATGCCAGGTTGGCACCTATGCATATCTAAAGATTTTAGAAATATTGTAAATACAGAAAAGTTGTCTATCATTTTACTTTGATGATCCCTGAAAAAAGGATGATTTATTTATGTTATTAATTCCAGCCTACAAGAAAACCAGAACCATCACCACCAACCACTCCAGAAGATGAGGATGAGCCTGATGAACCTGAAGCACCCCCTCCCCCAGTAGCTGCTAGACCAGAGAAAACAAAATCCATTGTATGTTAGTTTTTGTCTGCTTTTAGGTTTTTGAAAAATGTGAGGTTTTAAAACAGTCTATAAATGATGATACCATGCTATAAGATATATTTGTCTGATACTAATTTTCAAAACAAATATCTTAAATAATTATTATTTGAAAGGAAATAAGTTTAACAAATTTTTTCTCAAGTAAAGTTTATTGTTTGGAACTTAAAGACAAAATTTTGATGATTATTTCAGTAACAGATATCAATCACCCTTATAATAGTTAATGTAATTATTTTAGAAAATGTCTTGTAATAATGCCTAGTCCTGTGATTAAATTCTCCTGTAGGTTAATTTTTTTTCTTTTATCTACCAGAATTTATGACGTATTCCATTAAAACAGTGGTGCTTACTAAAATTTCTGGAATAACCGAAATCTGCTAGAGACATGAGTTGAAGGACTGCACTTATGTTTTTTGCAGTCATATGTCTATGCATTATAATAGTCTATTATTATATATTGAATTTTAATATATCAGTATAAATTTTAATCAAGTCAACAATTTAATGCTTTGATGGATAAAGTCCTTTATCATTAGCTTACAAAGAAGATTTCTGAAGGTGTGCTGAAATGCTATAAATAATACTTGCAATGATCTATTCTTTAATTAAAGTTATTAATTAAAGAAGGGGAAAGGAGAGGCAAAGAAGACTTATGTATACTGTTATTGTATTAGACTTTGAAAACAATCAAGAGCTCTTAAGAAAAATTTTTACAATATATGTATTTATGTTATGTATCTGTTTATATTTATTTGCAGTGAACTTACAGCTCAGATTTCTAAGGTATTACATTTTGTTTGCGCTAACCTAAATTTATATTAAATGATAGGCCCTATTTACATAATTTAATTTGAATTAATATCTCGCTTTTCTATCTAATACTTGAACAAATGATCTGTTTATCACATCATTTTCCAATTTAGTGAAATACTTATGTTGCATCTTATGTCAGGGCTTGAAATTCAATTTTTCGAAGGAGGGGAGTCTCCCTACCAACATTTATAAATGGAGGGGAGTTTGGCTGTTTGGGAGGGAGAAAAAATGTTTTAAACCCGCCATTATTTTATGTGCTATTGAAAGAATTACCAGAATACAGACATAAAAAAAATATCACTGAAGCAATTTTTATCAACAATTCAGAATAATTATGCGAAATGTGTAAAAAAAAAAAAAAAAAGACTTTTATTTTGTCTAATTTTTACTGACGGTAAATTCCTGCCCGGTGCTAATTATTTTTGTCACAGGTCTAATTATTGTTTTAATAATAAAACTTCTAATTAATTTAATAAATTTATATTTATAATTTATAATTAATTGTTATAACCAATATTATTTTACTGTATATTAAATGTGCAAGATACAAATTTAATCATAAAATAATACTTATTTGAGTGCAGAAAATAAGAAGTATCACTGTCATTTGCATTTCTTTAAAAAAGGGGCAAGTCAAATTCATCGAAAGAGACTTTCTTAAAAAATGAATACTTTGTTGAGTAAAGGGATACTTTTTGTTTAATGAATGGCTGCTTTCAGGAATTGCACTCACTCAGAAAGATTTGGAGCTGTCAAACTGATTTTAGAGCAGCAAAGAAAAAAATATATATTGAAGCAGGAAAATTAGTTTGTTGAACAAAAAAATGAATTCTCTGTAATATTATTTTTGGGGGGAGGAAGGGAAGAGAGGTTCCCTATGACGAAAGTTGCATTTTTTCGCTATCTTTTGATGAAATCTGTCTTTTTTTACGATCTTTTCACGAAATCTGCCATTTTTTTTTAAATTTTATGAAGAAATTTGTCGTTTTTTCGCGATCTTTTTATGAAATCTGATGTTTTATAGAGATTTTTTTACGAAAATTGCCGTTTTTCACGATATTTTCGTGAAATTTCTTGTTTATAGTGAATTTTTTGTCGAAATTTCTCGTTTTTCACGATTTTTGGACGAAATTTGACGTTTATTCGTGAATTTTTTGAGGAAATTTGCCATTTTTTCGCGATTTTTTGATGAAATCTGATGTTTTATCGCGATTTTTTTACGAAAATTGCCGTTTGTCGTGATTTTTGAACGAAATTTTACGTTTTTTCGCGACCTTTTTGACGAAAACTGCCGTTTTACAGAATTCTGTCACGAAATTAGGCATTCTTTCGAGAATCTTTTGACGAAATTTGATGGAAATTAGTCGTTTTTTCGCGATCTTTTAACAATATTTGCCGTTTTTTAGCAAACTTTTACGAAATCACGCGTCTTGTGAAACGTGTAATAGCTGTTTCTTTTGTGTGTCATCTCCGATCTTTTGCGTAATTTACGCGCAATAGCGCGTCCGTGGCATCACTGTTCCATAATTTTTGGAATTGAATGCGTTATTATTATTATTATTTTTTTTTTTTTTTTGTGTGTGTGTGTGTGTGGGGGGGAAATTCCGACCTCTATTTCGCCGTGGAAAATAGAACGAAATTCGTCAGATTGCAGGAAAGAAATTGCGAAATTTGTCAATCAGTCGCGGAAAAAATCGTGATTTTCAAGATATTTCGCAGTAAAAAAACTCGCAAAATGTGTCGATTACTCGCGCAAAAATATCATAAAATTCGCAAAACGGTCGTGGGAGTTGATCATAGTTTTAAAATGCAAAATTGTTTCGGCGGGAGCCTCCCGTCCACGTTATTCTTTTGGGCGGGATTTCAAAATTTTGGGTGCGAATCCCGCCATCCCGCCCTGAAATTCAAGCCCTGTATGTGTATTTTTTATTTCTAATACCAGTGAAAAGTTATTAACAATTTTTGAACCTCTTAAGATTTTGTTGTGATAAAAAAAGTTTTCTCTTTCTTCATTGTCATTGTTGACATTGACAGTTTAATGATTTCCCATTAATCAAATTTACTTTTCAAAAATAATAATAATAATAAAATAAAATAATAATAATAATCTACATAAACAGTTTCAATTCTGCTTGATCAGCTTGTGAAAAAAATTTTGCCAATATCTGGTGAGTAAATGCACTTGAAACAATGTCTTTAACATTAATTCCAACTAAGAAAATATTGGGGAAAATGAAATTGTCCTCTTTTAACTGCAGATACATTTTAAGACACATTAATAAGAGCCTACTGCATACTTTTTATTATGTACCCAACTTGCAGGATCACATGAAATGAATTTGGGAACCACATACCACTTCCTTAAAACTTACTTAAATCAACACAAGATTTATCATCATTTGGTTTACCAATAACAATTTCAGTATTTTCAGTTAATTCAGCAATTTCAGTTATTCATATAAGCAATGTTATCAAATAATTGATTTATTTATTAAATGCTAAACTGAGTAGAGAAATGCACTTGTTTTTGTAATAGGGTTTTGAATATATTTATATTTAAATGATTGATTTTGTTTGATTAATCATTTTCAGTATACTAAACCTGTTGATGAAGATGTAAAAAATGAAGCCTTAGCATATGATAAAAGAGATATAGCAAATAATAACAATGCTCCTGCAACTATGACACCAGCTCCTACTACTACAACTACTGTTGTAACTAGGAAAAAGAAAATGTCTGATGAAGAAATTATGGAGAAAATAAGAAGCATCGTATCAGTTGGTGATCCTAATCGAAGGTATACAAAAATTGAGAAGATAGGTTCTGGGTATGTATCTCCAAGGTTTTCTTCTTTTTTTCTGCTTATGCAGAAATTACCACGGCTGTAATGTAATATATTTAACTGTTGTATGTTTGAAATATTTTCATAAAATCATGTTGATAATCAATGTAATAATTTTTATGAACCTGCTTATTAAAGTAGCTTCTGTCATTAAACATTAAATGATCATGAAGCTTTGCCTTTTTGACTTTCAATATAATGGGTAAAATGTTGTTATTAAAATTTACTCATATTTTAATATTTCATTAAATAACATGTAAAAATTAGTCTCTGTATTTCTTAGCATGCTTGATTTCCTTATCTGACAAGCCTGTGTTCATACAATTATTAAGCTCCAAGTTTCATTGCAATATAAACCTGTGATGCCGCTGGACTTGAAAAATCTTGGGTCCCTGGCAGTGTTTGACGGATTTAAATTTTAAAGATAAAGATTAGCAGAAGATTGAAATTAAATTACACAGTGAAAGCTTTTGCGTTAGTCACTAAACCTGTAAAAAAGTTAAAGTCCGGAAATTTAAATAACTAAATACTGTGTGGTAATGAAAGAAATACAAGTAAGTTAAAAACAAACTAACATTTATTTAAAAGAAAATAAAGATAAAAACAATATAATTAACAAAGGTATTTAAATCAATTAAACAATTAAAGCAGTAAACAAAATAAACTGACTTCATGGCAAACAACTGTTAAAATTACACTTCTGTAAATAAGGAATATTACATTTCAAGACTTGACGATCTGCAGTAATAACTTCGATTAAAAGAAAGCACTAGTACGCCTGAGAAAAACTACTGACTAAACATATGTTATCATCGTGAAACTTTACTCCACTTCATCAGCCGTTGGACTTTATACATAAACAATGATATACTTTCAATCTTGGCTTGAATACCGCGGCACTTCTTCACGGCCTTCAGCCTTTAACATCGCTCAGAGTAAAATGGAGAAAAACATCAAAGCGATAACGTTACACTTCTGCTTCTTGGTCTCAAGTAAATTGGTTATACTAAACACTTAATAAAAACTAATAAACGACACATGACAAATATGTAATATGAAACTAAAACTAGTAATAGAATAATAACTGGTAAAAGAAAAAGGACAAACATAATTAGTTCATATCGGAACATTAAGGCAAGGAACTATGTTATTGTCAAAGTATTTATACCAAAAGGAGAACTAAAAAGAAACTCATTACGCATGCAAAGGGACAGACGAGACGATGGATCTCAAATGAGAAACCATCGTGACAAAACATCATACCGGAAATAAGCGGTAGACTCAAACAAATGACGCCACCTTGTGGCAGTCAAGAAAAACGTCACTACATCTTCCGATTGCAAACAAATATGCCGGGGAAAACAATGAAGTGAAACCGGGAGTTTTAAAGGTAAAGGGTTGGAAATAAAGGTAAAGTAAGTTAAATAATTATTGTTCATATGAATGAGAACTTTAATAAAGAGTTATTAATAAAGTTAACTAGTTTTAATAAAAAGAAACTTATTGAATAAAAAGGTAAAAATGGTATTTTAATAAAAGGTAAATAATAGACTGTAAAAGTTATAACAAATGAATAAACTATTTAATAAAGGATGAATGTAATTAGATTAATATAAATAAAGATAGATTGACTACAGAAATGGAGATATAGCCGGAAAGGGGCAAGAACAGACATGACAAATTTCCTGTCAGTGTTCTCGCCATTGCGCTAAATTGTGACTAAATTCTTCATTTGGCGAGTAAACAAGCAATTAGATTCGCCAAATTGCTAGTGTTCACTTTTTGCATTTTCTTTTCCTTTTTCTTTCTTTTTTTTATATGTGTGTTTAATATTTTTAATTAATTTTTTATATATATTTGTATAACAACATATTTTTAATATATTTGTAGCAGATAGTTGAATTTAAATTAATAACAATCATTGTTGCAGTTTATAAAAACTTGAGTTATTTTTAAAAATCTTGAGAAAAAAAAGGGGGGGGGATACATTAAGGGTTTAAAGATAATTTTTTTAGTGCAACACGGTGAATCTATTTGGCTAATTTTTTTTTTTTCATTTGGCAAATGTTTTATATTTTTAATTAGCCAAATTACTAATGTTAGTCAAATGTCAACGAGAACACTGGTCCCCGGGACCCAGGACTTCTAAAATTCTGAATCCCTTTTTTACCAAAGCAGGTCCCCGTTAATAATAAGTCATATTTTTAGAAGCAAATATTGGACTTGTTCATTTGCAAAAGAAAAATGAAATGCAATTATTATTGTTTTAATAATAATAAATAAATAATTAAAACCAATATTAAATTTTTTAAACTATTAAGAGACATTTTCTTTAATTAAAAAAAAATAAATGTGCTAGATTTTAATTTTATTTATAAAATAATGCTTATTTGAGCGTAGAAGATAAAAAGTATCAGTATTGCTCGCATTTCTTTTAAAAAAGGGCAAGATTGATTTATTGAAATAGACATTTTTGCTGTAGAAAAGAATACTTTCATTGAGTTTTAATGAATGGGTGCTTTCAAGAGTTACATTCACTTAGAAAGATTTGGAGCAGTCAAAAACGGATTGTGATGCAGGAAAATCAGTTTTTGGAGTGGCAAAAAAAAAAAAAAAAAAAAAAAAGTATGAAAATTAGTTTTTGGAACAGAAAAATTCACTACCGGCATTAACATTTTTTTCCATGCCTTTTTGATAAAATTTGCATTTTTTTCACGATCTTTAGATGAAATCTGCCATTTTTTTGCCATCTTTAGACGAAATCTGCTGTGTTTTCGCGAATTTTTTCTGAAATTTGTCATTTTTTTCATGATTTTTTGACCAAAATCTGACGTTTTATTGTGTTTTTTAATTGAAAGTTGCCATTTTTGCAATCTTTTGTAGAAATCTGTCGTTTTTTGTGAATTTTTTGATGAAATTTGTAGTTTTTTCACAAATTTTTTGGTGAAATTTGCCATTTTTTGCATTTTTTAAATAAAATTTGATGTTTTATCATAATTTTTTGACAAAAGTTTTGTTTTTCATGATCTTCTGGCGAAATTTGCCATTTTACATGAAATTTTTGGATAAAATTTGCTGCTTTACCGTGATCTTTGGGTGAAATTTGTTGTTTTTTTTGTGATCTTCTGAGGATATCTGCCATTTTTTCGCGATTCTGTGACGAAATTAGCCATTTTTTCATGAATCTGTTGACGAAATTTTCGGGAATTAGTTGTTATTTTGCATTTTTTTAAAAACAAAATTTGCTGTTTTTTTGATATTTTATGATGAAATTACGCGTCCCACAGGACGTGTAACAGCAATTTTTTTTTTTTTTTTTTTTGCATACCATTGCTGATTTTTTTTTTTAGAATTTACGTGCTATAGCGCATCCATGGCATCGTTGTAAACATTTATTTAAAGTTATATAATTTTGTTGCTTTAATGCATTTTAATACATTGAATAATGATTAATATTTTTTATGATTACATTGGTATTCCTAATTTATCTATATAATGTTGAAAGAAAATATTTTTTTAAGAATTTAAATCATAATACAGAGAAAATATTTCAATTGTGCCCTGTTGCTACATTGTCAAAGGGTTAAATATTGCCAACCTGTAAAAATAGTTGAATAAGAAGTTGAAATTTTCAGAGAATGTTTTAAAATTTAATTTATGTTGTAAAAGGATGACTTTAATTTTCTACCCATAATCTGCATTTCTATGATTTTTCAGAGAAAAAAGAAAGTGTCATGTAATCCGTAAACAGTATTGCATTTACATACTGTTGTTTATAGAAACACAATTATGAAGAATAAGCTAGTACAATTATTTTTTCCTCCAAGCCTTAGTTTTTAATCTCTTTATTTTCTTATTAGATGGAATTGTCAATATGTTAAGAATTACATGTAAAGAAACAATAAATTATTCCTTTAAAAATATGTATGAAAAATGAATGCAAGAGGACAGCAAATCTTGATATGTTTTGTGCAGTGAAAGAATGTTTTTCCTTTCAAGCTAAATATGAAGAAAGTAAACAAGTACTCTTTTTGATAAAAAAAAAAATTCTGATAGTAAGGATAATTAATTCAAAGTATTGCTTATCTGCTTGAAATTTAGAATATTCTTCTTCTCTTCTTTATGTTTTGACATTATTATTATTTTATGTAATTGTATGTAACTGACTTTTTATAAATAAGATATTATTGAACCTATATTTAGTTTCTCTTGATTTCCAATTGCAGGGCATCAGGAACTGTTTACACAGCTATTGAATCAGCTACAGGAATGGAAGTAGCAATAAAACAGATGAATTTACCTCAACAGCCTAAAAAAGATCTCATCATCAATGAGATCCTAGTAATGCGAGAAAATAAGCATCCTAATGTTGTAAACTACCTGGATAGTTATATTGTTGGAGATGAATTATGGGTATGTAAATCATTTTTATTTTGTATTGGTGAAATTTACTCTTTCTCATTGTAGTGTGGGAAAAATAAACAAATAAATAAATAAATATTTTGTCTATCGATAATTAAAATATACAAATGTATTTTAAATTACTAGGTTCTTGAAAAGTTTTATTAATTGTAATAATTTTTGTTTCTGATTAAGAATTTATAAAGTTACTGGGATCCATTGAGATTAAATTTTTGAAAAATGTTTTGTTTACTTGTTTGAAAGGAAAAGGTAAATTTACAATAAATTGAGGCATAGTTTTGCAATATTTAAAAAGTGATTGATTTGTTTAACAATGCCCTAATTGATATATTTTAAATTAATAATTTTTTATTTATTTTTATTTATTTATTTATTTATTTATTTATTTATTTATTTTGAAAGTAAACTTTTATTTCTGAATAAATGTCAAACTAGATTTTACATTTGATATTCTAATGAAAGTTGATATGTGTGAATGTTTCATTTAAAAGAAACACAATTGGTACATTTTTTATTATATTATAGGTAATAATGGAATATTTACCTGGTGGTTGCTTAACTGACGTAGTTACTGAAACGTGTATGGATGAAGGTCAGATAGCTGCTGTTTGTCGAGAGGTACTTAATAATAAAATATTTTTTGTGTTCTGTTGAAAATATAAACAATTTCTGTTATTTTACAGTTTGACATTTTGGGTAATTATCTTAACTGCAGTTAATTGCTTTTATAAAGAACTATTTTGCTTTTTTATATGAATATATACACTATATGGCCAGAAGTGACTGGTCACTTGTGATTTTAGATGTTTTATTAAATATCTTGAAAAATACATGAGGAATTATCCTGAAACTTCAGGTTGAATAGTACAGAGTCATATATTTCTGTAAAGATTTTCCCCCAAAACTCCGTAGGGAACCGTCAAAAGAAATTAAAAAAGGACGAATATGATTTGAATAACCCTCTCAAAACTAATGTAGCAAAAGCATTCAAACTGTAGAACATGATTAAATGGGTTATTGTGATAAACTGTGTTAATTTGTATGAGGGTAGTATGTATATTTGTACAGAAATTAATGTTTTCATAAAAACAGTCCAAAATTTTGCCAAGTTTTTAACTTATAATTTGCAGAATTCTTAATGTAAAAAAATATTATTTTTAGAAATCATAACAAACAGCATTGTACCCTGTAATCAGAATTGAAAAATAATAAAAATTATATGAAAAATCAGCAGGTTTACTAAATAATGTTTCACTGTGCATGTGTGAATGTAATAAAAATATAATGTGTTAGCTAAATGTATAGAACAACTTTTGTGAAAGTTTCAAAAAACATAGCTTGAAAATTCTAAAAATTATCATCGATAGAATAAGCTCAATATCTGTTGTTCCCAAAAAGATGAGGGAATGTATCCAAATATAGTAGTGCATGCAATATTGTGTATGCTATATTGACACTAATCAATGGATATATGGATACAGCCCCTCATCTTTTTTGTTCATTTTGGGAACAACATATTTTGAGCTTATTCTATCGGCAATAATTTTCAGAATTTACAAGCTATGTTTTTGAGACTTATGAAAGCTGCTCTATACATTTAGCTAATACATTATGCAAATTATATTTTGATTGCTTTCACGCATGCACAGTTCAAAATTATTCAGTAAACCTACTCATTAGTCATAAATTTTTATTATCTTTTAATTCTGATTACAGGGTATTGTGTACAATATTTTTTGTTATGTTTTCTGAAAAGAACTTTATATATATTAGGAATTTTTAAAATTATAAGCAAAAAATTGGCAGAATTAGGGACTGTTTATATAAAAACCTTAATTTTTCTACGAGTATGCATGCTATCCATATAAAAACAAACACAGTTTATTACAATAAGCTACTTAATTATAATTTGCAGTTTGAATGTTTTTGGGAAAAAATCTTTGTGGGAAAATGACAATGACCTATTCTATTCTGTTTACACACTTGGAGTTTCAACATAATTCCTCGTATATTTTCCTAGATATTTAACAAAACATGTAAAATCAGAAGTGACTGGTCACCTTTGGCCTTATAGGGTATATGTTTTATTATATTATTGAAAGTTAGAAAGTCTAGAGTTGTTTGAATTATGGTAAATTTCTAGAATAAAAAAAATCCCCCTCCAAGTTTGGATTACTTCTTTTTGCTTTTCCACAGCACACAAATTTTAAATATTTAAAAGTCTGTTACATTGTAGAATAAATAATAATAAAAATAAATAAATAATCATTCATCTAAGTTACTCCCAAAATTTCTGTTTCTCTCATCCCCTTCACCCCTCAAAAATAAATTAAAAATAAATTTATATATAAAAAAATTCTTTGCTTTGGTCACGCTTTCTTAGATATATGTGGGGGGAAACTGAGTGAGGCATTTCCCCCCCCTCTTTTGCAGGTTAGCTGTTCTTACCTCTGGGGAGATTAATCTTATGTTTTTTCACAGCATCCTGTATGATTTAATCCTCTCAATTTTCCTTATTTCACATTGTAAAATGCCTGTATAATGATGCTTCTTGTAATTATAATTTTATGGAGAAAGGAAGGGGGGAGGGATTATTATCAATGTTTTAAATCAAATTTTGTGCTAATAGCAACTAATGTATAAAGGAAGAATAAGCTATGTTGCATGGACTTAGAATTAATATTTGATGAATTTAGTTTAAATTAACAAATTCTGAACAATTTTCAAATAATTAAATATGCAACTTTATTGCTATTTCTTTCGTTTGCATAAAAAAATATTTATGTTATATTGAGATTTATTATGAGAAATATGATTATTTAAAGCATATTAATATTAATTGTGTATCAGGAAATTAAGACTGCTAGCATAATAGTAACAAATAAAAACAATTAAAATAAGTAAAAGCTTTCTTTTTCAAAAAAATATCAGTATCATCAATTTTTTATAGGTTTGCATTGTTTTCCTGAAAAAAATATTTTTTACTAGCTGATTCACCTGGTGTTGTTCAGGTCCAACCTTAAATATACCGAAGATGAGTGTTAAATAGTTTTAAAACTAAAGTCCTTCAAAACAAACCTAATATTGGAGACTAGGGTGGAGCGAAAAAAATTTTTTTTTGAAAATCAAAAACGGGTAGGTGCCAAAAGTTGCCTTTATACTAGTACATCAAGCGCGTGAAATTTTATCGCTGAAAAAAAATGGCTTGAGTCTGCGCTTTTGCTCCAAAAATCGAAATTTTGGGTAAAATTTGTCATTTTTTGACATTTTTTCAAAAAAATTGAAAAAAATCCTACAGAGCTGGTTAGTGTTTAAAAGTGTTGCTTAGACCTTTATATTTATCTGCTTAACATATTAAAACTATAAAACAATATGTTTATTCCCTATGGCTGGAGCAAAACAGACAACTTTTAGTAAGAAAACAGCATTACCACTCTCTTGGGTCATACAACGAATTGTTGATTTTAATACAGCTCTTGTTTTCAAAACTACCTTGGACATGCGTCGTGGAGGTGGCTATATTTCCTATACCACCCGTCCCAACTATTTGATCATCTTAGTACAGTGTTTTATTTATACATTGATTTGTGATTTTCTTTATAAAAATTTGGCATGTTTTCGATGCTTCCACCTTGTTCATCTGTTCTTTGCATCCACATGCTGCTGTAACTATCTTCATGTATATTTTTATAGTTTATACAAAAAAAAATGACAAGCAGAGTAATGTACAATAATATTATTAAAGAGATCTATTCGGCCATCTATTATATTTATCAAACTTACATTCAATTGATGAATAGTGATTGGAAGTTCTGTTACCACAACATTTTCTCAGTTAATTGTATTTTTTTTGCGTAATGATTTGCTTCAAAGATGATTTTAGATATTTCAACTATAAGTATGCCATCATTTATTCTACTTTTGCATTTTTTATATGTTGAGAAGCGAGCTGTTTAATGTGATGTGATCATCAGAGAGAATTACAATGAAAATTTGTTCTCCATGTGTAAAGCAACCACTGTTGTAAATAACTTTTATTTTGCATTAGTTTTATGCCGTTTTCTAAGTGTTTTCTTATCCAGGTAATTTCCTATTAACTTTTAGTTCCCCTTTTTATGAATGGACAACATTTGATGGTGAAATGTCCTGGTCATAAACTTATAATGCATAGTATTTTATGAGGGAATGTACGGATTCTAATCGACTATAAGTACTCATTTAAAATTAGAATTTTATTTGTCACTGTGAACCATTTTGACTGGGGTAATCTTAGAATTGTGTATAATATTGAATCATTCGCTACTTCAACTCCAGTGAATTTCCTCTGCGTCAATTATTAGAGAAGTCGATATAAAACATTCTAAGCTACATGGATTCACTGGATCAATAAGGAAAATCTTTGTCTACGTACTATTCACTGCCTATTGCAATTTTTTTTACATATATATATAAAATAGAGAATAATTGTGAAAAATTATTTTCTCAAATTGAGAAAAAGATACTCAGAACAGACTAGAAATTTCTGTCGGAGATTGCAAAGCTAATTCATAAGGAAAGCTATTTCTCAGAAAGAATGGGGAATAGGAATTTAGAAAACATCTCACACAAAAGACAGCTCATAAAGTTAATAAAATTTTCCGCTTTATATAAGCACAGATTGGCAATCAGCGTCTATATGTTCACTCACAAAATGTATAATCCAAGTTTATACCGCAAGATATTTTATACCAAATGTACAACACACCTGGATAATAGATCTAAAATCTTATTAGAAATTACTAGACTACGGAACAACACAGGAAACGACATAAAGCATGCTAAAACTTCTTTAGAAATATTGTTGTTTTACACGCAAATTTTGTTTGCAATCCTCTGTGACGATCGTCATAATATTAAACAGCTAGCTTCTCAGCATATATTCAATGTAATAGGTTCAGTAAATGATGACATACTAGAAATTGAATTCATACAATCAGTTATTTGGCAAATCATTGCATATAAAATGTAATTGATTGAAAGAATGTTGTGATAACAGAACTTCCAATCATACTAATTGCATGAAATTTTAATGAAGATAATAGACTGCTGAATAGGTTCAATTAAGAACATATCCAATACATTACTCAGCTTCTCTTCTGTTATACATGATATAAAAATATATGTGCAGCAGGTCACACCAGCATGATCCAAATCACCCAAAGTCAATGAATACAAAGAAGAGATAAATTACTTTGATTTATAGAAAATTTATACTCGTCTTCGGGAAAAAAATAACAATTCAATACATAAATAAAACACTGGGCCTAGATGATTCGGTGGTTGAGACGGGTGGGATAATGCAACCACCTCTATGAGTTATATACACAGTAGTTTTGAAAGCAGCTAGGTAAGAAATGCATTCAAAACAACATTTCGTTGTATGCTCCAATAGAGAGGTTAACGCTGATTTTTCACAAAAAGTTGTCAGATTTGCTTCAATTATACAGACTACAGATATTGTTTTATAGTTTAAGTATGTTAAGCGGATAAATATAAAGATCTAAGCAACACTTTTAAATACTAACCAGCTCTGTAGGAAATTTTTAATTTTTTTGAAAAAATATCAAAAAATGACAAATTTTACCCAAAATTTCGATTTTTGGAGCAAAAGCGCAGACTCAAGCCATTTTTTTTCAGCGGTAAAATTTCACGCAGTTGATGTACTAGTATAAAGGCAACTTTTGCCCCCTACCCGTTTTTGATTTCCAAAAAAAATTTTTTTTCGCTCCACCCTATTGGAGACCCCATTGACTTTGACAGTGTAACCTTCAAATTTGTATGATTTCATATTAAGCAAAGAGCCATCCTAATAAACCAATAAATGGATGTTCCACTACCTTTGTCTGTGTATGCTAGATGTTCTATGCACCCTCCAGTCTGTTTTAGATTTTTAAACAAAAAAATTTCTAAACAAAACTAATATTGTAGGTTCTATTACTTTAGGCATTGAACAATGAGAGGCAGGTATGTCAGGCTTAAAATGTAGGATTGGCTTTTACTTCATTTTCATTTTATGATGCTGCTACCTGTCACATTTTATTTGTTCTATTATTAATTTTCAATTTTAATGTGCTCAATATTTTAATATTTATGTACCTATCTTTTTATTCCATTGCAGGTTCTTCAAGCATTAGAATTTTTACATTATAATCATGTAATTCATAGAGATATCAAAAGTGACAATATCCTACTAGGGATGGATGGTAGTGTTAAATTAAGTAAGTTGTTAATTCTTGTTCAAATTATTTATTAATGTGGAGATCACTCAATTTTTAACTTGAAAAATTACATAGAAAATCTGAATATTGAATGAATTAATATTGTATAAGAGAAAATATAAGCTAAGATTTCTTCTTTTCTGAACAAAATAACAGGATAATTAAAATTTCAAAAAGTAATAGTTTTCTCTATTTCAAAAACTGATTATGTAAAAATAATGTAGGTCATATATCATAAATTTCTTTTATGAATTATATGTATTTCTGTTGCCAACCATTTTTTTCTTTGTATGTATAAAATTCAGAACAATAGATGGGAAATCATTCTGAAGGTTTTTAGACAGACTTTATACGTAGCACACTTGCATTTTGTTAAACTATGTTGTTTGATTAAAAATTGCAAGTAATCAGAATTTTTTTTTAAATAAAGTTATAATGGAAAAGGCTTAATAGATTAAGACATATCCAATAGCATAAATTTTCTCAAATTCGTCATTGAATTTGTGATCATCAACTAAAGCAGTGTTGAATTCAGACACTTTTCTCTGGGAGGGACTTCTGTGGCCTGGGGTTGGGGAAGGGGTAGCATTATAGAGTTCTGAGGAGGAAATTGTACTTTTTGACCATTGAAAACACAATCTCAAAATTTCCAGGGCAGACATTTTATTGTTCTGGGGAGGAGGGGGGATGTTCCCCCAGCCCACCCGTTGAATTTAACATTTAACCAAAGTAACTGTAGAAAACTCAGAGTACAATTTTCTTTAAATTTAAAATTAATCAATTTTGATTACTATTTGGCTAAAGTGATTTACTTTTGGAACACAATGCTATAAGTTGTATTTGGGAATTCGCTATCCCAGTAATATTTAGCAGCCAAAACTTGTGGGAACGAACAAGTCGGCCCAAAACAAAAATATTACCGGAAATCAACTCCCCAAATACAACCAGCAGCGCGTGAACGATAGCTTAACATTGCATTGTTAAACATTCACTCGGGAAAAGTGAAAAGAAAAAAATCTTATCATAAAATTTTACTTTAAATTATGATAAATTCTAAAATACTACTTCTCCTAAAAGGGAATAAAAATGAAAAAGAACTCACCCGTGCAGGGATGAAAGAGTTCCGCCTAAAGGCGGAAATCCGCCTTTTTGAAGATGATTTTGGCCATTCTCTGGATCGATGCAAAAATGCAAAGAAAATATTGCTGGTAATTTGGGGGGGGGGGGGGGGTCCAAGAAGCTCCGGGAGTCTCGGACTTATCTTTCACCCGCTAGACTTCACCCACAAATCGCGGAAGAGCTATCTGTCAAGGTCAGCGGTCAATTTACGTTCAGGAGCATCACATGCGGTACATTTCGCGGGGCGAAAATCTATTTTTAAGGACCGGGCAAACAAGTATTATGAAGTTAAACTTTATTCCCGGAACTGCTTTTTCTTTTCTCTCACTTACGGTTTACTGACAGTGGGAAACGAGGGAGATACAATGGTCACGGAAGATCACTATCTTAATCCTACTGAAGGGAAAGATTCCCGTGCTACTCTTGGATTGAAGTTGAACTGAAAAACTCATTTACATCAAACGCGCCGTCTGCAAACCGCAAAAAAACTTTGTGTGTGCCCGTAGCCTTAGACTGGCAGATGTTTTCTGACACCTGGGTCCATAGGTCACTGTGACGCTGAAGAGAAAAAAAATCTTGGAAGGGAATAATTTAATCTGGATTAATGAGCTTTAAAACAGTGATAATAATTTTTCAGTTGTTTTGTTTTCCAGAATAACTATTATTTTTGCAGCCCGACGGATACGAGCTAATATAAATTCTGTTTTATTATTATTGCACTTCAGTTCTGGTTAAAATATGTCAATTTCAGGTCAACCTTTTTTAAACATTTTTTTAGTTGCGTTTGAATTTATTTCGAATGGAATTTTTAGTTATAACAAAAATACCCGAACGCGAGTACGTGCCAGACTTGACTACTTATCTTTATTAATTAAGAGTTTTAAGACTGATATCTTCATCATTATTATTATAAATACTGTTGATCGATGAATTATATAATTTCTGAAATAAATGAGAATATGGCATTGATAAATTATATACATTCTGCCACAAAGAACACTAGTATAATTATTTATGGTGCATTTACACTCCATTTACAAGTACGGCTTTTACGATATTTGCGTTCAGAGGTAAAAGTCTGCACGGGCCGGGCCTCGGTCCGAAGCCCGAGCACGGCCCGGCCCGCGGGCCGGGTTCGGGTCGATTTGCATTAACGTCATTCGGGCCTTGCTTCTGAAGACTCAGGCCGGGCCGGACGGGCCTAGTCACTAATCTTTTCGGGCCGGGCTCGGGCCGTAATTTTTTTCCCTGGAGTATCGGGTCGGGCCGAGCCTAACTTACTTCTTCCGTAGAAACCGAGACTGATTTCATTCTTTTTAGTCTTCACGGACCAAAATAATCAGTTCCTGTTGAATCTCCCCATATGAAAATCCTTTTCTTGACATGGAAATAAGTCTGTTCACAAATCAGTAAAGTTTGGCTTGGTCCAAAAATTTTTGCAAAATAGGAATATACTTTTAAGTCGTCATTATTCTACAATTAAACATTAGAATTTATTCTTTTTAAAGAATCGTAGATCACTAGGCGTCTCAAAATAGAATTAATCACATAAAAAAAAAAAAAAAAAACATGATTATGACGAAATTTTCGTTTAAACCGAAAACTGCAAATTTTTTTAAAACTGTTCATTCATGCAAAATAAATGCAACAATACACGAGAAAAAAAAAATATATTAAACATTTACATCTGCTAAGAAGGAAAAGTATTTTTTTCTTTCCACTGTCTTAGAAGATTTTACTTTTACCGTATACCATTTTTTAGATTTTTTTTTAATGCATTAATAATATTAATGATAACTAAAACATTTACATACAGCAAAGATTCATTAAAAGCGTAAATATAGCAGCCTATGGCACTGCTGCATAAATAAAGATTTTAAACATGAAAGAAGAAAAAAAGAGACTAAGTTTTTTTTTTTTTTTTTTGGTCTGAACTCTTCCGGTAGACTAAAGATCAATGTTCTGTAGAAATTCACCCGAGCCGGGCCGGGTTCGGGCCGAATTTTTTTTCCGGTCCGGGCCGGGTCAGGCCAATATTTTTTGCGTTCGGGCCGGGCCCGGGCCAAAATTTTAATTTTTGGGCTCGGGCCTGGAAATTTCGGCCCGTGCAGACCTCTATTCAGAGGCTGCTTCACCACTCAAGAACGCGCGCTCGCTAATGTTAATCCTATGGGAGAAATCTTTTTAAGCATACAGTTTGCGTTTTGATAATTTAAATTTTATTTATTTTGTATTGAATACTTGAGGTTATTATATACAAAGACCGTTTTTAAAATTTTTAATTTTGTTTGCAGATTTTTTTTTTTTTTTTTTAATCTTTAGGGATATTTTTACCTTTGGAATCTGTTTTGAAAATAAAAATATCCCCAAATATTTTTTGAATAAATCTGTCGTTTTATCGCGAATTTTAGACAATTTGTTGCTTTTACTCAATTTTTTTAGGAACTTTGCCGAGTTTTTTTCGAATTTTATGACAAGTTAGGCATTTTTTCGCAAATTTTTCGACGAAATTTGTCATTTTTTTGCGTATTTTTCGATGAAATTTGCCATTTTTTCACGATTTACGACAGAACTAGCCATTTTTTGTGAATCTTTTGACGTAATTTGCCATTTTTTCGCGAATTTTGACAAAATTTGTCATTTTATCGAAATTTTTAAACAAAATTTGCCGATTTTCCCGAGTTTTTTGACGAAATTTGCCGTTTTATCGCGAATTTTTTGACAAAATTTGTCGTTTTATCGTGATTTTTGGACAAAATTTCTCGTTCTTTCAAGATCTTTTGAGGAAATCTGTCGTTTTTCTGTTAGGTCTACAGAAGGTTGATGGCTGTGGTCCCCTGTTTTATCAAGAGATACAAATTTATACTGTGAATTTTGATTTTTTTTAATCAAATTTTTTGTAATTTTTATGTTTTTGTAAAATTTAAAACTGCACTCCAGTCTATAAAATGTCGTCATTAGAATTTTTCTATTTTTTCTCTTGAATTTGGCATCTGAAGTTGAAAAAAATTTTCCTCCTTTTTTTCTTTGGTCCACTTTCATGCCTGCCCGTGGATGAAACACACAGAGCTTTAACATGCGCACAAGTGAACTTTATTTTTGAAAATAGTAAACATACTTGATTAGGTGGCCACCATCATAAGCAGAATATATGAAATTATTAAAACAGATGAAATGATCATACTACAGAAATATAAGTTCACAGTCTCTACTCTCTTTTTTTTATGATGTATCTCTCAAAGTTCTTAAATGGAAAAAGTTCAAATCTGTGGAATTTTAAACTTGCTGGGGGACCTTGGAGTCCACAACATTACTGATGGAGCTAATTTACAGCCGCAGACAGAATTCAGGATTGGTGTATCGTTGCTCAGGCAGCTGCAGAGACGAAATGTTGTTGATGAGCACAAGGATGAAGTTTATTGCTGATGGTCCGGGACTAGAAACGTTTTTCTTTGTTGCGAAGCTACGGTGCCTTCATGGAGACGAAATGTTGTCGATGAGCACAAGGATGAAGTTTATTGCTGATGGTCCGGGACTAGAAACGTTTTTCTTTGTTGCGAAGCTACAGTGCCTTCATGCCACAGCTCTTTGACGGGGAAGCAAATTTAAATACATTGATTATAAGAGTAGATTCCTGAGAGAGGCTGGATGAACACTAAAAAAAGATTTTTCTAAAAACAAATCTCGGCAAAGCGGTTGTTAGAACAATTTTCTTCTAGCATAATATTAAAAAAGAGACTCTTCACTCCCGACGCTAAACCCTCGAGAGGGCTGCGCCGGGCCACGCACGTCTATCTCCTATGCTGGTCTCTCTAAAAGCGTCAAATAAATCAGAATATCGCCGTCCCCCTCACGGCAGCGCGGGTGCGCTCAGCCAATCAGAATCTCGCACCACCCGACGCTCGGAATGATCGAGAAAAAACATGCGTCATCAAGGGACAGATGCGGAGATTTCGGCGGGAAATTTGTACCAAAACGAAGCTTCCAGAATGTCGTGGAACATTCCGAGCCCTGATGACTCATGTCCAGCTTCTAGGAGGTACCGGGAAAGAAAATGGCGATGCTCAAAAATGAAAAGTTAGCGATTGTTATATATAAAAAAAACAGAAATTAAGCTTGAATCTAAAATAGCATAAATTGCGAATTATACGATTAAAAGACCGGGCGATTACATGAAAATGATCTACATTTAAAATTAAGACTGATTAATATAATTTTAAGAATGAATAATTAATAAAATAATTTAGAAAAATATTATTTTGTATATTGCTATTATGTCAAATAGTGAAGCTGCGATGTATAAAATGAAAATACTGGATTGATAGGATATATTAATGAAATTATGGAAAATTAAAAATTTTTTTTTTTTGAAATGACTATTAAATAATTATCTCAAATGCATAAAACATATGCACAGAAAAAATTAAACGTTTTGAATAAACGATTGGACTGTGTGTAGGACTACCACTTTGACCACACAGCCCAATAAAAAAATTTTATCTTTAAAAAGGTATACGATAAACAAAACATGTTAAAATATGTTGATCGAGAATACAAATATATATATATATACAAGCCAGGGCTCGGAAATTCGAAAAATTTTAAGGTTCCCAGCTGGGAACCTACATAAAAAGTGTAGGTTCCCAGATGAAAAGTGTAGGCTCCCAGAAAAAAAAATGTGTGAGTATTTTGACGAAATTTGCCAATTTATCACGATTTTTTGACGAAATTTGCCGTTTTATCACGATTTTTCAAAAGAAATTTACCGTTTTTTGTGATTTTTCACAAAATCTGCCTTTTTTTTTACGAAATTTGCGTTTTTTTCGCTATTTTTTGCCGAAATCTGCCGTTTTTTCGTGATTTTTTTGACAAAATATGCCGTTTTATCACGATGTTTTAACGAAACCTGACGATTTATCACGACGTTTCAATAAAACGTCGGTTTTTCAATATTTTTAACGACATTTCCCCCCCTCCCTTTTTCTCGTTATTTTTTGACGAAATCTGCCGTTTTTTCGTGATATTTTTACAAAATCTGCCGTTTTATCCCGATGTTTTAATGAAACATGCCGATTTATCACGATGTTTTAATAAAACGTTGTTTTTAAAAAAATTTTAGCGACATTTGCCAACTTTTTCACTATTTTTTAACGAAATTTGCCGTTTTTTCGCGATTTTTTAATGAAATTTGCGTTGTTTCCCGCAATCTTTTGACGAAATTCAGGCTTTTTCGCGATCTTTTGACGAAATCTATTATTTATCGATATTTCTTGACGAAATTTGCCATTTTTTCGCAAATCTTTTGACGAAAGTATTCGTTTTTTCTCAATTTTTTAAGGAAATATGCCGTTTTTTCACGATTTTTTTGATGAAATTCGGATTTTTTCCATAATATTTTGACAATTACACACCACACGTTGTAAAGAGCTATTTTTTTGCGCTCAGGCTCCGATCTTTTACGTAATTTACTTGTTATAACGCGTCGGTGCCATCGTTGGCGGTCACGGCGATTTGTTAGGTTCCCGGCCGGGAACCTAAGTGAAAAAATATACGCTCCCAAAAAGGATTTCTGGGCTCCCCGGGAACGCTATTTTTCAAGCCCTGATACAAGCATTATTCAATACAACCAAGGGTGAGTGAAGACGAAAAGAAAAAAAAAGAAGTATATCCATGTGAATACCTTTACATTAAAAGAAATATGCGTAAAATTCTGATGCAGCACTAGAATACAAAAACTCAAACAATAATGTTACATATGGCATTTCCAATCAAAAGAAATTTCTATTTACAGCAAGTAAATTGACCAAAAGTCAATGTAGTTTCACAGGACAATACTGACGATTGGAAGATGTGATGATGAGACAAAATAATATTGCTTTAATAAATTTGTAAATGATCAATCAAAAATTTTCATTTATATGACAAATCATCATCAAAAAAATTTTTTTTAAATGTGTCCTAGATTTGAAGCAATAAATCTAACTGATATCCACATGAGGAAATCATAGACACTCATTTACATAAATTTTCAAAATTTTAGAAATTATACATGGATTACACCATGAGGGAATGTCGGAAGGGCAAAATTTGTGAATTATGCAAAACCCCAAGCTAGGCCGAGTTGACCCTCTTTGTGTGATAAACCAAAATTTCCCCAAAATTGAAAATTTTTAAGAAAAGCCTAGAGGAAACTCTTGCTTTAACTTCTAAAAAAAATAAAATCTCTACTAGAACCATAAAAGGCATGCACATTTTAGAGATTATGAAAATATTAAAATTTCATTTATTATGATATATTTTTTTATATATCTTTTTTATTTATTTTATACTTTTTGTCTCTATAAAATCATAAGTTACTTTAAATAATTAATTAGGATCCTAATATAAAAATAACATCACTTCCAATAACGTTCAGCATAAAAATAGTTAAGCTTTCATAAAATAGGGTTGTGCCCTTCATTTAGATTTTTTTTTTTTTTTTTTTTTTTTTTTTTTAATAATATTTGTAAAATTAATTAGTGACAACTGAATTTGAAAAAATTAATCAAAAGTTACCATTCAATGTTTAACAGATCTGTTGACTAGTAAAACCATTTAAATAAATATGTAATATGCTTCGTTATCTTTTAGGATAATATGGCAGCCAACCAAACATATCCCGAACAAATCCGGGTTGGCAAGTCCCTGATTTGTTTATCAACCAAGCATGAAAAGTGATAAGTTGTCACAATATTTAAAATAGAATTAATCTCATCAAATGAATTATTAAAATTTTAAATAGAGAAACAGATAAAAAATTAAAAACAGGGTTAAAATTTAACAATTGTAAAAAGGGTAAACAAAGGATAAAATCATATAAAAAGCCAAAACATTATTTTTGTCCTGTTCTAATGAGTTTGCTGACATGGACCTTTATTTTTTTTCCCGAAGAATCATTTACATCCTGAATGACATAATTATCATTCCATCGTGTCTCCAAAATTCTAAAAGGCTCTGAATTTTTTGGTTGAAAAGTAGAGGAAGGTACAAAATTCTTTAAATACACCATGTCTCCAATTTTTAATTTGGGAGGTTTCCTACCTTTGATGTATTTTTCATTTTGAGTAAAATATCTCTTCTCATTTTCTTTAACCATTTCTCTAGTTTTGGAAATATGCTCTTGTAACTTTTTAAAATAAATATGAGGTTCATAGCATCTTTAGGAGCATGAAAAGTATCTATAGGTAGATTGAGATCCCTACCAAGAAACAAATTAGCCGGAGTGAAATTTGTGACAGAGTGCTTTGAATTATTATAATGGAGGATGAAAAATTTAAGTCTATCTGACCACTCAATTACTTGATCAGCCAGAGAAGCCACAGATTCTTTTAGAGAGCGATTAATTCGTTCAACAAGCCCATTAGATTTCGGATAATAAATGGAAGAGTGCCTGTGCTTAATGCATACAGATTTCAAAAATTCATTAAATTCAGTTGATTTAAAATAACCAGCATTATCAGAAAGAAGTATTTTGGGTATGCCATAACAAGAAAAATAATCATTTAAAGTTTTAATTATAGAAAATGAAGTGACATTAGCAAGAGGAATTGCTTCCAAAAATCTCGAGTAGTGATCAATAATTGTTAAAATAAAAAATTTGCCATCATGTGACCTAGGAAGTTTGCCCACAACATCGATAGCAATCATTTCACCCAGAGCCAAATCAGATTTAGGAATAAAGGAAATTTTAGTTTCAGTTTGCTTAGTTTTGTGCGGTAGACATTGATTACAAGAATTTACAAAATTTTGTATGTCTTTGACCATACCATGCCAAAAATAGTGTTTTGATGCCATCTCCACAGTCTTGGCGATTCCAAAATGGGATTGATGAGCTAAAGCAATGCAACTATTGATTAGGGTTTTAGGTATTAAAATTTTTTTAGATCTATTGACTCTTTTAATTTTCTTTTTAGCAATCATTAACAAATTATTATCTGGATTAATTGAGTAGGCGGAGTTAGACATTTTATTATTTATTATTTTTTCTCTGATATCTTTAAGTTTTTCATCATTTAATTGTTCTTTTAGGATATTCTCGGTTGTTAGGGAATCATTACTAGGTATAAAAATATTTAATGCATTAACAATTAAGTTATGGTTGTCAGGGGGGTCAACAACTCGAGACAAGAAATCTGCTGGATTCACCAAACCTGGGATATGTTCCACTTTGTAATTGAAGCCTTGTAAATACATAATCCATCTAACAATTATTTCTGATCTTTTTTCTAATTTCATATGGTAAGTAAGAGCTTTTGCATCAGTTAAAATTTTAAATTGTCTACCATAAAGATATTCATAAAAATGTTTAATAGAAGAGTAAATAGCATAAAATTCTCTTTTAATAGATGGATAGTTAGATTCACCTTTATTTAATTTTTTTTGAATAGAACTCAACAGGATAAAATTTATTGTTGTCTTTTTGTAAAAGAATCCCTCAAATTGCATGTTTAGAAGCATCAGTAACTAAAAAAACTTCCTTATTTTCATCGAAATTCTTGACCGTTGGATTGTTGAGAAGAATATTTTGGATTTTTAAAAATAATTCCTGATATTCTTTACTCCAAACAAGTTTTACATCTTTTCTAGTTAAATTAACAATTGGCTGGACAATATGGGCAAAATTAAAAATTAAATGTCTGAAATAATTTATCATTCATAGAAAACTTTGAACTTCTTTTACATTAGTAGGTACTGGAAATTTATTTATTTTGTTTATGTTATCTGGAGCTGGAGAATGACCATTTTGGTGTAAATTAAAACCTAAATAAGTAATAACTTCCTGACAAATTGCATTTTAGCTGGATCTAAAGTTAAATTAAAGCTTTTAAGTCTGTCAAAAACCTTTTGAAGCCATTCTAACATTTCATCTATTGAATTTGCAGCTACAATTATATCGTCCAGAAAATATTGCACATTTTTGCCTCTTAATGGGTCCAAACAATTATTAATTAAAGTATGAAAATATGAGGTACTATTGAGTAAACCAAACGCCAATCTAGTTAGTTCAAAATTACCATAATCAGTAGCAAATGCCAACTTATGTCTATCCTTCTCTTGCAAAAGAATTTGAAAAAAGGCAGATTTTAGATCTAAAACTGTATAAAACTTTTTGCCTGAAATATTTTGAATAACGTCATTAATTCTAGGTAAAGAAATTTTGAATGGTTCTGTAATTGCATTTAACAAACGATAATCTATAACCATTTTAAACTTTAATTTTTTTGGATCATCATTAGGCAGGGATTTTTTTTTTTACAAATAATACAGGAAAACAATAATTAGATGAAGAGTTTTGTATAATGCCAGCTTTTAAAAGATCATTAATTTCTTTACGAGCTAATTCTTGAGCAATTTTAGGAATCGGATAGGGTTTGGTTTGTAAAGCAAATTCATGGAGGAGTTTAAATTCAGGGGCAACTTTATCCGTACATCCTAAAGTGTCATAAGACGAAGAAAAAACAGCAGAGTTATCCAACAAAAAGCTAAGAAGACATTTTTTATCAGTATCAGGTAAGTGGTCTAAATGAAATTGATTCGGTTTTAATTCATTTTTCCTAAGTTCCAACATTTCTTGAGATATGAGAGAATTAACTTGGTAGATTTCATTGCAGTTATTGGAAGAAATTTGTTCATCAGAAATAGGTTTAATGTGGCCTAGTTTAGTTTTTTTTCTAAGAATTATATTTTTATCACTATTATTGTGAACATACATTAAGATTATATTTTGTTTATTTGGTTTATGGAGGCTATATTCTAATTTTAAAGCTGAATTTTTATTGTTGGGACAAAATAAATAATTTAGTGAGTTATTAATTTTATGCACTGGTTTAAGTTTGATTATTTTGCCTTGATTGGGTCTTAAAGTGACTTGATTAACAAGTTTTACAAAATTATTGGAAATAGAATGAAAATCTTCTGCAACCGAAACAATGTCATTTAAAAGTTGTGAATTATTATCATTAATCAAATTATCTGTTTCAGGACCGTGCAAATCATCAGTAGAAGTATTATCATTGCATATATTATTATTATCTATGTTTACATTTTCAAAATCAGAATTATCAAAATTATTTACATTGGAATTATCAAAATTAGAAGTACTAGAATTAAATTTATCAGTATTAGAGTTTTTATTTGGAGTAAGCAAAGGATCTGGAATTTTATTGTTGAAGGGGAAAGTTAAATTATTCATGACTAGCTGTTGATTCGCAGAATCCAAAAGCAGTTTGTTACGATTCAAAAAGTCATAGCCTAGGATAATTTGATAATTAGATTGCCAATTTTCATTTGTGATAAAAAAAACATTAGTAAACCAGGTGTTTTGAATTTTGAATTTGAGTTGTACTGTTCAAAAAAAAGGAATGGATGAATTATTGATAGTTTTGATTTTAACAGCTCTAGAAAGAAAATTAAATTTAGTATATTGCTTTAATATTTTGATTGTTTGAGGTTGAATTAGAGATAAATTAGCACCAGAATCAAGGAGAGCATCAAAGGAATGTTTACCAAAATTAAGTTTAACTATAGGTAATTCTGCATTGTTTATGGTACAACTCATCAAGTTTTTATAAGACACTGTGTCGTTATGACTAATGTTAAAATCCCCAATATCATTAAAAAAAGAAAAAGGTTCTGGATTGAAAAGGGGGGGGGAGCTATATACAACATCAAAAATATCCGAACCCTCTAGAAGTTTAAATTCCTTGAACGATTGTAAGGTCTATAAAAATTTCTGCCTCTACCTCTGTTAAAACGCCTAGAGTTTTGAAAGCCTCTAAAATTCTGAAAGCCCCTACCTCTACCTCTATTTACATCATCTTGCTGATTGGGAGGGGGTTGGAGTACAAGTTAGGGGGTGGAAAATTGTGCTGAGTACCAAGAAAATGCCAACAATCTTTGGCAGAATGGTTTTTCCCACATATTTCGCATGCTAACTTTTCTTGTTTTAGTTTTTTTATAGTGAGGGTTAATTCTTCAATTTGCTTGGACTGGGTATTTTGCTGTTCTAATATAGAATTGAAAAGTGAAGAGTCATTGCTAGTTGAGGGTACAGCACATATGTTGTTAAACTCAAATTCTTTTTGATTCAATGCATTTTCTATGTGGACTGCTTTATCTACTAACTCATCAAAATTTTTTTAACCAAATTTGAGTAACTCCACTTTAATGTCAGAACGTATATTTTCGACAAATTTGGAAACCATTAAGTGAGATTTGAATTGTTCTAATTCTACGTTTCCTTTTGCGTCTGGTGACACGTTGTTAACTATTGTGGTTATTTCCTGAGCAAAATTTTTCACACTTTGATTTGGTTTATGGGTTAGTTTGGCAAAAAGGGCGGAAGATTCATGGAAGTTAATTTTTTTTTTCAAATTTTTTGATCAATAATTTTGACACTTTCTCAAAATCAGATTCATCTGAAACCGTTTTATCATTCGATAAAAAATCTAATGCTTTGCCCTTGCAAAGTAATCTTAGGAGTGTTACCCTGTTCTTCGAATTGACATTTTGAATTTCGCAAATGTCCATGATGTTTTTCAAAAAAATTCTAACATCTTCGTATTCCTCGCCTTGAAATGGCGTAATAACAGACATTAGTGTGTGAAAAAGTGCACGTTAACCCGCCATAATGAAGTAAAATTGAAATCAAAGTAAAATATATTATATAAATGCAATATGAATACACAAAAAAATTTTAAGCCCTAAATTATATCTGAAAAAAAAAAAAAAATAACCCTATACACATCTAATACAAAACATCAATGCATAAAAATAAATATAAAATAAATTACCAAGAAAATAAAACACATAAATCAATGAAAAAGTAAATCACCGAGAAAATAAATCAATAAAAAATATTGAACACTTTTTTTTTTTTTTCTTAGGTATTCACATGAATAAATAAATAAAATTTTATTAAATTTAAACTTAATGATAAAGAATTGAATTCCAAAAATATTAACACCGAAACACCGATCTCCGATCCCATGAAATGGTCGATCGGCACCAAAAATGCTATAAGTTGTATTTGGGGATTCACTATCCCCAACCCCCGAGATAAACCCCCGAGAGGGCTGCGCTGGGCCACGCACGTCTATCTCCTACGCTGGTCTCTCTAAAAGTGTCAAATATATCAGAATATCGCCGTCCCCCTCACGGCAGCGCGCGTGCGCTCAGCCAATCAGAATCTCGCATCACCCGACGCTCGGAATGATCGAGAAAAAACATGCGTCATCAAGGGACAGATGCGGAGATTTCGGCGGGAAATTTGTACCAAAACGAAGCTTCCAGAATGTCGTGGAACATTCCGAGCCCTGATGACTCATGTCCAGCTTCTAGGAGGTACCGGGAAAGAAAATGGCGATGCTCAAAAATGAAAAGTTAGCGATTGTTATATATAAAAAAAACAGAAATTAAGCTTGAATTTAAAATAGCATAAATTGCGAATTATACGATTAAAAGACCAGGCGATTACATGAAAATGATCTACATTTAAAATTAAGACTGATTAATATAATTTTAAGAATGAATAATTAATAAAATAATTTAGAAAAATATTATTTTGTATATTGCTTTTATGTCAAATAGTGAAGCTGCGATGTATAAAATGAAAATACTGGATTGATAGGATATATTAATGAAATTATGGAAAATTAAAATTATTTTTTTTTTTGAAATGACTATTAATTAATTAATTTTTCTTAAAATAATGATCTGAATTTTTTTAGAATAAAAATAATCTGAAAATCATCCCCACATCCTAGCATACAACACATAAATAAAAAATCACATATGTTTGGTTGCCTGAAAAGAGTAAAGGATATTTCCAGGTCATCTGTGCATTTAGTTAATTTTTTTCAATTTTGTCACTTATACCCCTTGGCTTCTGGGATCCTCATATATGTATATATATACACCTATCTCAAATCTTAATAAATATATATATTTACTTTATATGACTGGACTCTTTCAATTGTAGGCATTTTGTCGAATATTTAACAATATGCTTATTGGATTCTTCTGAAACTTGAGGATTGTAAAGATCATATTTGATCTCATACTTATCAATGTCCATTTTATAAGGTGGTAATTTGGTAATTAGAGGGCCGACAAAAAATTAAAAGAAAAATATTAATATTTGGAATCACCCTGTATATTAAAATGCACAAAATGATCTATCACTGCCAAATAGAAATATATTGATACTGTACAATATATCCTACTTAGAGGTTTGCACGGGCCGGAATTTCCAGGCCCGGCCCAACCCGTAGGAAAGTTATTTCGGCCCGGCCCGGCCCGTTATAAAACTCAAAAGTTCGGCCCGAGCCCGGCCCGGCCCGTTTGAATTTTTATATTTTAGGCCCGGCCCGGCCCGTACAAAAATCAGCGAAAACAGGCCCGGCCCGTTTTGGCCCGTCACAATTTCTACGATTTCTAAAAAATTCAGATTTTTATCATATAACTAAGATTAATTTAAAGAATACTGCATACATATCTATGGAATGTTTTTACAGTACAGTAAATGTTTTACAGTTTTTACAGTACAGTGTCAATACAGTAAATACACATTAACAACATTAATGATTACTTAGATTCTTAGGTTTTCAACATTCGAATAAAGATTCATTAAAAAATTAATATGGCTTAGAAAAAAAGAAAAAAGAAAGAAAGCTAAAAACATTGTTAATTTTAAAGTTGTTTAACAAAAGAAGATTTATAAATATATTTCTATATCATTTTATTATAAATTTCAAATCCAAATTCATTCTTAAATTCAACGAAGCTACTTTCTGATACATTTCTAAATTCATTTTTCCCCCCTCAGAAACGCATAAGATTAGCAGATATCTTTATTCAGAGGCTATATAATCGAATAGCGTTATCCATTTTTTGATACAAGCAATTTAAGAATACTGCAAACAAATAAAATACTGTCATAATTAGCGTTTTGAATAGAGTTTCCGGAAGCAATAGCAAAGGAAAGAAGAAAAACCTGCAATCATTTGAGAAACTATTATATCTCAACAAGGTTATACAAGTATTTTATTTACCAAAAATGAAAAACGCTATTCGATTCCAAATCCCTTCAATAGTTAGTCTTATCACTTTTACACTTTTACAATTTAAAATTAATCAGAAAATATGTCAAACTTTCGCATTATTGAGAAATTAATTCAAAAATCATCAAGAAGTATATATCTGAAGACTAAGCTAACATAAGTTCTTTAACTCTGTTAATAATTTTATAAATCATGTTTTCTGCCAATAATTAAGTCTAGTACCGGTCCGGCCAGTCTATGTATAGAAAAATAGTGCAAGCGTGATCTCGGACCGGCATGAGTCAACTAAAAAAATATTAAAACGGGTTACACATCATGTAATTCTCCGATGCCGATACACTGTGCATTTTTATATTGATGCTGTCAAACTAGTATGGCCACATTTATACTTATTCTCGTTAAAACCATTTTCGTTGACAATAGCTCATATATTTATCGTTTCTGCTTAAATCTTGCCCGAAAATTTTTTTTATCGGCCCGGCCCGGCCCGTTTATGTTGTTTGTCGGCCCGGCCCGGCCCGTTGAAAAAACTATTCTAAATCTGCCGGCCCGGCCCGTTAGAAAATTCGAAACGACTCCGCCGGCCCGCGGGCCGGGCCGGGTACGGGCCAGGCCCGGGCCTGTGCAGACCTCTAATCCTACTGAATTTTGTAAGAATAGCAAGCATAATATTCATAGAAAAATAGCAATTTTTTGAAAAGTTAAAAAAATTCTTGCATGTTTTTAGCTCATATCATGCAAAGTTTTCAGCCAAATTTAATGCCAGTTTCAGTAAACTGGTTAAACAGTTTGTACTTATATCATTATTATTATTTTACAGCTGATTTTGGCTTTTGTGCACAAATATCTCCTGAACAAAGTAAAAGGACAACTATGGTGGGCACACCCTATTGGATGGCTCCTGAAGTTGTTACTCGTAAACAGTATGGACCTAAAGTAGATATTTGGTCACTAGGAATTATGGCCATTGAAATGATTGAAGGTGAACCTCCTTATTTAAATGAAAGTCCTTTAAGGGTGAGTATAACATTATATATGTATTGTTCTACATACTTCTTTTATTGCTTAAATAATTTATTATAGGTCTATAAAAAGCAAATAAACTTTTCTTTAAAAGAAAAAACAGATTTTAGGTATCTGATTTACAGCTAAAAACTTTATGAACAGGTGTTATAAGTTAATAAATCTGTATAATTTTCTTGTCTTTCTCTATAATCTGAATCCTACATATAATCCTTTGTATATAAACAAGTCAGAGACAATAAATTTCTGGAATGGTCTTATGCATTCATGCTGGTATTCATTAGAGAGGAAATACAGTCGGCACTCATTTTTGTGAATTCGTAGAGAACACTCAAATGGCTCATAAAATAGAAAGTTCGTCCCCTCTTCATATATCATGCAATATTTCAAGATTATTTATTCTGAAATAAAGTAATACATGTATTTTTAAATATATGAAATAAATGGAAATTTATGTGCTGAAATAAATTTAGCACTCAGAAGAACATGTTATCAAGTCTTGAAAATATTACATGCGAAAACATAGACTGTATTAGTACTTAATAGATGAAAATACATAGATAAAAAATTAGGAATGGAAATAATCACTTATCTTTTTTTGTTTTTTTTAAAAATCATATTTTGGAAAATACATGTTTTCATTTTATCTATGCTTGAAATCATTTCACAATTATTGTTGTCTACAAAAAAGTGCCTTAGCCCATTCAGCTACTTGTTTGACAGTTGGTGGTTGGGTTATTTCACTTTCTTCTTGTTCAAAATCTGAGAGGTCTTCTTCCTATTCCTTCGTTGTGACAGCAATAATTTATTCTACACTGATGTCGTCAGCTATGTTTTAAATATTGTAGTCGCTTGAACATCATTACAAGCACATATTGACAAATTCACTGCACCTAGAACATCAATTTCACATGGCTGTTCCAGCTCCAAGCCCATGACTACTCTTTGCAAAAAGCACTTTTCGAAATCTGTGCTTGAAACTGTTAATCACACCCTGATCCATCGGCTGTAAAATTGATGTTACATTAAAAAAAAAAAAAAAAAAAAAAAAAAAAAAAAAAAAAACTGCAGAATTATGGAAGTTAAGCTCACAAAACAGAGATTTTTATAATTTGTAGTTCGTAAATGGGAGCAAAAAATTACATAGCGTCTATGGAAATGTATTCAGGACCACTCTCTAGTTTGTAAAATTGCAAGTGTTCCCAAAAAAGAGGATTGTAAAAACAAACGTCTACTGTATCTTTTTTGGAGGTTGGCAGCACTGATAAGGAAAATACACAGGCTTCTGGAATTCATTTCTGGTATTGTCACCATTAGGTGTTGATTATTTCTCACAAAGTGAATTTTTCATCATTCTTTTTCATTACTCTCCAGAATAATATTATTCTTTCCAATAGCACTCCCCATTTCTTATTCTTCTATTGATTTCTTTCATGATACTATTATCCGATGATATTTCCTGTCCAAGTTTCACATAACTTATCACTTCTTTTATCTCAGTATTGTAGTCAATTTTCTTTTTTTTTGTGCAAATAAATTAAACATCACCTTTAGCTTTTTTTTAAATTGATATATATATATATATATATATATATTACAATTTTTTAATAAACCTGATTAATTAAGAAAAATTTTTTTTTCAGGCATTATATCTTATTGCAACCAATGGTAAGCCTGAAATAAAGGATAAGGATAAATTATCGCCAGTTTTTCAGGACTTCCTTGACAAGTGCCTAGATGTGGATGTTGACAATCGATGCTCTGCAGATGAGTTATTAAAGGTAAATTTTAACAACTTTTATATTCTGTTAACAATTAATTTATTAACTGCATATGACATGAATTTTAAAATATAGAAGAAATTCACATCTTGGTAAATTGTGATAAAAAAATCAAAAGAGAGCGATTCTCCAGATCCTAAATTCTTCCAATGGATCATGGTATATTTCAGTTGTACCAATCAGAGTGCTCAGCAACTTGTGCAAAATCCTTCCAACATACTATTCCAGATATCTCTGTTACAGTTTATGAAACTGGATTTTTGTGAATGGCAATAATTACTTTAGACATTCAAACATTTATTGCCATGTTTGCAAAATGGTTGACGTTGGTAGCATGCAGAGCCATGCAAAGTGGGAATGAAATAGGGTGCAGAAATTGAGGGAGTGCCAAATTTATATTATTATTGTCATTTGTGTCTGCCTTAAAAACATACATCCTCAAAATAGCATGTTGCTTCTTTCTTTGAATCCAAAAGGAATACAATACTATTAGATTTATTTTTTCTACATGTGTTTTCTAGATCCCTTTTGCCAAAATACAAGTGCAATGTTCTTTTATATTATTTGTTAAAATTAAAACCTTTTTAAGGTTCAAAATAAACTACAAGGATGTATTCAATAGAATTTGTGTGTTGACACTTTTCAATTTTATTGACACTTTTCACAAAGAGAAATGGTGATGGGGGGAGATTAAAACTTTGCCCCAGGTGTAATTTTCTTTTTGCACACCGCAGGTAGCATGCATCATAAATTAAATATAGTTAAAGCATGAGCACAAGACTTTTAATTTCGGACCTGATTTCAATCTTGAAAAGATTTTTAAATGATAATAAATTATACATTATGTATTTAAACTTAACTAAGAAAACTTTTATTCAAAATGATCTACTTTTAGCTATAGTGCAAGGCAGTAAAAATCTTTTAGCTCATCTCAGTTGTATTGTACCCAGGGTCCGACAAACCCAGGTGCCAGTTTGCCTGGGTGACTAAAAAATTCCTTTTGACAATTAATTTTTATCTGTAACAGGGGTGATTGTTTTCAAATTATATACCTGAATTCAATATTTTTAAAATTTACAGTACCAAATTTCACTCAGATCAGCAATATGTAGTATAAAGTTTTACCTTGTGAAAAATAGTACCATATAAGCATCATTCAGAAAGTTTTTAAAACTTTTTCAGTCCATTAGAGTTTAGAAACTCTCTTTGTAACTTCAAAACCTCAAGCTTGCTATTCGACTAATTTTAAATTGTTTTTGTTTCAGCATCCATTCTTAAAGTTGGCTCAACCTCTAGCAAGCCTTCATGACCTAATTATTGCAGCCAAAGAGGCCACTCGATGTCGTTAGTGAACAACTCAAATACTCTACATGTAAACTTCTGTGCCTCAGGGTTTATGCACATTTTTATAGCCCTAACTCGGAAGCTCTTCCAGCTTCACTTTGTGTGGCAACTGCCAAGTAACTTGGTCACCACTATCAAGTGGACATAACTCTCCTGGAGCAGCTGTCAACCAAAAACACAGGCCTACTAAATTATTCTCATTTGTGGGTTTTTAAATTACCTACTTAAGTTTTTATGAATTTTTATGTAAGTTATAGTAAACTGTTTTTTCTTCTATAGAAAAATGGTAATAGAGAAATGTAAATATTTCTCTCTTTCAATTGAAATTAGATTTTATAACTCAGTCTCACAACATTTTAATGAATAATAATTTTTTGCTTACCTTGTTTTGAAAGTTGGATAATTGAAAATTATACAGTGCATAATATTAAATTGTCTAGTTTAAAACTTATAAAAGAACAACTGGGTTTAAAAGTAAATTTTACGTGCCTTCAATTTTTCTACGTTATTTATTTTCTGTGTTATTTAATAATTATAAAAATTTCTTTTTTTTTTTTTTAATTACACCCTAAAAATAAAAAAATAAATGCTTAGTGTCATTAAACTTTAAACTGCCTTTTAAAATAAATGAGCTAGCTAAAAGTAGATCAGTATTTTTAACCTTCAAATTCTCTTTTTAAAAACGTTCCAAAAGAAGAAAAAATTATCTTTACTCAGTTATTCTATCCTGATTTTTTAATTATATGTTTAAATGTTGGCTTTGCCAGTTCTCAAAAAGAATATATTTTTTTGATTGCCTATTTTTTTTCTAGCTTTTTATGTTTTATTGTTACTATTTTACAATTATAATTATTCATGTTTAGTTGTCTTTAATATCCCTTAGTAATTGCAATATGTTTTTCTGACTAAATTTGCAAAATAGCTAATTTCATAGTCTAACATATATTCCACCCTATGATGGGCAAAATAAAAGAAATGTAGGCCTGTGTCATTGCTGTATTTTTGCATATAAATAAACAAATTATATATATATTTAGAAGACTTGTCTATGGTTATCAAACCATGGAATATAATGTGATATATTTACTGCGAATGTTTCAGACTGATGGAATGTATGAGGTGGTCAGTTGCTTTTTGATTGGTATTAGTATGCTGTATGTAAAATATATTTTAAAAGTATGGATGAACATAAATGTATGCTGTCTAAAAATAGTTGATCTATGATATCAAAACATATTTTTTTTTCCTTTTGTATTTGAACGATGTGGACGATTCTCTGTGGGGAAAAAGAAATTAAATATTAGGGACAAAATAAAAAATGTAAATATTTTTGCTGAAAGTTTTAGGATCAGCATTTTTTTTAGAGTTAGGGTTCTCAAACTTGAAAATATGATTCAGAAATCTGCAAGAGTATTTTATTCAGGTTGAAAAGCATAATAATTGAATTGAATTTTTCTGCCTGAAATATACAGGTTAAATTGTTTTCTGTACAGTGTGTGTTATAGTTATTTTAATGTATAAATAAAAATTTTAGAAGAATCAGGCAATACATTAATTTACTCAGAAATAGTTACTGTCATATAACTCATGGAAATTTACTTATTAATTAGTTTTTTATTTTATTTTAATTACCATAAAAAAGTTTTTCATATTGCTTTAAATAGCGATGTGTATATATATTTTTTAGTTACCTACAATGTATACATGGCTGTCATGTTAATTCAGATATTTAAATGACGAATATTAAAAGTTTGAGAACCCCTTTTATCATAGAATGATTTTCAGTTAATTATTGGATAGCTTTAGGTAATTTTAAGCCTTAAATTTGTTAGTTTTTAAACGAGTTAATAGTTTTGTCTTCGAAAATAGCAATTAGTGCATTTTAAGTAAGCATCATATTTTTAGCCAAATTAAGTTTTCTCTCTTTAAATTTTATGAAAATTGTATATCTTTACAGAGTACACTAATTTCTTAAAATTTGCACTTTTTGAATTTTTATTCATTTATTTCTTAGAAAGAAAAGTGTGCAGTTGTTTAAATGCCTCATATTGTTTCATTACTTGAAATTTAAATGATTGCAGCTTAAAATTATTTATTGTCAGTATAGCAATTATATTTTGTTTGTATAATTCTGCTTTATATATATTTATATGAGATTCTTATTTAAAAAACAAAACAAAACAATTCAAAAGTACTTTTTATGAAAATGTTTTTAATATTTCATTGTTGTATTGTTTATTTCAGCATTTTTGTAATTATATTGTATAAAAAGTTTTTCCCTGCCTTCTTTTTGCATATTTGGCAGCTATTTTGAATTTAATTTGGTAAAAATATATTTATTGCTATTACAATTTTTTAGTGTAAGTTTGGCCTTTTTCTAACCAATATTTCATTGTTTTGCATTAAATTATCAAACTATATTTTGTAGAACTTTGATTCATAATTCTTAGAATTTTCTTTCATCCAGTCAATATTTAGGTTTAACAGCCCCCTGTTTTATAGAACTGAAAATTCAATTCACATACAGAAAATACATTTCAAAATGCATTCATCAAAAATTTTTGCAGGTTACTTTTAGACAAGGATTTATTTATTTATCCTAATAGTTTTCTTTTTCTTTTTAGGTGGGGAAAGGACATGTGATACTTTAATTAGAATGCAAAATAATATTGATAATTTATAGTAATATTTAACTTTGTAATATAATAATAATAATAATAATAATTATATATATTATAGTTATTATTTAATATTGTTTTTTCATTGAATTCCTCTTTTCCTTATTTGAAATAGTAAATAAAATCCAACAAGTTGAGTGCATTATAGGTCGAATTTCTTAGCTTATAGCACGACCTATAACAGAAACTGGTTGGATGTTTTGCTTTTGTATTTTGGCTATGCACCTCTGAAGAGAAGTCTAATACAAAAGCCTTCAACAGTCTATTTATCAATTTACCTTTCTTAATTTTGGTAATCTACTCTCTATATCACTTCAAATGTTTTTAACAGGATTTCATTTTTTGTGTTAATTATACTTAAAGACAGTATAAATACTGGTTTCACTGGCTTATATACATACATATATAAATTATGTAAAAAAGATTATGGAAATCTTTATTAGCACATTGCTCGAAGAAGTGTGAGGTTAAACTAAAGTATTTGTTTTTGAAAACTGGATGATTTTATTTGTAATATTTGTTGAGTATTGATCCAATAGGACTTCTATGCATGTCCTCTTCTATAAATTATGCCCATAGACTACTTATAAAGACTTAAATGGTTGCCACTTGCAGCTGCCAAATTTTCAGCTTTTGAGCACATATTCTATTCCATTTTGTCAAGTTGTTAGAATTGCAAATGCAATGTCTGTTAATTTGGCACTTAGTTAGGTTGGGCATGTCTTGAGGTATCCTAGGTTTCTGTCAAGAAGTTTCAGGTTCAAATCTTGCTTCTTGACTTAGCTACTCATGTTAGTTTGAATTTATTTCAAACTAGAGTACTATGAGCAAAAACAGAAGCAGGGGTCCAACGGACATCAACCTACATGTATTGCTTTTCCTTATTTATTAAATGAAAGATATGCTTTTATTTACAATTATATTATGATAAAACAACCTCAGTCTTGGATACTGCTGTAATGATTGATGTGCTGTGGATTACAATTATAGTAGATTACTCATGTCACTATTGTTTTTATTTGTTGAAAATGGAGTTGTTATACATGATGTATGTATAGAACTTTTTATCACAAAGAAGAAGTGTAACTTATAACCTTTATTAGGTTGATTTCAAAGATACTTACATAAAGCATTTTTACAGGGTATAGCAATTTTATTTTTAACTATTTTCAACTGATATATCAACAAATGACAAAAGTTTGGTCATTTTAACTTTTTTGCCACGTAAATAAATTCTGCCAATAAGCTAGGGGAACTCCTGCCCCCCTTGTATTCTTATTTCATTTATTTCTTTTGAATTTAGGAATTTTTTTAATATTATTCGAACATAAATGAATTTTTTAACAAAATAGCTATTAAAAACAAAGATAGATTTGTATGACCAAAAACAAATAAAAAAATAATCTTAAAACACAATATTAAGATATGTATGGTTTCTACATAAATTTTAGGAAGTCAGTTATTTGCAATGTGTGATTTATTTTCTTGTTTATTTAATCAAGGACATAATTTTTATGTATGTCACAATATGTATATGGGATGGCTGGCACTTATCATTTACTTATTTTATTTCTTTAATTCTATTAAAGATAGTGAATCAAGGTTCTGCTATTTCCAAGTATGTTGCTTTATTTCTTATTACCCATAAATTCCTTTTATTATTTAACTTGATTTTATTGATACTGCAGGGGAAGGCAGGGTAAGACATGGCCCCTCCTTGAAATTTGAAAATTTTAATGAACATCTAATCTAGTTTTTCTAGATAATTTAAATTAGAACAGATACAAAAAAAAAAAAAAAAAAAAAAAAAAAAAAAAAAAAATGGTTGAAGTTAAAAGTGTTTTAATTTAATAAGGAATCCGTTTATCCCAAATCTCCTCCAAACAATATTCCCTCCCTTTCTCAATTTTGTTTTATTACCATAAATATTAAACATAGGAAAAGTAAATAAAATTAGTATTTGTAAATTTTATTGCATGATATTTTACAAAGTATTTTCCATTTTTTTCAAAAAATGTAACTGTAAAATTATTAAATTAATACTCTATCCCAAAAGTACACTTCTTCACATATCTTTAGCTGTTTCTAATAAAGTAAACATAATATGCAGATATGTTTGAGTTGCACATTACTTTGCATTATTCTTATTTACCTTAAGTTTTCTTATTCTGTTTTCCACTTAAAAAAGTAAATAAGAATTTGAAAAAATATTTAAACCCTTACTTTAAAATTTTACTTTTACTATTCAGTTTGTGATACATTTATCAGCTCATTATTTGTGAATGTGATTATAATTGTTTGTATGATTTTTAAGCAGCAGTTTTTAAATAATTTTCTCTTTAAATACAGAAATATATGTTCATTATTTTTGTATTACATGTGAATTTATGATAAATGTTATTGTAATATTTTTATCATTCAGCTATTTTCATTTATTTTTAAATAGAATAATGAAATGAATGTTAAGTATTTTTTGAAGTTTATATGTATATTGATTTTTAATACTAATTGAAAAGGATTAAAATAATAATAATAATAATAAAAATAAAGGATTATATAATTTTTGTTGTGTTATATTTGAAAAACCTTCAGCTAACAAAATTCTGCAATGAAAGAGAAATAATAGTGGGATTGATTGTAGTATAATTTTACACATTGCTAATATAACTTGTTAATAATGAATGTAACAGAATATAAATTGGAAAATTTATGTTGTTCAACAATTTAACTCAGTATTTTCTGTGTATTTTTTTTTTTCCTCTTTGAAAATTACTTTGTTTGAGAAGTTCTATATGTAAAATGCTGATAATTAATATTATAGACAAAAGATGTAAACTTAAAATGTTTGAATTTTTTAATATACCTTAAATTATGTACCACAATTCTTGCTTTTTAAATGATGATTATATTATTCAACACAGCTTTGAATTGTTTTTATCTTAATCTTTAATTGCAAAATAGGAATAGTCATGCACTTCTGGACCTTTATTTTATTTAGATATCTTTTCTTAAATTGAAATTTATATAAAATAACTTTTTGGTATCAATGTTAGTCTTCCTATATAGTTATGCCACAGTTATATTTATAAATCCAATTAATTTTAAAAAGCATTATTTTAGACTGAAAGAATATTTTTTTATAGTTGATAGTGTAGTTTGCAGTTCTTATAGTTAAAGACTAAAAAAAATGTTTTTTAAATATATTTTGTGTGCTAAAAGTTTATAGCTTGTTCCCTTCCCCCTTTTTTTGGTATTTTAAGACTAAATTCTTTTTTGTAAAATCTTACTTTGTAATTAAATTTATTTTGTTTCATAATTTAAACTCAACTATTAAATTTCATAAATACTATGTCAATGTCTTTTATGGTTATATAATTATAATTGTGTTCAAAACAGAGATGTCATTTAATTAAACCATTACTTCTCAAACTTGGATGTTGCCTGTATTAGAGATGGTATTCCAAGTTTGTGGTGGAATGCTAGTTATTTTAAGTAGCAGAAGTAATAATGATAAAATTGAGTGACAGAATTTAATAACAGAAATGAGTTTCTGTATGTGAAGAAAGAAAAATTACCATGAAGTTTAATCTGATTGCTCTAATGAGAGGGCTTAATTTCTTTAAAGGGTATTATAAAAAGAGTCTGTTTTATATATTCTATGTAAAAAAAATTATGTTTAATATTGCCTTTTTGATTTATTTATGAATAGCTGTACAATGTGCATTCAGATATATGTAGCAAGCATTCTACAGTTCTCCTGCCTTTAGTAAAAATTTCAAAGTGCAATAATGATTTTAAAAAGAGAAAAATGTTTTTTGATAATGTGGAACCTGTGGTTAATAAATGAATTAAGATGGTGAAATCGCCAAGAATTTTTTTTTTTTGCACTTTATGTTATGATATTTTATGTGCCATACTTTTTTGTGCAACTTATTTTAATTTGTTTAGTAGCTGGACACTAAATTATTTATTTAAAGAATTATGTAAAAAAAAAAGATGATATATTTTATAGAATTTTAAATGTCATTTTATGTGTTACAAATGTAATTGTAAAAAGAATGTTTGATGTCATATTAAATGTTATGTGAAACTATGTTAAAGTTATGTAAAATATTTAACAGTTACTTTAAATTATTTATTTTAAGACTGTCTTTGAAAGAAATATATCTCAAAGGCAGATATAATTTAAAAGGAATAAAAAAATATTTTTCCATTGATTAAAAAGTATTGTTGTTACAGTTAAAAATCGGTGATGCATTCGTTACTATGATAAATTTTTTTAGAAATGTTTTCTTTTTATTAATTTTTCATCTTTTTTCTTCTAATTTCAATTAGAAACACAAAATCATAAACTGTATGCTTTAATATACCAGCTATTTTTATTTATTTATTTTAAAATCAGAAATCATGTGATTTTATATCGAATAAAAAAAAAAAAAAAAAAAAATGTTTTGTAGTGTGTTAAAATAAATTTTAAAATTTTTTCTGTAGTTAAATTGTATTTTCTCAAATTTGTATTTTTTAAACTCTTTATTATGATCTCTATTGGAAGTTGATATGATTTGTTTATTCTTATTATTTACTCACTTGTGTTGAAGCCGATTGCATATATAATTTTAACTGAATAATAATAAAAAAATCTTAAGGCAGCATTTAATGTGATTAAATACTTTATTAAATCAAAATGTCTTATTAAGTCCAGAGTGTAATACTTGTTTTATGAATATTAGATAGTAAGAAGTATATGAATGGCAATCATTTTCAGTCAGTTATTTAAAAAATCATTTGACAAATCATATGTATATGTTATACTGCTATTTTTTCTTAAAAAGTAATTGTATGTTACTGTTTTAGTTTGTTTTTATTTTTATTTTTCTTATTTTCCGTAGTAATTTTGTTTATAAAATATTAAAATAAAGATTTATTTGAGTATGATGTCCAAAGCATATAAAAGAACTCATGTATAAAATAATTTTTTTAAACAAACTGTGTTAATTTATACTTAAATATATATGTGTATGAAAATTTTTTGCATATTTGTAGATAACTATGATTGTTCACTAATTTATATATACTTCAGTTTGTAAATAAACTGCATATCATTCTTAATACAGCTATATATCATGTAAAAAGAGAAATTTTTGTTACATATTTTCATAATATAATCTTTATTTCTCTCAGCTTTAATTCAAATGCTTGTAGTTGTTTCTTAGTTGTTTGCTTTTATTTTTATATATATGAGTAGTACACTTGTAAAAGTTTTTGATCATAAGGAATGCTTGTGGTGAAGTTTTATTTAAAATTTTTGGTATTTAAGCTTATAACCTTCAAATTCTGAGAAATAAAATGCAATTCAAAGATTTTTCAACTAATATTGAAAAATTTTATGGCTTTTATTTGTATTTCATTTTTTTTTCATACTATTCTGGTTGACAGAATTATATTAATAGTTGTTTGTTATAATAATTCTAAAAGATCTAGCAAAAATTGAAGGGTAAATCAGATGTATAAAAGGAAAAATCATATAACACCACATTGTTGCAATTTGCTATTTAAAGTATTAAGTTTTGTTTAGATGTTAATTATTAAATTGTAGCAATATGTTCAAAAGATTATTTTATTTATTTATTTATTTATTTTTTGGGGGGGGGGGGGAGGGGCATTATATAAAATGGGATGACATCAGTAAAAGATCTGGAAATTCACAATAATTTGGTCAGTGATACTACAATGTGTTGCCAGCTATATTTTGTTATGAAGCATCTAACATGGTATTGCTTGGACATGTATGATGGTTGCTTCTAGCATTTACCATAATGTCCTAATTTATTAGTTTTTTTTTTTTTTTTCTTTCAAAAGCTCTTTAAAATATCTTCTGTGTTAACTTATAAATGAATACTCAGATTCAGCTTGCCATATGACATATATTTTCAATTAATTAAATAAATTGTTACCCATTGTTTTTATGAGCTTTTCGCTTATTTTTGTACACTTCGTTTGACCTTTTTTATTTCCAAGATACTTTAGAATGTTCCTGTATGTTTATTCAATTGTATCCTATTGTCCTTTATAGCTCATATTCTATATATATATATATATATATATATATATATATATATATATATATATATATATATATATATATATATTTAAAATTTTATTTTTAAAATTTTATAAATTATTTTAAATTTAAATGTATTTAAGTATTGAATTGATCTTGAATTAAAAGCTTATATTACTGATTATTCTGATTTATTTTGGTTCTTATTCCTTTGAACAATTCCACAAGCATCCTCATTCAATAATTTAAAACTTTTATTAGTGTTTAGTGTTCTACATTTTTGTTCTACATACTCTAGTCATAACTTTAAAGTAATGCATCTGAAAGATATTTTTTATTCTATTTCATGTTTTGAAAGCAATAAAAAAATTTGCTAAAATGAGTTGTCATTTTTTATTTATTTTTAAATGGTTATTTATAAAATATTTTACTTTTTCAAATGATTATGCTCCATTTTTAAAAGCTTTGTATGAAATATAGAAATAATCTTGATTTGATTTTTTCCATCCTCAAACTTTATTGTCCATTTAGCATTGTATAGTTTTTTAAAATGTTTAATTAATGTACATTATTTGAGATTATACTTTTGTATTATTTATTGTTGTTATCATTCTGTAAGTGCCATCATGGCTATTTTAATTTGAGATTAAATGTGAATTTTTTCCATAATTGGAATTTTCTTTTTTTTTTCATTCCATTGATACTTAATTATGGATGCAATGCGAATTTTGTATCGAAGAGATCTAGACACATTCAAAAAATTTTATTTATTTTTAGAAAATCGAGTTTTTATCTATATTTTTTAGTTCAAAGTTAAATGCAACACATTTAACCCATTTCTTCTGAGAATTTTTTCTTGTTTTTAAATATAAATTGCTTGGTTGCAACTAGTATTTTATAAAATTGTAATATTTATTTCATTTAATTTATTATTAAACAAAATTAATATAACTAAAAAAAAAAGTTTGTAGCAATTTGAACAACATTCTGCCAATGCTGCTTTGCAGGAAATCCTGTCATTCAAATAATATGGATTAATATTAACAATGTTTTCTTTATTTATAAATTTTTTTATTCAATTCAGAAAGTAAACTGTTCAACTGAAGTAAAAGTTGCAGCTTTTCTTTTTTGTCCTTTTTTCTCTTAATGTATATATCCCTTCTTGTTTACTTAAACTACTAAAATTAGAGGGACTATAGAGGTCTGGGAACTTTCTAGATTAGTGAAATAATTATGAAGATATTGTGTTCAGTAATTATTTGTTCTGAGTACTTTCAGTGTAGTCTTTTTTGAAATCAAAATACATTTGAGGCATTCAGAATCAAAGGCATCAAGTCCAAAAAATATCTAGATATATTTGAAGATAACACAGAAGCTCATAAGACTCATTTGTTAACCACATATCAATCCAGGACTTGGTTTGTTACTATACCATATAAATTAATTGTCTATGCTCTTTTGAGCAAGAATTCATCATCAACTCAGTTGACGAAACAAATGAACTTATTCCACTTTCATTATGAATGTCTTATTTGCCAATCCATCAGCATTCTGATAACAGAGTGTATCATTTGTTTATTGGTTTCTGGGATAAATTCAACATGTCTGTGTTGCTCTTCCTCCAGTATTGCTGGCTAATATAAAAAGCATAGCTTGTTATTTTTATAGGTTTGAAATGCAAAATATAATTGCATTAAATGAGAAATAATGAACCAGTATTTATAAATCTCCAAGTACAATAAATACTAGTTAAAATATCATGCAAGTGATGAAAATAATTAGATTAAATTTTTTTCACACAATTAATCAATTGGTAAATAAATCATAACAGTTGTAAATTTCCAAGTAGGTCAAAAATGTTTTGGCCAGGATTTGAACCAGGGATAGTTTAGCTGAAGCCTCCAATGCTCTACTAACTGAGCCATTCCAGGCAAATTCGGGACTAATTAATCAAAATTGTTACTAGGGATGCACCGAAGATTCAGTATCTATTCGGTATTCGGCCATGTTATCAAACATTCGGTTAGGCCGAATATCAAATTATTCGTTTCAGACGAATATTTGACTTAGCCAAATATGAAGATATTCGGCTAAATCCAATATTTAATAAAATCTTTTAAAACACATTTTCTTGCTTTTCCAAAGTAAGTCCTTAAACAAGAAAGAAAAACTTTTGAGATTAGCAATAGCTATCAAGGCAGACAGTTTTTGTTCATGAAATCGTAATCTACTTATTGAGTCATAAGTACACTGCATTTCATTTAACTCTAAGTCAAACTTGTGTGTTCGTTTGTTGCTTTAACAATAAATAAGATACCATAACTATATTTTCAACTCATATGCTTTGATTTCCATAAAATATGATATGATGGGAAGGTTCGAAAATGCCATCATTCATAAGTAAAGTACTATGAGCTAGAAATTCCTTTATTCAGAATTAAGTTGAAAGTATTTGTACTTTATATTGAAAAAAATCTGCCTTGAGTTATTTAAAAAGGAAAATTATGAGACTGTAAAGTTTTTCTTTAACCATTTTTTTTATTATTTCTCTTTGATTTTAAAATGTTTGTTTTAATCCGTTGAAGAAACCATGAAATTTAAAATTTTATTAATTCAAAAAGTCTCATAATTGTGCTTCTTAATGGGGGCTCGGGTTGATCGATACGGAAAAACATGAAAATAGAGCTCTCGCTTCGAGTCCATATAAAAACGGAAGTATTCAATGTAAGTAATTTAAACTTTCTGATATTTTAAAGCTATGTTTGTAGTCTTATAAAATGAAGTACTTCAATGTGATATAATAAGAAATAAAGTTAAATTTATGTAACACAATTTTCGAAAAAAAAATATATGTGTTATATTACCAACACCAAGATATCTTAACGTTGAATTGACATAAGAACCTAATTTTTGCTTTAAAATGATCCGGAAACTTTACTCTATAGAATGAATTAAGGATATAACTATTACTCATAAACAACATTATAAACCCCTCAAATTTGAAAATTAAAAAAACTCCTAAAAAATACAACTTTTTTTCTCATTAAAAATACTCAAAATATTAAACTATCTAAACTATATTAATTCATTCTCTAGATAATGATGTTATGTGCATGCAAAAAAATTTTTAAGCCATTCCATCAAATAGTTTTTTTTTAAATCTTGGTGTTAGTCGTCAAAAATCAAGTTTTGAGAAAACGCCACTTAAAGTTGAAATTATATGGGTGCAGCATTGAAAATGTTAATACATAAATGCCTGTAACTCCGTTAAAAATGTAAATATTTTTATGCGGTTTTTTGCATTGAGTTCAGAATTAATTGAATAATAAAACTAGATCATAAAAAAAAAATCGATTTTTTGAAAAGTTTTCAACCACTGAGCCTTAAATATTTCAAAGCAGATTTTTTTCAGTACTGTATGTTATTGAAAAAAGCTCTGGTTTATCAAAATGTGAGTTTCTTTTATTAAGCATTATGTAAAATTGTTTTAAAAAGTTACATTTTAATACCTTTAATATTTGAAATATAAAGTATTTTGAAAGCCAAATATTCGATATTCAGCCGAATAATTACTATTCGGCTGGCTGAATATTCTGTATTCGGCCCAACAATTAGTATTTGGCTAGCCAAATATTCGGTATTCAGTTCACCTGTCGGCCAAATATTCAGCATTCGGTATTCGGCCCGAATCACTATTCGGTGCATCCCTAATTCTTACCAACTGATTGTTAAAGGTTAGTTAGGCTAATTAGCCCTTGATTTGTCTGGAATGGCTTGATTCAAAATTGACTTTTCAAAGATGAATGTCATCCTTTCATTGATCACTCCTTGGCCCTTATCTTAGGTTAGTAATTGTAGTAACAGCCACATACTGCATAATACTGCACTAACTCATATTCTGGCATGGGTAAATTTGTTTTGCGGTTAGTGCCGTGGAAAAACGGGACAAGGGACTGGGCATCCTGTAATACCATGACAACGAGGGGAAATTGAAAACAAGATGTCCTTGAACAACTGAGTTTCCTGCCGTGATTACAGTAGAACATTGACAGTTTTAGCCAAGACATGCCTGGTTCAAATCCTGTCCTGGACTTTTTTCAACCTCTTGGAAATTTACAATTGTGACGAACATAATGTTTATATCCATTTATTAAAAAATTAGTTTTCTAGTATTCTAGTATATGATCAGATTTTGGGGTACAGAGATAGTGCCTTAATACTTTAACCTGTATCGTTAATCCTCTTCTACAGCAAAAGAGTAAAAATTCTATGAAAAGATACATGATAATTTGCATGTAACATATTGGTATGAATAATTTAGTTAAAGCTATTTGAAGTCAACATGGTAAACAAATATCTGATTCAAGTTAATTGCTTTAGAGATTGTTTAGTAGAGCGAGGGTACAAATTTTGATGTTATCAAATGATTTAGCAAACTATGTGAAATGAGATCTGATTGGAACTAGAAAAGTAATTTTGCTTTGTAACTCGGACTTTTTTTTTGATGAAGGAATTATAAAATTTTGAATAAAAGTGTAAAATAAATGTCACTTTTAATTAAAGTGATTTTTGATTATAATTTAGAATTAAATAGGGAATGATTTAAAATTTATGTTATTATAACCACACAAAAGGTAATAAAAGTTTTTTATTTTAACAGTGTGCTGATGTTTGGGTTTCGGTAACATAGCTCATTCAACATCAAAATTATATGCAGAATCTAATCAACTTTAGAATAGGAGATTAAGCATTATGAGATATGCAATTTTCTTTCTTTTTTTTTTTTAATACAAGCAAAATACAGAAGAAATATAGATAACTTCTCAGTAAGACTTGAAAGTGACAAAATCCCAAAATCCATTGCATAATGAACATATGGTATGCATAGCAAAGTAATGTGGATTGTTAGGAAAAGGGTCATCATTAAGATGTAGAGTTTTAAAACTTGAGTGAATATACCAGAAGAAAAAATCAAATATATTGCTAGAGCAGGGCAAACATGATGCATTAAATCTTCCCAAGTACGTGATCCTTTAAAAATGTGCTATATTTTCTGATAAACGATGTGTATGATGGAAAATTTCTGGTATGGATCATGTGAAAAACTATTTCAAGAAAGTATATTTATAATATTTAATTAAAGAGGCATAAAAGTATATTTTTAATGCAGTTGTGCCCATTATTACCAAAGATAATTTTAAGGATCTCATTAATATAAACAAACAACAAAAAACACATGCACACACACAAAAAAGGATTATTTTTTTAAATACAGCAACAGTTTTGACATATTACATCCATGTTTTTCAATTTTAACTTTTGGATGTAATTGGTAAAGATAACATGGAACATGCTGTAAATAAGTCTCAACTCTGCATTAGCAATTTTGGTTCATATATTTTGCATTGTGCATCTCGTTTTTCCCTTTTGCTTAAAATATTTATTTTTGGATTTTAGGAATTTTCTTATTTTATTTCCCAATAATTGAAAATATTGAGAGAGAAAAAAAAAGTTGAATAATATAAATTCAAAAAATATTCTTAGCAGTTTTGAATATTTTTAATTTTTACATGAGTATTTAACACATCTTTTTGGTTACACTCAAAGTAATAAAATTTTAAGAGGACTTTAAATATTTTATTTATTTTTCATATTTTTTCTAAATATGCACAATTTTGAGTCTAACAAAGCAAATAGCATGAAAATTTTCAAATTAATGCCAGGTCAACAGGATATTTATAAGTAAAGGATTGTTATCCTTGCAGTTGTTTTTCTCAAGTGTCATTTTTTGCTATTTGCGTATATTGAAAAAAAAAAGTTTCCAGACATACTTTTCCTTTTTATATTCATCTTCTGTGCAGATAAGTACGAAATAATCATTTCTACTATTTCTAAATATTGTTTTCTCAATTAAATGACGTAAATTTTATTTGTTCAGATTAAAATGTTCTTTTGAACTTGTCTGAGTACCACATTAAAAAATGCATCCTAATCATAACAAATAAAATTTACATTGTTTGACAAAAGAGTAGATGTAGATCATAGGTATGATAATTTTGTTTATAACTGTGCAAAAGAAATTATCTGTATGTAAACTTTTTTATGGTGCACATAAGTAGCAAACACGTGTTTGGGAAAAAAGCGCCTGCAAAAATGAAGTCAGTTTAAATTTGTGCATTACGCATCATAAATATCAAATTGTCCCACTTCTAATTTGAATATTTTAATTCATTTTTTTAGATCCAGAATTGTATATATTTAAAAAGAAATATTATAGTAAAAAATCAACTTTTTGAATATTTAAAACTGATGAGTCTCTTATTCTGCTGGTCCTATTTTATTTTTCGTAATTTCAGGATTTTTTAAGAAAGCGAGCACATAGTTGCATAGGATTTTATCCAATTTTTGTAACAATTCTGTGATGTAAAATTTACTGATGTCCAAAAGTATTACATAGTTCAATAAATCATTCTTTTCTCATAAGATTTTTTTTTCCTCTGCGGGAAATGTTGAGAATTCTTACACTCAATTAGAAAATGATATGCAAACTAAATGTAATTGAGATTTCTTCTTCTTTTTTTTTTTTTTTTTTTTTTTTTTTTTTTTTTTTTTTGTAAACCAATTAAATTGTGCGACAAAAATTTATATTTCTATGTAATTGGATTGTGAATATGGATTACTCTTAATTTGTTGTTTCTAGTGATTTTGATCATTTTTGTTGATGATAAATTAAATACATGCCAAATAGATGAATTTACATGTTGACATGTTACCAGTGTATAATGGTGTTTAGCTGATGTTGCTTGAACTGTTGGTATCACACAGCCTTCAGTTTTTAGATTGTGGTAATTCTACATTTCAATTGGAATGCTAGTAGAAATCTTTTGGAAGGGCTCTATGTATAACACCGCCATCAGATGACCGATTTGGGGGACATTTATTACAAATACAGAAGTGTACGTCCATTGATCATAATGCCACATCCGCTGTGTTTGTGCAATTTGTGTATAAATGTTGGGTCATATCGCAAGCCAGTCTGTTTCCATATGATAACAGGTTGATTATCACTCTGTAAATTAAACCTGGATTTGTTATAGACCATTACATTGCTCCACTGGTTTGCGGGCCATACTCTGCATCATTAATACCAATATGCCTGTGGAGAGAGGTAAGTGGGATACATATAAGGAAAGATAATGCTTACAAATACACTTCCGTAAACAAATCTACCTATACATTTTTGTCGTATCATTCATTGCAGGAATCAACATGGTGACATATGTCAATCATATAATAGATATGTTAAAGGTTAATCCATCAAGTCGCCCATACTCATGCCTACAGTAAGAGCCATAAATAACACACATTTGTCTTTTGTTGTTCAACAATAATTTCTTCAAAATGATGTCAGCTTGTCTTTCATTATTCTTATTGTAGGATGTATTTTATGAAAACCATGGTGATTAAGTCGCTTGTATGCAGTTTTTCATGAAACTAGAAGCCTGCCAGCTGCATTTAGTTTTGTTGCTATTGTTTTTGCTAGCATTGTTCGATCGCGCTTGGCCATTTATGTCATAAATTGGTTTATGACAGGCCTGTTCAATCTTTCAGTAAGCAGGGGCACACCTCAGTTCTTGGCTCTCAATGAAGGGTGCCATTATATACATGATTAAACACATGCTGCAATATTATAAGCACAGTATTAGTATGCATGTCTTAACAGAAGTTAATCCTACAGCGGTAGACAATAAAACCCTTATGGTTCTGCGGAATTATATGTATTAAATTTCAAATCATTCATTTTTCTATGAGAGGCCTATTTTAAAATTGTTTGTAGCATAAGGTGCCAGAAATTTTAATCACGCCTATAATAACAACAATAAAAAACCAATAAATAAACAGGTAAATCAGAAATATTGCTAGGTTTCTTTTAGGATTTAACAGTATTCGCCTTGACTTATTTTGAAGGTTTGAATTTAATTTCATGAAAAGTACAAAAACATAAATAAGTATGGTTGAGACCAATCCAATTGAGTGGTTCCAGAGAGATAGCCTGGAAGTGCTTTTAAAGACAGAAACCATTCAGCACTGTCTTATTAATTTTTCTAGGAAAATTGATTTAAAAAAAAACTTTAAATTTCAAAAATCAAGAAGAAAAAAAATAAGCTCCTTTATCCCGTGTCAGTGTTGAATTCAGACACTTTTCTCCGGGAGGACTTTTGAGACTCCATGGGTAACCCTTTTTGAGCATTGAAAACACAAAATGGGGGGGGGACATTTCACTGCTCCGAGGAGGAATGTCCCCTCCGGGCCACCCTCTGAAGTCCACACTGTCTCTTGTATAAAACAGCCAATGATCCAATGTGACAACAGCAAAAAGGAAAAAGATGAACTTACCTGCACATGTCTTCAAAGAGGCAAGTAAAGCCGAAAAGCATTTTTATTTTACTTATTTTTATTTATTTTTTGTTGTTGTTATTTCTTAAGTATTAAAAAGAAGTATTTCTAATTACCAAATTTAACCATCGTAATTACACTTTAAAAACAATAATTGCAAATCGTGAAAAATTTCAAAGTGCATGTCTGTTTTTTAATGCTTTTTTTATAGATTTTGAAAATATCTCTGATGCAAATATTAAAGATTTAGAAGAAAACGTTCTTCATAATGGAACTTTTCTTATAAAAAGTTAATGAAAGGGAACCTTCAAAAAGGTGCAAATGAAAAAAAAAAAAAAAAAAATTGTAAAGGGCGCTATGGCGCCTGCGGGTTTTGCGTTGGACAGCCCTGGTCTGTGATGTTGTTATACATAGATAACCAACGGGATTTTTACTAGAGTTTCCTTTTGAAATGTAGCATTGCCAGTTTTGTCACAGTCTCAAAACCGTAGACTGGTTGATGGCAACAGTTTCGACTACATCGACTCGACTTCATTATGATGCATGATACATGCATGATAACACGTAAATTTACTCATTTGAGATGTAATTAACTTATCATCAACAAAGATAATCGAAATCACCATTTGAAACAACAAATCAAAAGCCATCCATTCTCACAATCCAACTACTTTGCAATTCACGCTTTTGTCATTCAATTTTGCGAAGTGGCTGATTTGATTGGTTAAAAAAATAATTATTATCCCTAATTTGTATACCTTTTTTTTATGTATATGAATTTTCAACGTTTTTGAACTAAAACATTTTAAGAAACAATTATTTTACTGAAATATACAAATTTTTGGACCTAAGTGTAACTGCAGATGCAAATATATCTCTTTTCGGTATTTTGTCCCTCAACATAGTACATCCATAAAGTGTTCAAGGGTTAAGGGTGTTCTTAAATCAAAAAGGGCAACTTTGTGACACATGCTTTAATTTATTTTTGTTCGGAAACGCATGAAAATAGCAGGTATTATTATTCAGAAACTGCCTAATTGCACTCAATGTTCAGTTTTTTAAAAAACACAATATATTTTTCATAAGCCTTCAAAGTTGACACTTTCGAGCACATTTCTCGACGAAAACAGAAAAACCGGTCGAAAAGCAGGAGAAAAACGGGCGATCTCCTGATCGCAATAGCTTAGAACTGGATAGGTAATTTATTTATCATTGTGGTATTTAACACTTTTACTTTTCAGGTAAAACTGTAGATGGCGCCCCTTGTCCATTCAATGGAATTATTGTAAGGAACATAAATGTACTTGCGTTCCAGTTAGTTAATCTATGTGTTAAATGTATACATGTCGTCTGTAGTGCCGTCAGTTCATTAAAAATGTTTTGTCCTTAATTTTCGTTCACCTCAACTCACTGAGTGCTGTGTGAATTCTTAAGTTAATATGTTTAAGCATAAAATAATTGTCGACGATTGTGTACAAAACGATGTACCGGAAAAATATTAAAAGAATAACCGCGGGCCGAATGGAAATGGCTCCTTCTTTCGATTTTGAGTTCGACAATTCTACAAGGTAGCAGCAGCTTTCCAGAGATATCAGCAGCTCAGAACAAGGGGCGGTAAGTGTATTGAATTTTACTTTACTTTTCTTCCTGTCTTATTGCATGAAAATATGATGTTTGCATTTAAAGAGTACGATGATAAAGTGGAATCATTTCAAGCATATATTAAACGCTTGGAGCAGAATTTTACTCTGAATAAATTAAAAGAGGAAAAAAAAGTTGCGGCCCTTTTATCCTGCATGGGCCCTAAGCTTTATAATTTGCTGAGTAATTTATGTTTCCCAAAAGAGTGTGAAACATTAAAATATTCTGAGATTGTTGACATTTTGATAAAGCATTTAAGCCCCGCCCCCAACAAATTTATCGAAAGAATAAAATTCCGTAAGTGTTACCAAAATGAGTCGGAATCATTTCAAGATTTTGCTGCTAGATTTAAAAAAAAAATACAACTTTTTGTTGTTTTACGGGTGATACATTAAATGAAAATTTATTGGAACAATTTTTACGCGGTTTGAAAAGCGAAAGCATTCAAAATAAATTGATTACGCAAGTAGATGAGTTAACTTTTGAGAAGGCAGTTGAAAAAGCTTTATCCTTACACAATCTAGATATTGAAATTTCTGAAATTAAAAATAAAAATTTCAGTATTAATAAAATTTCAAGTTCAAAGAATGTACACCCAAAGAAATTGTCGAACGATTGTCAAAAGTCAAATGTCAACAGTCATGTAAATAATACAATTCCTGAAGCAAATAAAAGTAAATTAAAGTGTTATAGATGTGGAAATACTTCTCATCTAGCCAATTCATGTAGATTTATTAATGCTATTTGTAAAATATGTAAGAAAAAAGGCCATATTGGAAAAGTATGTAGAAGTAAAACTTTCCAAAAACACGTAAATTCGGTAGATACAGTAAATGTATTAACTGTAAAAAATACAGCTGCAAATCCTATTAAATTATCTGTGTTAATTGAAAATAAAGCAAGAGCTGATATGGAATTGGACACAGGTTCGGGAATTTCTGCTGTTCCTTTAAAAAAGATTTCGCAGAATTTTTCCTGATTATAAAATTCCCCCCCCCCCCCAGATGTTCAGTTAAAAACTGCAACTGGTGAAATTTTTAAACCTGTAGGTTATGTTGAAGTAAATGTTACTTATGAAAATAAAACAGAAAAATTAAAATTGTATTTAATAAAAGAAGATAACTTTCCATTATTATTTGGCCGAGATTGGGCCTCTGCATTCGATATTTTTCCACATAATTTAAGATCAGTCTATGTTAATGAGACTGTAAATTATTCTCATAAATTACAAGAATTGTTAAATGATTTTTCTGATTTATTTTCTGATAAAGTAGGGGGAATTAAAGGGTTAAAGGCAGAGCTTTACCTTGAAAAGGATGCTACACCCATATTTTGTAAAGCAAGGACTGTTACTCATGCACTACGTGCTGCAGTCAATGAGGAATTACAAAGATTACAAGACGCTGGTATAATTAAACCAGTTACGAATAGCAAGAAGGCAACCCCTATTGTTTCAGTGGTAAAATCTAATGGAAAAATACGTTTATGCGGAGCCTTTAAATAAATATCTGAAAGTAGAAAAATATCCCTTGCCTAAAATAGAAGATATGTTAGCTACTTTAAGTGGTGGTGTTCATTTTACAAAAATTGATTTGAATTAAGCGTACCTCCAATCCAGCGTACCTGTTGATGAGAAATCCCAAGAATTATTAACCATTAATACTCCTAAAGGATTATTTCAGTTTCTTAAGTTAGCAATGGGTCTTAGTAGTTCTCCTGCTATATGGCAAAGAAAAATCGAGCAAATTTTAAGTGGAATTGAGGGAATTACAATTTTTATTGATGATATAGGAATAACTGGGGAAACAGATGAAATTCATTTACAAAGGTTAAAGCAAGTATTAGAAAGGTTGAGAAATTATAATATTCGGATAAATAAGGAAAAATCATTCTTCATGGTAGATGAAATTACTTATTGTGGGTATAAAGTGGATAAACATGGTATTCATAAAACACCAGATAAAATAGAAGCAATTGTAAATGCCCCTAGGCCAGAAAATGTTTCCCAGGTTAAAGCATTTCTTGGTCTTGTAACTTATTATGCTAAATTTGTACCGAATTTATCGACAATTGCACATCCTTTGAATAATTTGCTTAAAAAGAATGTGAAGTTTAATTGGTCTTACAAATGTGATCAAGCGTTTAAAAAAATAAAAAGAGAAATTACTTCTGACAGAGTGCTTACTCATTTCAATCCGAAATTACCTTTAATTTTAGCTACGGATGCTTCTCCATATGGTATCTCTGCAGTTCTTTCGCATGTGATGCCAGACAATACTGAAAAGCCTATTGGATTTGTATCCAGAACCTTGAATAATGCCGAAAAAAGGTATAGTCAAGTAGATAAGGAGGCATTAGCAATTATATTTGGTGTTAAGAAATTTTTTCAATATTTGTACGGTAACAGATTCACTTTGTTTACTGATAGTAAACCACTAGTTTCAATTTTTTCACCTTCTAAAAGTGTTCCTGTTTTATCAGCTGCTAGAATGCAAAGATATGCCATATATTTACAAACGTTCCAGTATGACATTCGTTATAAGAAAACTACTGAACACGGAAATGTCGATGCGCTTTCACGTCTTCCATTACGTAGTGAAGATTTGCCCCACGAATATAATTCAAATGAGGGACTTGATGAATCTGAAATCATTCAAATAAATCAGCTTTCTGTTTTACCTTTAAATGCTAAATCTATTGCTTCAGCTACAAAAACTGATCCTCTTTTGCGTCAAATTTTTCATCATCTCATTTCTGGTTCAGAAATTCCTAAGAATTTACTTTTTGGTGGTAAACAAGAAGAATTTACTCTTCAGCATGGTTGTATTTTAAAAGGTTGTAGGGTAGTTATCCCAGAAATTCATCGACAACAAATATTAAAGGAATTACATTTTGGTCATTTTGGTATAGTGAAAATGAAAGCTTTAGCCCGTAGTTTTGTATGGTGGCCAGGAATAGACCATGATATTGAAGACATTGCAAGAAATTGTTCTATTTGTGTAAATTTGAAAAATAACCCTCCCAAAGTTGATACACATCATTGGGAATGGCCTACAGCTCCATGGCAGAGAATTCATATTGATTATTTTGGTTCTGTTAATGGGAAGATGCTTTTGTTAGTGGTTGATGCTTATAGTAAATGGCCAGAAGTATTTATAGTTCCTAGTACAACTTCGGAAAATACAATTATTTGTCTTTCATCTCTCTTTGCACGATACGGTTTTCCTATTTCTTTGGTATCAGATAATGCTAAGCAGTTTACATCTGAAGAATTTGAATTATTCTTGAAAAATCATGGTGTAAAACATAAGTTTAGTGCACCGTACCATCCATCTACAAATGGACAGGCTGAGAGGTATGTGCAAACGGTCAAACGTGGATTAAAAGCCTTAGCGTCTGAACCAGGTACTTTACAAATGAAGTTAAATAACTTTCTTTTGCAGTACTGGAAGATGCCACATGTTACAACGGGGGAAAGTCCTGCATCTTTATTTTTAAGACGTCATATAAGAACAAACATAGATTTGATAGTGCCGAATGTTGCAAATTTTGTTCATGAAAAACAAACTGCAAGGAAAGCTAAAGTTAAAGTAAAAGAATTTGAAATCAACCAGAAAGTAGCTGCAAGAAATTATACGCCAGAAGCCAAATGGAAAATTGGTCGAATCGTAGCAAGAGAAGGAAAATTACATTACAGAGTTCAAGTTGGTTCGAATATTTGGAAAAGGCATGTTGATCAAATAACTAATGTAGGAGAAGATATTTCTTTAACTAATGATCAAAATTTGGAAGAAAATGTTACAGAAAATTTCAGAAGTGAAAATGCAAGTGTGAAGCAAAATTATTTTCCACCCTTACAGTCAATTTCCAAGGATCCGCAACCAATGGACTCCCATGTTCCAATTGCTTCAGGTCCTACGCCAACTGACTTTCATGATCCTGATTCTTCGAGCTCTAATTCAACTAACTCTGATAACATTCTCCCAAAACCGTCGGTTCCTACTAGTGCTACAGTTGATGCTCCTGAACATGTCAAAACTAATTCTTCTTCTTTTCCACAGGTACTTAGACGATCCAGAAGACATAGAAGAGCTCCTGAACGACTTCGTTATTAACTTTCCGTCTACCAGACAAAACACCCATTTATCTACGGCAACACCTAATTTTAATTCCAAACTTGCAAACGGCACCAGTAATATTTTAATATAATTTTGCTTTTACAATGAAAGCTTAAATTAAGGAATTCGTAATATCTAGACAAGTCCTTTATAAATTCCGGTGTCAATCGACAATTTCTCATTTTACCATTGACACCAGAAATATTGCTGTCGGGTCCAATGGACCCGTCTGGTAGACGGAAGGTTAAGTGGGGAAGAGCTGTGGTATTTAACACTTTTACTTTTCAGGTAAAACTCTAGATGGCGCCCCTTGTCCATTCCATGGAATTATTGTAAGGAACATAAATGTACTTGCGTTCCAGTTAGTTGTTCTATGTGTTAAATGTATATATGTCGTCTGTAGTGCCGTCAGTTCATTAAAAATGTTTTGTCCTTAAATTTCGTCCACCTCAACTCACTGAGTGCTGTGTGAATTCTTAAGTTAATATGTTTAAACATAAAAATCATAAAATGGAAAAATAGGTTCGATTCGAAATCGCTTCCATAGTCAGGCATTCCAATTTCATATCTTTCTGTTGAAAAATGAATAGTAAATGTGTCAAAACGTTTTTCGCTTGTTGAGCGGAGCAGTTAAGACCCTTAAGCCCTTCTGAAAACAGATGTATTTCTTTTTATGAGAAAAATCAATCCTAGAATTGCATTGTTAAAAAAGTATTTAAAGTAACAGTCTAAAAGGATATTCTGAAATTAAATTACAGATATCACTGTTAAAAATTTTGCTCCAGTTTGAACCAAATTTTGGTGCTCAGTAGCTGTCACCATAACATGGTGAAATCTCGTTCTAATATTTGGAGCTTCCTATTTTAACCTCGTTCCAACTATTGGAACTATGCTTCAACAGGAGTTCCAAATATTGGTTCAAGATTTCACCATCTTACAGTGGCAGCTATGGAGCACCAAAATTTGGTTCAAACTAGGACAAGATTTTTAACAGTGTAGTCTTACACTATGTAATAAGACAGATAAAGTGTGAAATCATGTGGTCAAGCATATATTATGAAACGCTTTTTAACTCATTCAGGATGTTTCTAATATACCTTTAAAGTTTAATAAAGTTAAAAATAATGATTAAATAAACAATTTGTAAAACGCAAAAAATATTGGTCGATATTACCATCAAAAATCTATTTTTTTTTTTTTTTTTTTTTTTTTTTTTTTGCGTGTGTGTATGTGTGTGTGTGCAGCCTTGTATATGATCTATAAATGAATAAACTTATAAATGAATAATATGCCAAAATTTTAGTTCTTTTAGAAAACTAATTTCACTGTTTAAATTTCTCTTTCATCAATTTTTATCAATAAGTGGGAATGTACTTCAGGTCATTTCTGCTATCTTGTATACCATTTATATCTACCAAATAAAAGCGAAAAAATCCGTTTAATATAAAAACACTTACCAGAACTGAAAACGCACTTCTAGAAATTATTGTTCATAAAGAGTACTGTAACAGAGTTATTTCGTATGCTCCTGTATTTGAATGATAAATGTTATATGCACCGACCACATTCTTCAGTAAGAGTCTTTTAGTGCACCTCAGAAAAAAATTATATTTTTTAATATGCTTGAAACAATGTAAGGTGAATAAAATATACTAAAAATAATTTTCCTACATAGACCTTCATGTACGGGATTCTTTTAAGAGTCCCCATAAATGAACAATGAATGTTATAAATACCATATTACATAGTCAGCCTCTTGTAATGCACTTCAGAGATATGTATAAATTTCAATGTATTTGAAATTATGAAACACCATTAAAAACTAACGCCATTTTTTTCCCTCGTCGGCCGTAATGTAGCTGAATTCTTTTGAATATCCTTGTAAATGCTAAACACTTCATTTTCAATATCGATCATGCCATAGTGAATCTCAATGGCATGTAATAATTTCATGGCAATCCGACAACATTCATGTGAGTTAGATCACGCTCAGAAGGCAGACTGACAAACCCAATTCACAAACACTTTTCAACTGGAAAGATTGTTGGAAAGTGTTAAAAAAAGAAAGTAAATTATGGGCTGTAAAATTTTTGATATTAAATAAAATGAGATCATAAGAAAATGTAACCTTGTTTCGTTTGGTCGTCGCGTCGAGATCCTTGATCTGTAGATTTATTACTATAATAAATCAAATTTTTAGACTGATATTAAACGCTAATCCGAAAATTAAGTGCTAAATAAAGAACAATAATCTGCAAAGTTGTACAGAATAAATGAAGTATGGTGTCTATGCCATCTTCAGTTGTTATAAGGTTAAACAGCCTACGATAGGAAACGAGTAGGCAGTCCTAAGATAATGTTAAACCAATGGTAGTTTTTTCTTTCTTTCTTTCTTTCTTTTTCTTTCTTTCTTTTTTTTTTCTTTCTATCTTTACAAGAAGAAAATATTGGATTCGTGAAAATTTTTGAATTCCAGTTTTTGACGGATTTACACTTTTTAAGGGTCAGAAATACCAAAAAATATGTTTTTACAAAATGTCTGTCTGTGAATCTGTTCATCTGTGTGTCTGTAGTGATATAAATTTTGTGGGAGCGCTATCTTAAGAACTAATGCACGAACTTTAATAAAAATCTATATTTAGGTAGTTGCTTACATAAATTGATGTTGATTAGTTTTTGGTGTAAATCTCTCAACAGGTGGCGCTATTATGTTGCATGCGATATTTGCAGCAGCTCTATTTCAAGAACTACTGCACGAATTTTTACAGGGCTTTAGATTCTGTTTGTCCTTGACATGAATGAATGTTGTTTATATTTAGGTGAAAATCGCTCAACAGGTGGCGCTGCTATGCTGCTTTTTTCACGATTTCCTCAATAGCTCTATGTAGAACTAACCAGCGCCGTGCGAAAGGGGGCGCTCGCCCCTCGAAATTTTCTATGCTGCGAAAATTTAACAATAGATTTAAGAGTGCCGAGAGATGAAAAAGCTAAAAAACACTTCTATAGTGTGTTGAGACTTTGCAGAGTTTTTGGAATTTCTTACTTTCTTTGTGTAAATGATAATTCAGGTCTCTTTTCCGAGTCCGTTCGGAAGGCCTTTTTTCCAACCATAGCAGCAAGGTCAAAGGGGAAGCATAGTTACAAATAATTACAAGACTAAACATAATCGCCATCAGAGTTAAAAGGAACTTTTTTCGTTGGTTGAGTATAAGCAACAAATGCAGAAAATCCGTAGAACAGATTTTATTTCTGAGTAGAGAACACATCTATAGTTTTGACGTTTCGATAGTACCTCTTTTCCCATTATCATTTTAACTAGTCTCTGTTACTCTGATGAAGAGAGCCGATAATTAGTTGTTCTCGAAATTGTAATTGTATTCTCGTCTCTTTATATGGAGGAAAAAAAAATCTTGTTCTATAAATGCTTCATATCGGCGTTGCCAAGTCTCCGGCTTTTTGCGCACCACCATTATCTCAGAGAAAATGTTATTATTTTAAATCGTGCAAATGTTCCAATTGAAACTGAGAATATTTTCTGCATTAATATATTGGTACCCAAAAAGCTGGAGACTTATCCGGTTAATAATACCATCTGTGATATGCAAAATAGTTAAAATGACTGATCTAATTCCTGGATTACATAAACCTTGAATTCGAAAAGCAGCCTGGGAGGAAAATTTAAAAAAAGTCATAAGTTTAAATTAACGGTTGAGAATCCCAAGTTTATGGCTCTAAATTGTTTTTTGATTTGAAGTGTTGAATTCAGACATTTTCCTCCGGGAGGGACTTCTGTAGCTCCGGAATTGGAGGGGGGGGGGGTTGCACTTTTTGACCATTGAAAAGACATAATGTCAAATTTCCTGGGTGAATATTTCAATGCTCCGGGGAGGGGAGAATGTTCTCCACCACAATGGGACACCCCCTGAAATCATCACTGGATTTAGCATCAGTAAATTCGATTTACTGCACCGACGCTGCGTATCTATCTGGAAAGTATGGTCAGCATCTCAATTCTTCGCACTGAGAACAGCTATGGTATTCTGTTTTTCTCGATTACAAGCAATGGGTAATAAAACAGTGAAATATTTGCCTTTAGGAAATCGGTTTATCTTTTGAATGACAAACTCACGTGGAATCAAATTTATTTTAAACTCCCCCTTCAGCTCAACGTACTGTCTCGATGGGCAACTGACGAGTATACTAAAAATAATTCAGGAATTAACTTTCGCGTCTCGGTATACCCCTAAAACTTTGCAAAAAGAAAAGAAATATGAGAATAATTCTTCTGGCGCATGCTCCTTGTCATCGCGCGGGGGTGTTAGAACCCACACGTGTTCCACTTTTTTCAAGAAATTCTTCTCCAGACCATCTTTTCCGGTGGGCCGATCGGTGTGTTTCAGCGGGGGGCTTATACAAACCTTTAAATATGTTGGAAGGAACTCTTTCTGTTTTTGCTTTTATTGTTGTTTTTCCTTTAGCGGTGTTTCTAGGACTTATTTTTCTTATCAGGAATTTTATAAGGACCACCGAATTTTGCGACTCTGATTTGCGATTCGACGGGAAAACCATCGTTGTTACAGGTAAGGAATTGCAATGGCTTTATTTCAAATAATATCTGTGATGTTATTTTTCCTGAAATACTTGTCGAATCTTTATTTCTAGCTAAAAAAAAAGAAAAAAAAAATGTCATTCGTTAGTTATGGTTTATTTTCCAAGTTTGTTTATTGAGTCAGTTTGTTTATCACTTACATGTCTTTATTTTATTTTCTTATTCATTTTTATTTATTGCTCTATTTTAGCTGTAGAAATAGAAATTTGATGTTTATCTAAAACTGAGATGTTCATGAATGCCAGAAAAAAAGGATTTGCGGAAGGTCATTATTCCTTCCTGAATTTTGAAACTTAATTTACTAAATTTCCCTTTTTCATTAATAATTTTGAAAAAAGAAAAAAAAAAAACAAACAAAAAAAGTAAAAATAATTTTTTAAGTGACGTAAAACGATTAAACATAATGGGGCGGGGAGGTCTTTTCCTGAGGGGATGAGGGATGGGTGGAGATACTTAGTAAAGTTGGGTCGTGTCTCCGTACCAGGCACCGGTCAAGGATAGGCGTTGACTGACTTTATTGACGCCATCACTTAAAACAATTCTACACATCGTTGGCGCTTTAGTAATGATGCGCTCCTGTCTATTATTGTTAGAAAAAATGAATGGTTCTTTCATACCGGTCGCAAATTAGAGTTGCTGCAGTGCTGGTTTTATTGCCCCTGACCTCTTTGCTTAAATTTTAACCTTTCAAGACTAAAAATTATCTGTAATTGAATTGAGAAAATGTTTTGATTAAATAAAGTCAATTTTGTAACAAAAAATAACTGGTGGGAGAAAAGAAGGATTCTGATCACCTTAAATGGCACGTATGCAGGTTGCTCGTGATTAGGGGGTTAATAACTTATGCTACACAATGGTTAGATCTGATTTCCTTTTCAATTCATATGCTTAAAAAAGTATTTTAAACGTGGTGCACAGGGAGTTAAAGCTCGCCCACCCCTCCTATTCTATTCCTTATATAATATATATATATATATATATATATATTTTCCCCCCTTAATTTTGGAAAGAAACATAAGTAGAAGATTAAGTTTATATTTCTAATTATTTCTTATTTGTTACTTGTATTGAGTTTTACATCGATATGGTAAAATTGCATTACACAGAATATTGATAATTGTTTTTTAATTTAGCTTTTTAAAGTTTATATTCATCATTAAAAGAAAAGAAATGAATTGAAAAGAAAAAGTGACTTAAGCAGAGGATTTCACTTTTTCCCAGTTCGAAAATCGTACACATAACGTAAATTTCGTTCGGCCAACGCGTACGTCATTGTTTAGCTTCCAGCCTTATTTACAAAGTATTTCATACTCATTCCTAAATTTATTTTATCTTTGCAGTTAATTTTATTTATTGTTACTTATATAAACTAATCGTCCACTGTAATACTTACCTATCATGGATATGCATACTATAAAATATAAAAATAAAACACGCGTAAACTATTTGTAAAATGCATTGCAATTACAAAATAAAATTTATTTATATTAACATATATTTAAATATTTTTAATGCATAATAATGATCTGTTACGGAGTTGATTGATCCTGTACTATTTGATAATCCCAGCGTTTCATTTCGACAAATTATATAAATCGCCAAACTACTGGTAAGTTATACAAATTGGAATAATTTTTATTTTAAATAACGAAAGAACAAATAAATTAGTAAAATATTAATAAATTTTTTTCGTGTTGATCTCTACTGTTTCTCTTATAATGGACGGATAATATTGGTGGAGGGAAAAATAATCCTACTTTCATTGAAATTTATATGGATAGTTTCTTCTTGAGGTAATCTTGCAGGCTATGTTTTTTTCTATTATATTTAGTATCAGCTACATACTCCTTTCTGTTTTTAAAATTTCTCTTCGACATTCCAATATAATAATTATATGATCCGTCTGCTCTAATAAATAGTATTTCATATACTCCTGAAAATTCCATATTAATGCTGCAGCATCATTCAATTTACCAAAACTGCGGCTAGAGTTATCCAATGGTTTCGAAAATAGAAATAAACATACAAACAAAATATAAAAAGTAATGTGCGTTACATGATAAACTGAATGATGGCATTTCAGTTCATTGCATTATGGACCGTGCAAATTTAGAATATCATTATTCATTTGTCTTGAAAATGACTCCGGTAGAAACGAAAAATGTCAACAGTCAAACAGTAAAATAAAACTATTTTACTGTTTTTAAAATTCTAAACTTGCACCTTTTTAGAAATTAGAAATAATATATTATAATAAGGTGTTAATTTTTTTTTATATCGGGTATAGTTTGAAGCAAAAACTTCAATTTAATTTTCAAAAGGTTATCCCAAAAGTTTATTTTGTTTTTTGACCAAAAATAACACAAGCAAATTTTGAAAACGTCGCGATTTCATTGAAGAAAATCTATGTTATTCTGTTCTGCGAACCTTTTATATTTCCAGGAGTCTTATAATGCTTTCTTTCCAAAAAAATTTTGATTTTGTTCCAAAATAGTTACCAAAGTGATTTTTTATGCCATTCAAACAGTTATTATTATTATTATTATTATTATTATTATTATTATTATTATTATTATTATTATTATTATTATTATTTTTTTTTTTTTTTTTTTTGGTGAAGAGAATTTTTGAGAAAAAAAGCAAATAGTAACCGAATAGAGCAATGTCCGAAGAGTAGAAAAGGCGCGCCAGAATATCTCCATCGAACGCAAGGAATTTGTTATTCCCTGTCAAAGATTTCCCCCAAAGCTTCGTTTCCATTTCATGTGTTATTTTTTAATTCATCTGGCATCCCTTTCTGAAAATAAAAATATTTTATTCATACTTTGACAACATTTGCAAGCGAAAAATATTACAAAACGTGTTTTTTAAAAATATTGAAGCGAATAGAGTATAAAAATAGTTGCTAGTGGCCGATCTGCCTATGACCTATTGGCATACAACATTGTAGATCGCATTTTCAACATCAAAAATATCCTTTTTTGAAAAGATTGGTACCCGTTGACGAAAGTTGGAGACTTTATAACAACCAGGACTGCAAACAATCTTGATCCAGTCGAGATAAAGGTCCCATTCCTGTCGCCAAGCCGGACTCGTACAGAAGAAAATTTTAGTCTCTATTTGACGAAATTGGATCTACTCTGGATGATTTCCACCTAACTAGACTATCAATTCTGAAAATTACCACTGGCAACTAGACGAACTGAAGACAGTAATAGCCGTGAAATAGTCTGAAATAGCAAACAAACGAGAGGTATTATCTTCCGTTATGACGACTGCATTCCACACGTATGTATCTTTGACTGTCAGAGACAAACTCCTTGAATTCGATTGAGACATTTTAACCCATCCTCCTTTCTTTCCGGCCATCGCTCCGTCCGAGTACTATTTGTTTCTTTCTCTCAAAAATACTGGTCACCAAGGTAAAGACAAAAAAAGAAAAAAAAAAAAAAAAAAAAAAAAAAAACTTTTTGAATGACATAAAAAATCACATCGTTAAGTATTTTGCCACCAAATCAAAAAAGTTTAGGAAAGAATATCTTATTAGACTACCGGAAAGACAGAAAAAAAGTTTGTTTAACAGATTGCACAAGTGTTCTCCAATAAAATATTGCCTTTATCGAAATTTCCATAGTTTATTTTTTGCAGAAAAACTAAAAAAGTCTTGGGACAGCTTAATATTTTAAATGATTCTTATAATATCCGAGATTTCTGTTATGATTGTTAATTAAACTGCGGATCCATCTATTAAAGTAATCATGATCATAAATTCGCAATTTTTTTTTCTTATTAAAAAGAGTCCTTCGTTGGAAGCCCTTCGTAGATTTATTTATAGAACATTCGTAAAAAATTACTCATAGAATATTCTTTTCAAAAATTTCCTTTCTTGAAAAATTCTTCAACAAAACATTTTGCAATTTTTTTTTTTTTTTTTTTTTGTGAATTTGAAAATCTCATATGAATACTGTTATATGAGTTCATTAAATTTTTAATTTTGATTTGATGTATTTTAATTTAAATTTAACAACCAAAACTTAATTTTAATTTTATAAATAATGAGTTAGTTATAAAATATTATCAAAATCTTTAATTCATTTTTAAATAAATTTAATAACGATTGATCATTTTGATTTCTTAATGAAATCCATGTATAAATCTAAAAAAGTTTTTTTTTAAAGATTATATGCATTAATTCTTCAGCCTAGTGAGTAATTTATAATGTATTTTCAATTTTTTGCATTTATCATTTTAATAATAATAATAAAAAAAAATGTTTGTCACTACAGGGCGTTTATGAAAGAGGTCACTACTTCAAAAAGAAAAAGTTTTTTGAAACGTTCATGCTGTCTAGTTATAAATTTAAAACAAGTCGGTAACTGCACGTCAAATGTAGCAAATGTTCGTACCATAACGAAACTTAAAAAAAAAATTCAGATCTTGGTATAATAGTATACAGTACTTCGGATACTGTATAAATATCCGAAATGTCTTGTGATCCGATGTAAACAGTGTCTGCTTTCTATTATACAGGAAATAACCTTTAGTAAACCTCAGCAACGTATATGAATTTCATAAAATGCAAAATAGTTTAATTTAAACGCACTCCAAACAATGTTTGCTCTTATAACATTATGTAATGAAATACTTTTTTGTGGGCCTCTAAATTAATAAAAAATATTCTTTGCACCACAGATTGTACAGATTGTATATTTTTGCATATACTTCATAGATGCATATCAATTTTATTATGTTCTAAAGAGGGTAATATAATTAAAATGCACTTTAAAATAATTTTCCCCATTGGTCGTAATGTAGCGGAATACTTTTGATTGTCCCTGTAATTGAACTATGTATTTGATTTTCCGATTTTTATTCCGATGATTCGATAGTTAAAATTTGAAATGATTCGATAAAATTATGCAAAAATTATGTATTTTATATTTCAAACGATTCGGTTGGGAATTTTTGCTTTTTATATGGGGATGGACAGACAGACAGACTGAATGATGACTATATGTGCTTTGTATTTATATAATTACGAACGCACCTAAAAATGGACACACCAGCAACTAAGATAAACGACTTTTTCGTAAAAGTTAGTAAATTTTTAAATAATCAGTTGTGCTTTACATTATTTTGAGACTAAAATAAGTATTGTGTAAATTATATTAAAGAAAAAAAGTTAAGTATCCATCTTGCTGTAATCATCATTTTACAAATGTTATGTACATTAATAAATGGTTTGAAATAAATCAATACAGAGGACAGTGTTTAATCCTACGAACTTGTAATTTATAATATTGTTTTAAATGTAAAATCAATGTAAAATGTAATGCATTAATTTAAATTTTGCTTATTTCTTCAATAAAATCTATTTTTTTCTCTTAGTTGCTGCTGTGTCTTATTTCATTTTTACAGTTATCACAGGTAGATAGCATGAACATTTCGAAAAACTTCTTTTATTTGCCACTTTCCTAAAATATCTGCGATGGCAAACTATATTTTTCAGAAAAAGAAATGGTAAATACTTAAAATTTAAAATAAATTATAAATTACTAACTAGGTTAAAGAAGTAACAAATAACATAAACCGAAAAGATCTTCAAACATAAAAAGAGAACGAAAGCTTTTAATAAATTTTTATTCAGTTATGCATTTGCTTGGAATAAAAAAATCAATCGTTATTATATTTATTTAAAAATAAATTAAATATATTTTAAGTTAGACATATTTTTTAAAAATATAATTAATGTATTACTTTAAAAATAAAGCTTAAAAAAAAAAAAAAGTGATGTAAATACACATGAGAAGTACATAGAAAAATGGATATGCAAGTTTCATATACCAAAAGAACATCTCGAAAAATGTTTTGTTATTTTATAGACAAAGAATTTTTGCAATTGAAATTTTATCAATATTCTTTACAAAAAAAAAAAAAAAAAAAAAAAAAAAAAAAACCTATGAAGAAATTTAAATGTAAACCTTTTTAATTATTTTTTTCCACCATTATACTAATAGATGTCGCCACTATTAAATGAAAATAATTTCCTAAATTACTACCATTTTCATCATAAAGTATATTACAAATCATGCTTTAAATTATTTTTGAATGAATATTTTATTTATGCGAAAGCAAATCTTGCTCCACAGGACAAATGTTTTTGAATTCTAATTTTTAATAGTGGATTTCCCAAATTCTTTCACAATTTTTAACATTGCTACGGATTACAATTAATTTGGATTGACTGATTATAGATTTATTCAATTTCATTATGAAATGAAGTTGGAAGTTTTAATTCTTAAAAACAGGCTTTTCTGGAAAAAGAGAGAAAAAAAAACATTACTGAGCAGATGTTTCAAAATTTCTGTTTCCAATAATCGCGCTGAGAGAACTCGTTTAGGAAAAGCTGAAGAATCACAAAGTGGAAACTTCCCCATGTTTCTATACTCCAGTAAAGTTAATTAATATGCATCGGGTTTCAGAAAGTGAGATTTGCTGCCAAATGATATAAACAGTTGTGAAAGAAGATCTGATTAAGCTTTTATGCTTGTTTGTATACTTATTTTTATATGTACAAGCATTTTATTTATACATATATTACTGTTGTTTTTAATATACAATTTACTTTTGATTGCATATAAATTAAACTAATAGCTTCCTAAAGCTCAGTGGCATGGTGGTCAGCACGCCTGTCTGGCACGCTACAGGTCGTGAGTTCGACTCCGGACTTCTCACTCACTTTGCATTCAGCCTTTCTTCCCTTCGGGGTCAATGAAGTGAGTACCAATCTTGATGGGGAACAAAACACCCAGGGTCTCGCTTTGGGCTGACCACGTGTCCGGGATACATTCTGCGTAACACCCCGGAGCCCAGGATCTAGTAAACAGCGTTGGGCATTGTAGGCCCTGATACTTCATGGATCATAAAGCCGCAGGTTTAATTTTTTTTATGTATGTTTTAGTGTGTACCTATACATTGTAAAATATTATTTATGATGAATAACTTCTACGAATTTACTTTGATTATGTCAAAATACAAATGCTTTCGTAAATCAGAGCAAACAATCAAAAACAAATCTGAAGATATGAACTGGACCCTAGTTAGTGACACTTAAAAAGTTTACTTAAAATATTTACACATTTTAGCCAGTGAATAACAGCCATTCACCCTTTGTCCCTTTCATCCCCACTCTCCCGTATACATTTTTTAATTAATCTGAATTTAACACACATTTCTGTTTGGCTTTTCTTCTTTATCCAAATATTTGGGTATTCCAGATGCTTATTCTCTATGCTAACTCGGATGAACGGAATTTCACTTATTTGCATTAATAGAATTGGAATAAATCCAATAAGTTAAATATCCGACAGTAATTGACTAAAAAGATGTTTTTTCTATCCCTAAAAGTGCAAATTGTATTAGAAAGTTGTTATTTAAAACTTTTACTGGCAACTCTAATTGATTGATTTGCATAGACGCTTTGAGCTTTCCCTTTCACTTTTTTGGAGTAATCGACAAAAGATAGTGATGACTGACACAGCTGCTTTGGATTAATTACCGTTACTCAAATTCTTTCTTCCTGCGGGTGGAAGATAATGGCTTAAAAAAATAAATAAATTAGGATACTCTTTTGGGCAGCACTCCAGTCCCTGTTCTTGTTCACTTTCATTTGACACTCCCGTTTATTAAAATTGCTTTAAATAGCCGCAGACTGGTATATATATATACTTACGTGTCAGTTATTTATGAATTTCAGCTATTCTCTTTTCGAGCAAGTTATTATAATCCAACCTATGTAATTAATCTCTGACTTATTTATATTTTTTTCTGCCTTTTAAAAAGACAAGAAGCGTTAAGTTGAACGTTTGTTAACCCCTTGAAGGGCGGCGGGATAAAATATATCCCACTTAATTTTAATTGCGAAATGTCGCTTTGACACCAGAATTTTGAAATGAAAATTTTAACTACTATATCAAGCACGTGAAGAAAAGCTTTTACCTATTTTGAAATAAATTTGTTTTTAAATTCTGATGTTAATTAGTCATTTCAGCATTTTAAGAATCCAAGTGCTTTGCCCCTCAAAGGGTTAAGTTGACTGTTTGTTATTTTTATTAATGTATTGGTATTTTATTAATGTATGTATTGTTTTATTTTATATATGCGATTATTTGTTTAATAATAACACGTTTCATTTGCAAATAACATACAATAAACTATAATGATTTAATAGAGACTCAGAAGAAATATTCAATAACCTTGCTTCTAACGTGCTTTTTCTTTTTGTTTCTGTACGACCGCATATAAGTAATTGATAAAATTCCATTAACAATAAGAATGATAATAATAATTTATTAACAAATAAAAGGATGACAAAGATACCACTAATTTTCCTCAATTATTCATTTCTCTTTATGAATATGCATTAAGATTAACAAATACAACGGATTATATCGATTATGATTCATATTAATAGCGACTTTAGGATACTAAGGATGTCTTACTTATATCAGTTTACGAACATGTAACTTTATCCAAATTCATTGGTTTGCTCGGAAGGGTGATAGAAAAATTCCACTTACCTCTTAATTTTCTCAGTCCAAGGCATCATCACGTAGTACAATTCAAGGCACTATATAAACTAGTTGGATGTGTCAATCCCAAAACTTTCTTCTATCTCATAAGTACATTTTAATATTAAAAAAAAAAAAAAAAAAAAAAAAAAAAAAAAAACGTGGTGACCCCAAAGTTACCCACTATCGAATTTCCTCGAACATTTGACCTAGCCTAATGAGATTCTGGTATCCGAAAAGCCTAAAACGCAAAATTTAATTAATATTCTGAGAAAATGAGCTTAGTAGTGCCTCATGTTAGTAATTTATACTAAAACCTAATAAGCATCTATTTATGTCAAGACCTAACAAAATTTGAAATTTCATGGAATTTCGTCCATTAGTTCTAGAGATATAGTTATAACAAAAAAATTGCAAAACGTAGCACAGCAACATTATATCTTGGACAATTTATGCCAAAACGTAAAAAAGCGTCTAATTATGTTATGGTGTAAAAGAATCTGAAGTTTGATGAAATTCTGTGCATTAGTTCTTGAAATATAGCTAGTTAAAAAAAAACGTGTAAAATATAGCACAGCAGAACCATCAGTTGAAGGATTTATAACAACACGTAATCATCGTGTAATTATGTTATATGTCATTTTGTAACAAAATCTGAAATTTGATGAAATTCTGTGCGTTGGTTGTTGAGATATAGCTATCGGAAAAATCGTGCAAAATGCAGCATAGCTGCACCACCTGTTGCAAGGTTAATACCAAAATGTAATCAGCGTTTAATCATGTTATATATTCTAGTGTAACAGAATCTAAAATTTGATGAAGTTCTCTGCATTAGTTCTTGAGATATAGCTATCGCAAAAATCGTGCAAAATGTAGCATAGCAGCGCCACCTATAGGGCGGTTCACACCAAAACATTATCAGCGGCTATGTATCTCATGGTATCGCGGAATCTGAAGTTTGGTGAAATTCTGTGCATTAGTTCTTGAGATATAGCTATCAAGAAAATCATGAAAAGCGTGGCATAGCAGCGCCACCTGCTGGCCAATTTACACCAAAACTTAATCAACGTCTATGTATATCAAGGGGTCACAGAATCTGAAGTTTGGTGAAATTCTGTGCATTAGTTCTTGAGATATAGCAATCTTGAAAATCCTGATAAACGTAGTATAGCAGCGCCACCTGCGGGCCAATTTTCACCAAAAACCAATAGGCACTAATTCATATCAAGGTCTAACTGAATATAAAATTTTATTAAATTTCGAGCATTAGTTCTTGAAATAGAGCGCCCACAAATTTTTTGTCACATACAGACAGACAGACATACATACAGACAGACAGACAGACGGACAGACTCACAGACAGACATTTTCTAAAAATAGTCAAAACGTGTTCAGGATCTTCTAAAACATATAAATCCGTCGAAAACCGGAAGTCGAAAATTTTCATGAATCCAATACTTTCTTCTTGTAAAGATAGAAGAAAGTAAAAAGTGTGGATCACTAATATAAATTTATCAATACTCATATGCGATTGTAGAGAAGCAAACATCGATTTTCCCATTTGAATTCTTTCCCTTATAAAGAAGGGCTGCTTTTCTTTATAAACTCCAACTTTTTATCTACTTAAATCTCACTTAAATTATAAGTAGTTGATAAATTTATATTAATGATCCACACTTTCGTGTATAGTGCCATGAATTGGATTACATGATGATACCTTTGTCTGAGAAAATTAAAAGATGAGTGAGGTTGTTTTATAACGTTTTCGAGCAAACCAGTAAATTTGAATAACATTGTATGTTTTCGTAAACAAAAATAAGTATGTCCTCCTTAGTATCCTAAAGTCGCTATGAATCATAATCGATATAAATTTATCGCTGTATTTGTTAAATGTCTATATTGATTAATAAATGGAAATGAATAATTGTGGAAAGTTATGGTGTTTTTATCATCCTTTGATTTGTAAATAAATTATTGTTATCATCCTTATTGTTTATGGAATTTATGTATTTTTAAAAATCCGACTCTCGAACCTGGGAAATCTAAAACGAAGCGAACTATACTTGAGCTGTCGGACAATATGTATGGCATTATTTCATAAATATAGATTATGATGTACTTGTACAAAAATTAATATGCAAATAAATGAATCAACACAAAATATGTTTCTGCCTTGTGGATATGCGTTCTAAATAAAATTAATATGATGACTGAAAATAAATCTTTTTACATGCTTTTAATCAGGCTTGGATCAAGAGGAGGGTTCTCAGATCAAGGGGTCGGCTAATCCCCTATTAGAATTTTTCTTAATATATATATATATATATATATATATATATATATATATATATATATATATATATATATATATATATATATATATATGTATATACATATATATTTTGAGGAATTTAAATTTTATTAAAGAAAAAAAAATCTTTCGACTTTGTATAAATATATTTCCAGAAGTTCACCATAACCCGAATAAGACACGCTTTCAAATCGAATAGCAGTAATTTTTTGTATGATAGTCCCAACAACAAATATGGTAATATATACAAGTCCAATTCACTTCTAATAATAAAAATTAAAAACTTAGAACTAGCTATAAATGAAATTTGTGATCAAAGCTATAATGTAGAAATTCGACTGCTTCATTAACAGTAATGTAAAAATTTGACTACTCCATTAACAGTAACAGATAGTTTTCTATACGCAACGGATGTATTTTGTCAAAATGCTGTTAGCATTTTCAGAATTTTGACTATAACAACATATACAAATGAGAGTTTTTTCTGCACTAAGAAACTTCAAAACATATTTTAGAGAAATATTAGAGATAACTTGCAAAAGAATTAGCATTGTTAAGGGGACACAGGTCCTACAATCACAGAAATATAACTCTAGAACATGATGAAGTATTGAACAAATTTACTAAGTAACACAATTGAAAATACTATTAACATCTATAATGATAAAATTTAACAAGATATGCTATTAAACCGGGAGGCGACAGCACATACAATCACCTCATCGAGTTCATGGATGAAAATATAGGATTAGTTAAATATTTATTCTCAAATTAAAATGCAATCGGTTTGCTAAGTTATATCTTGGTAGAAAACACATAAAAACCAATTTTAACGGTTGACTCATAGGTCCATCTTTATGTTATTCTGATCCCAATTTCCCATATTTTAATGCTTTTGCGTGCAAGAAAGCACAATGGTAAACCTACGAGTCAACTGCTAAAATCGAGTTTTTTTCCAGCAAAACATGACTTGGCAGATCGATTGCGTTTTAATATGCAAAACGAGATTTAACATATCCTAGATTTTTACCCGTGAACTCGATGAGGTGATTGTCTGTGCTGCCGCCTCTCGGTCTATATCTTTTTTTCTTCCTTTGTTATATAACTGTATTATAAAGCTTAAACATGTTTGTGAGTAGTGTTGACAACATTTATACGATGGCAAAGACTTGGATAATGGATTTTATTTTGATCATAAAAATATTAATTCTAAACATCGCACAATTTCATTTCTTATGCTCATTGAGTAGAAAAATAAATTTACTTTCAGATGTAATGCTGTTTATTTTAAAACAATTAAAAAATTATAAAAAAAAATTATCGATTAAATTAATCCGATTGCAGAAGATTAGCATATTTGCATTTGAAATGACGTAAATAGTTTAGCATTTATTTTCGACTATTATTTCACATATAAATAAACAAATAAATAAAATTTCACTAAAATAAATCAATAAATGAATAAAACACAAGTTTAACAGACATGTAATGGGATTGTATGCTGAAACATTGTAATAATCAGAATAAACAAATTGCGATAAAAAGTAGTCTTTGGCTATTTATTATTGCTAGTAGTCAAATAATAACCAAAAAAAAAAAAATGCGTGCATAGTTTATACTTTTAATATAAAATCCCTTTTTGGTCTCATTGGTGGGCAATGTAAGAAGTATATATTTAAGTATATATTAAATATAAAAACTCTATTCGAGAATTCAATTAAAAACTACTTTCACTAATGTTCTGTATACCGGTAATACAATCTGAAACCCAAAAAGTCCAGCTTGTGTACTCTGAATTTGTTAACTAATAAATTTGAGATTTTTAAAAAATGATCAATAGAGTGTAATTCTTTCATAAAATTAAATTTTCAAAGAGAAGCCTATTTTAATGCCCAAAATGCTTTTTGAAACAGTGAATTATAATTAAGTTGAAACATCATGAACTAATTAGTTACTCTTGCTGATTTTCTATATACAATACAGCTTTTCAATCTACGATTAAATTGGTATCTCTAATGTAGTTTGTCGGCAACAGAATGTACAGCAGAAATGCCAACTGTTATGAACTTTAATAGCTATGAATTATGGACATGAGTTTCATTTACTAGAAAAGTTCATTTTGAAGTTAAAAGTCGAGAATAATTTTACTATAAATACAAGAAAATAAGTTTCTAGGAATGCAAAGAGAAAATTGTTTCTTTATTAATAATCCTTATATTTTAATTGACATTCAATGAAAATCTTAAGAAGTTTGTGAAGGATTGCATTGAGAAATAGAATAAGTAAAAAAAAAAGAATGTCTTCAAGAACTTTTTACCTATTGATAGTTTCTGATAAATTAACCCAAAATACAGGTATTGAAGATTGAAACTAAATTGGCACTTCTGTTGGCCAGACAGAAAAAAAAAACAGACATGCTACCTGTTAAAATTTTTTCTACTTATATGCATTGGAGATGCTTCTAGCAAATCGATTTAAGAAGCATAAATTCATAAATTAAAAAAAAAAAAAAAAAAAAAAAACTAATGAAATTTTTTTGCGACTATTAGTGGTTATTGTAAGTGTGGGAAAAATTATTTAGTGTTCCTTTTGTCTTGATTCTTTAGGGTTTTAAACTTTTATGCTTTTAAAGATGCATGCTGATCTAATAGTCCAGGGAATAGAGGATTTTACCTGACAAAATTAATGGTAGTTCAAGAAATTGACTAATTATATGTTTTTAGGTCGCCGAATCCGAATTTGTAGCTTATTACCAAAATTATTCCCGGCACCCCGCCCCCCCCCAAATTTAAGTAAAATACCCCCAAAATATAAAGAAAAATCATTTTTTTATTGTTTTAGTGAAAATGTATCTAGAAGTTCAGAACATAGACAAAATTTGCAACAAACAAGTCGATGACATTAGGACATAGGACAAACGGGGAGGGAGGACCCTGCTTCTCCTCCGCGGTACTGCGTGCACTAAGTTATGTGATTCCGCTTAACCACTTGCATCATTTGCATTCGTTCTCTCATTTCCAGTCTGAAATTTCCCTCTAAAGCTTACTTCATGTTTTTTGGGTCGCTGAATCTGAATTTTTAACTTTTTACTATAACCCCCCCCCCCAAATTTTAGTATGTTGACTCCCAAAAGTTATGCCGAATTGTATAACTTAGTGCATCTAGCGCCGCGGCGCATGTTGAGAGACAGGCTCTTTTCTCCCCCATTCATCCTACATCATAATATCATGTATCTTATTTTTTGTAAATTTTGTCTGCTTTCTGAATTTTCAGAGACTTTTCTCCTACAACAATTTAAAAAAACTTGAAAAAAAAAAAAAAAAAACAGTGTCACAGCAGTAGATTTGATCATCGTAAAGTCTGTATAGGACATCATGTAAATTTGAATATAATAAAACTTTTACTGCGTGTAAAAAGCTGAATCATAATTTTTGCTAAATCACAAACAGAAAAAAAAAATCCATGTTTTTTAATACTTGATAAAATGTGGTTTCAAATTCCTTATTTCAACATTAGTGTGCACTTTAAATATTCAAAAAAAAAAAAAAAAAAAAAAAAAAAAAAAAAAACAGAAAATAAAAGGAAATTTAAAAGGAATTTCCCCACATAAGACATTTCTAAAACATGGTTTGTCTTCATCTTAACTCCTTCAGACTTTTGTTAAAAGGTGGTTGGATACAACTCCTACCTTTCCATCCATTCTTTTTAACGCTTGAAATTTACATTGTCTACGGACTATGGCAATCGGACTATATTTACGTGAGTTCGAGCACGCACAGACATACTAACCGAATTCATAAACATTTTTCAATGATGTTGGTTAGTGTTAAAAAGACCCGCCAATCCCATAAATCTTAATGGTTTTTAACAGTATACTTCTCTGTAGTTATTTTTAAAATGGGAGAAATGGCTACATTATGTCGTTACGTGAATCAAGAGAAAATAAATCCGTAGTTGTTCTTTTTTTTTTTTTTTTTCTTGTACAATTTATAACTTGTTTCAAGTTATACGTAATGTTTATATCCATTTTCATTATCGCCATGTTCAATTTAGCAACACCTTCACTTCACGCCAAGCTGTTACTGACATCGATCATGCTTGTCCCTAACAAAAGTCAACTTGGAGAGAACTAGCTGAATGATGGAAAATTTGCCAAAAGCTATTATACAATATCGTCTGCGAATGTGTTTTGTTTCTGATGCTTTTAACCATGCATGTTACATTTGGCATTTTGTAACTTGTTACATTTTAGTTCTTTTGTATTTTTGGAGAGAGGCACATATTTATTTTGAAACATATTTTCTTGGAAAAAATGCCAAATTTTGCATAAATAAATATCGGGTTCATAGAATTCAAGCAAACATTGGTTAATCAACCATTTTTTTAATTATTTTCTTTATAGTTGAAATCTATATAAAACAAAATTAAAATGTAATCTATATATATAAAAGGAATTCTGAGGATAATTGAGGCACAGATAGGCTCTCATCCTCTATTCCTTTTATTTATAGAGATTTTACACAGCTTAGGTAAACGCAGAAGAAATATAAAACAGATAATGTATTTATCACAAAAAATCGTCTGCTAAGAAAATCTTTTTTCATTTTGAACTCTATAAATAAAAGGAATAAAGCAGAAGAAATATAAAACAGATAATGTATTTATCACAAAAAATCGTCTGCTAAGAAAATCTTTTTTCATTTTGAACTTCTATAAATAAAAGGACAGATAGGCTCTCAAACAGTGAATCGTCGAATATAATTGAAGAACAAATGGAAGAACAAATGGAAGAACAAATGGAAGAACAAATGGAAGAACAGATGGAAGAACAGAAAGAAGAACAGATGGAAGAACAAATGGAAGACCTCTTCATTAACAATAAAAAAAGATATGCAAACGAAACCCCAGAACACCGATCAAACATATCTGCCGGAAACTGACGAGACATGGCACAGAAACGTGAATGTGTGGGGTTGTAGAACTGGCATTCAGATAGTCTTCGGGCTACTGAGGGCGGGCAACCGTCTAGTAATAATAATAATAATAAAAACACTTAATTTCTTTTTAAAATTATCACCGTTTTAAACAAATTTTCATCAAATATGCAATTTTGTTTCAATTTTACCTGTTTTTAACAACATACTTCTCTGTAGTTATTTTTGAAGTGGGAGAATCGGCTACATTATGTCATTATATGAATCAAGAGAAAACAAATCCGTAGTGTATTTTTTTCTTGCACAATTTATAACTTGTTTCAAGTTGTATTTAATGTTTGTATCCATTTTCATAATCGCCATGTTCAATTTAGCAACACTTTCACTTCATGCCAAGCTGTTACTGACATCGATCATGCTTGTCCTTAACAAAAGTCAACTTGGAGAGAACTGGCTGAATGATGGAAAATTTGCCAAAAGCTATTATACAATATCGTCTGCGAATGTGTTTTGTTTCTGATGTTTTTAAACATACATGTTACATTGACATTTTACAACTTGTTCTTGTTGCCTTTTAGTTCTTTTGTATTTTTGGAGAAAGGCACATATTTATTTTGAAAATTATTTTTTTGGTAAAAATGCCAAATTTTGCATAAATAAATATCGGGCTCATAGAAGTCAAATAATCATTGGTTAATCAACCATTTTTTATTCTTTTCTTTTGTAGTGGAAACATATATAAAACAAAATTAAAATGTAATAAAAAAAAATAATAATAATAAAAAAAATTCTTTTTTAAATTATCACCGTTTCAAACAAATTTTCCTTAAAGATGCAATTTTGTTTCTATTCGTTGATGCACTTAAACTATACGATATTTCGTGAGTGGTTTAACAATTATTATCCATAGCGTAAAATATTTGTACTGCGATTGTTGATGCGCAGTATTGAAGACTAATGCCTTAGATGCCTATACGCTCAGTTTCAGAATTGTACCTGATATATTAACATAGCTTTGGAGGTAGAAATGTAGTTTTAAAGACCTATTTTTAAGGGGGATTTTTTTATGGGGAGGGGGGGGGATTGAAGGTGAAAGGTTGATTTGGAGCTTATGGAGCTAGATTTGTGAAAATGAATGAAACGAGGAATATCGAACGCTAATATCTTAGATGCTTATATGCTCAATTTCAGAACAGTAGTTCCTATATTAATATATTTTTGGAGGGAGGGGCTGCAGTTTTTAAAGCCTTTTTAAATTTTTTTTTTTTTTTTTTTTTTTTTTTTTTTTTTTTTTTTAATGGGAGAATGAGAGTGAAAGGTTGATGTGAAGATTATGAGGTTAGATTTGTGAAAGTGAATGAGAAGTGGCTACATTACTACGATCCGTAGTCCTAACGACAGTAGCCATGTCTCATCCACTGGCACAAATTTAGCCCTACAAGCTCCAAACCCGCCTTTCACCCCCACTCCCCCTCTTTCACTCCTCCCTCCAAAAATATGTTGATATAGTAGCTATGGTTTTGAAATTGAGCATCTATAAACATCTATAAGATCAGAGCATAAAATGTTTTAGTCATAGGCTACATTTTGAAGTAAGAATAAGGTTTTAGGTGAAAGGAAAAATTCATTTTTTCTTTGAATGTCTGAATGTTTTATTTTTAGCACTAATGCACCCTTGTTGGTGAGTATGAAAATAATTCAAAAATTATCACGGAAAAAGAAAATCTGTCGTTTGCATTAGATCATTTGAATTTTGTTTTAGGGTATACAATTACGCTACAGAAATCGGAAGCTAGAATGCTTAAGAAAAGACAAGACTGAGTTCAATCCTATGGAATATATGCGAGCTTTAAGAAATGATTCCTTGGAAATTACTCGATCGATTTTGAAATCTACATTCATGAGATTATGCTCAAGAGTTATAGCAGAGAGTTTTTTTTCTGCTTTTATTTGAGAATAATCCCAGTTTTTCAGAAATTTTCCATTTTTTAGATTTTTTTTTTTTTTTAATGAAACCAATTTAATTTTTTTAAACCGTCTGCCCCATTTAAACTTATATTTAATACTCTACCACTCCCCATTTTTTTTATTTTATCGAAACCGCTCGATTACTTTAGGAGTTTACGAGGTTTTTTGCTGAAAAGCACAATTTATCGGAGAGTTAAAAACTTAAGACTCTTCTAACTTGTATGAAGTTCTAACAGAGTTTTATCAAATACATGTATTAATGTACATAGAAACACGTGGATAAAATTTCGTTGCATATAATAAATGATTATAAAATGTTTGATTAAATTGATATGAGTGAGCATGGCATCACAGTCTTGTCTTCGCTTAACTCCTTGGGGACGAGCAAGCAGTATATGTGCCGCTTAAGGTACTCGGAATCATTCATTATTCTCACCTGTTATTTTTTATTGTAAAGATTAACTTATTTAATCAGCGCATTTTAGCGATTCAATTAGAGAAAATTTTCTTTTCAGAAAAACCGATGGTAAAAAATAAAAAATACGCAAAAGGCTCTTCTCCCGAATGGGTTAAAAGATATTAAAATACATTTCTAGTGTCTGTGTATATATACTCTTGGAATGTCTTGAAACATTCACTCAATTTCCGAGTCCCTAAATTTTTCTAATTTTTCGTAGTTACTGTGACAGATGGTTTCTACGAATTAAAATTTTTGTAGAGTAGTTTCACTCTGTAGGTGCTGCAAAGCACATTATGTGCTATGCGATCTGTATCTGAATGATTTGAGCTAGGTAAAATTTCTAAATTAGTTGTTTCTCGCCAAAAATTTCAGACATCCTCGGGTAGCCAGCCAATTCTGGAATAAATGGTAGCACACAATAAAAAAAAATATTAAAAAACAGATATTTTTTAAATTACGAAGATTTACTATAATCACGAACAAATGTTCAATAATCGCTTTCAAGTCAACCAATATTCCGAAACGTGTTCCTTTTTTTTTTGAAACTTCAGAAAACAATTTATTTCCATATTTTAAAAAAAGAATTTATAAAAATAAATTCTTATTAGCTTCCTGTAAGTTCCGGAAACTTTTTCGAGTAGCTTTTACAAATGCATTAATCAGTTCTCTCTACCCGAAAAATAGGTTTTTGGATGATATCAGACCTCAACTAAATATTTTCAGCTGCATTACTGAATTTATGCATGCAGTTGTAATAGAGAAATGTTAATTTTATGTTAATGTTAATGCTGTTAATGCTATAAGTTTTACAATTATTTGTTGAACATGGAAATATTTACATGAAACCTTCTATCACTCGAAAAATCAGTTTTCTGGATATAGAAAAAACTGATTAATTCACTGTAAAAGCTATTCGGAAGCATTTTCGAAAACTTTGGACAGCCGAGAAAAAATATTTTTTATAATCTCTTCTTTAAGTTAAAAAAATTTATTGTTTTGTGAGGTTTTTAAAGATAAAGGAACATGTTTTGGAATTTTGAGTGACTTGGAAGAGGTTTTTGTACAATATCAGAAACTGCGATTTACGCTCAAGAATATGGATTTGGATTTTCTGTTTATCTATAAATTGTGTATGTGTATGAGGTGGTTATAACGACATATTAAATTATTATTACAAATTAGTACTTCTCTCATGATCCAAAAACTTTTGTAATGTAAATTTTCGTTATTACTTATTAAAAATATTTCGGTGTTAAATAATTGAACAAAATTGCCGTCTAGTTACGATTTTTTTTAAAAATAAATAAGCTAATTTTGTATATGAATGGATAAAATGTATTCTGTCATTATGATTTCAAGTAATACTGTCTTTATTTAAAACTAATCGTAAAAGAGAAACTGATATGCCTTCAGTAACCGACCATAAAAGTTGTACATGCAGAAACTGCTTGTTAACAAGACGGAAAGATGCTGGAAAAAGCCCTGAAACATAATACAGTATACGTAAATAACTTCTAAGAAAACTATTTCCTCTTCCTGCAGTAAATGTTGAAGAAGAAGATGAATGCTTATAATACGAAGGTTTTCTTTTTTTGTAAACTGAAGTCTTTTAAACCACTTAACGGGTCCATATTTTTGAAAAAAAACCTATTTTTCTCATGTCTTTTACAGAATTTTAAATCTTTTATCACCGATTTTTCAAAACATAAATTTTTACCTAACTGAATTAAAAAAATGCTGGGATTATATAACACAAAATTTGCAATAAAAATTTACTGATTAGAGTAATAAATCACGATTGAAATATGGATGCTCGTACGTGGTACGGGCAATTCATGACTGGCAAAAACATGCCTTTCATATGATGTAAGGACAAATCAAAGAAGCGTTTAAACAGACTTCAGAATAAGAGAAAGTTGTGAATTGATGTTTATTTATTTTTAGCTCACAGGCTATCATAGCCTGAGAGCTTATGTGCCCGTCCGTTCTGTATGTACGTTCGTACGTGCGTTCGTGCGTAACGCGATAACTCATGATAAAAATATCCGATCCACTTGAAATTTTGTATGTAGGTATATCCTGACAAGGCGCTTCCCTGATTAGTTTTTGGGGTTCATTCGATATGCATAAGAGGGGGAACGGGGGGGGATCATGCCCCTCCCCTTAGTTGATATAAATGGGATTTTCATGCAGAATTAAGTTTTCGTTCAAAATTTAGATTAGGATCATTCTGATGAGGCGATTCCGTGACTGTTATTAGGTGTTCATTGAATAAGTATAAATAGGGGGAACAGGGGTTCTAATGCCCTCCCCTTAATTTATATAAATGGGTTTTTCAAGCAGAATTTTCAGATTTCGTTCAAATCTCTGAATAGTTTTGGAAGTTTAATGGTTAAGTATAAAAGAGGGGGATAACTCCTTTTAAATTATATAAATGCTAAACGGGTTTTTATTAAGAATTATCTCATTTGCTCTGAATTTTGGATATAGATTTTTTATATGATAAAGCATGTCTTTGATAGTATAGGAGGTTCAATGATTAAGTATAAAAAAAAGGAAAGGGGAGAGCTGTTTCCCCTTCTTAATTTTTTTTCGAACGAAATTAACCCTTGAAAATATAAGGCTTTAATGTACAATTAGTATTTGTAGCCTGTTAGCTAAATGCCATCAGTTTAACTGGGCAGTATTCTTTATTAAAATTTACAAGCCCCACCCCTTCTTCGCATAAAATAAACTAATTAAGACTATTCTATATAATTTACTTTTAAAATTGCTAAAGAGAAAAACCCTAAAGAGAGAAACTAATTTTGTCATGTATCACGCACAGATTATACGACAGACGAGCATCCACACGGGGAAACGAAATTCATACACTTTTTGAAATATGTTGGAAAGTATTAAAAAATAAGTTCAGTTGGCTGTTTACATTATGAAAAACTGAAAAATATGTTTCTTTATGAACGCCTCCATTCAACATCGGGATATGAATTACAATCCTTTCTCTCTAAAAACCTTCATAAATTCGCCTGATTGCGCGAAGTTTCTATAAATAATGCCGGAGATATTTAGTAAAGGGCAATTTCACAGAAAAATATAATTTTTGGGGAAAAAGTAAAATTAATGACACATTGAGTTTAAGGGTATGATTAGAAAGCTCGGAACTAAAATTTTTATGTTCCATAATTTTTTTTCTAATAATATTAAAAATGCTGCCTTTTATACATCATGTAAATTACATGAAGTTCTCTGGCAACACCAGTACAAAAAGTGTGTATGTTTGCAGTTGTAAGCAACAACTTTTTTTTCTTTTTCAACTTCTTTTTTTTTTTTTCTTTTGCAAGAAAATAAATCAAATTCCATGTAATGTTCAGTCTTATTTATTAATTTATGAAAGCCAGGAAAATGACATAATAAAAGTCTATTCAATTTTTACAAAGATTTTAATCACATTATTTTCAAAGAAATATCTATAAGATTTAACTGGTAGTTATGATTTTATTACTTCTGACTTGATCTATGTAAAAAATGAGAAGAATTACTCTGAAAGCGCTTTGAAAAGCTACTCTGAAAGCTACTCTGAAAGTTTATAAAGTATAAATATTAATTAAAAATTTACGAGGGAGAATCTGAAAATAAGTTTTCCTGTCGATTGTCGTCAGAGGTGTGTGTGAAAGTCAAAAGATGGAATGAGACATTAAAGATACGACACAACGTTAGTTGTTCAGGGCTTTGCATAAAGAAGCTTTTAACGGCTTGTCCACATGCAAAGCCTTAGTGTTTTCCTGGAGGGCTTTTTGCAGCCTATCAAGCGGTATGACGAATGTCTCAACATGTTTGGTACTTATGTTTACAAATAACGTTGTGTCGTATCTTTCATGTCTCATTATACCATTTTAATTTCATACACATCTCTGTCCATAGACGCCAAGGGAAACTTATTTTCGGACTCCCTTTCGTAACTAAGCTAGAAAATGATATTTATACAGTATAACAGAAGACCCTTTATTTTGCACGCATGTCAGGAAAATGACAATCTGAAATTCCAAGTCTTTAAATTGCTTTATTTATGTCATTAGAAATGTAATATTTCTTGAAAACACTTCTAAGGATTTTTCTCTTAGGATGTATATACAGAAATAGCATTATGTAACATTTAAAAATAATTTTATTGTGCGAACTTATATTTCCGTATTTTTTTTATCTTCACCCGTATACCTCAATATCTTTAATAGGCATTTCGTAGGATTTGCGCACATCAGTAGTACTGATTGAATTTTATTTTATATGTTCAATCGACAACTTTTTTTTCTTTCTATAAAACAGATTGTTAAACTTATTGTAAAACAATTGATAATAAAATCTTATTTGAAAAAGATAATTTGTAACATGTGTGTTTAAAATTCATTTTATTTTCTTTTAAATAAACTAACAAAAGTACCCCTTAGCTTATCATAAGTATTCCATGACGGACACATTTGACCAATTTGAAGAGATTTGCAAAAGAATTTAACACACTAACTTTCTTTACAAATAATTATTTACCATTTTTATATGCATTTACAAACACATTACAAAAATAATTTTATGTTTTAAAATTTCATGAAAATTTAGCATAGAAAATTATGCTTCTCAAAAATGATCAAATGTACCCCACTCTCTCCTAGATAGAAAAGGAAAATACAGTACCAAGTCTATTCTGGTTCAAGGTATCTTTTAATCAATTAAATTTGATATTAATTTTCTGTTCAGCATAAACTGAAAAATTTCTTTCCGTAGACAAATTTCAATTTAGTGCCAAAGTGCGGTGTCTTATGTTTAATCAGATCTTATGATTAATCTACTTTATTGTTTTACTAATTTTTTCAATTTGCCCTAGGCAATCAGTTACGAATCAGTTTCAGACTCGAATGTTAAAACTTTGCTATGTTGAGATAGATTAAAAAAATTGCGCTTAAAAAAGTTTTTAAAATTATAATAATTGAGCAATTACATTGAAATACATTTCATTCGAAGTCATTCCCCTCTCCTTTACTTTATTCGATGATGTAGAAATTGAAATTACACGATTTTTAGATGTCGTGTTGGAGTAATAAAAGCAAAAGCGAAACATAAGTCGTTTTCACAATTGCTATACATTCCTAAATAAAGCAGATACAGTCGGCTGTCGTTAATTCGAAATCGGATAAATCGAATCTTCGCTTAATTCGAACCAAAATGAAGTCCCGAAATTTTCAATAGCAGAATAACGTTAAAATTTTTCATTTATTTGAACTAATTTTATCTTGACTTCGTTTAATTCGAACTAACGAGATTCCGATTTTTCATTTTCACTTACTTTTTTCCGAACTTCAGATCCTTGAAATAAGTTTCCTTCTTTCATTTTTGTCAGAATTGTTCTAAACAAATATACATATAATCTCAAGCATTTCATATCCATTTTTTTAGCACCCAGTGTGTCCATCAATGACATCCACATCCCATCTTCATTTGTGCTTGTTCCTAATCCCTTAATTAGTTTATGTATTTATAACTTTTAAATTTAATATTAAGTGATTTTCTTATGATAGCTGCCGAAATATATTTTAAAAATACTATAACACCTTTTGCAATTTCTTTGTAACAGTACTTCTTTAAACATGTTTCCTCTCATATTTTCTATAATTCGAGCTCTGGATAATTCGATCATTTCTTGTGGTCTCTATGATTTCGAATTAACGAGAGCCGACTGTACCTAAAAGTGAATTATGAATTTATGGTGACGATAGATAAGTCTTAAATGAAAAAGAGAACAAAAAAGAAAACTGGACCTAGTCGCTGGAAGGCAAAAAAGTACCTATCGTAAAATAATCGCAATTTCTGACATTCAGTTTGCAGATCGAATAAAACTTATTTAGAAATAAATATATAATTAAATATAACTCATTTTTTTGTCCTACATATTTGAAAACATTTATTTACAAAAAATTCTGATTCTTCTTATTTGATCCGGATATGTTGGAAATTATAGCACATGGTAATATTTTGAAAAGAAAAAAAATAACTATAATTTTATAGGCACAACAAAGTGAAGACTTCTTATCAACAGTTTGTATGCATATATAAAAGGAAAACAAAATATATTGAATACGAATAATTTTATATGAGACTATTATTCATATGTATAATTTTTCAAACAGATGAAAAATGTTTAAAAATGATTTACATATATGTCAAAATTAGCATACAAGTATAAAAAATGTCTTCTATTGATTCAATTGAATCTTTCGCACTCGCTGCCTTTTTCTTGTTTTTTTTAAGTCTCTGTTTTACAACAGCGAATTTTCGGTAGGCATATCAATGAAAATGCATTGTCATTACTATTTCACCATTTGGCGCTCTCTTTCAAAGGGTAACTTTTACTTCTATTTTTTCTTATGTCATTAGAAAGTAAAATAAATAGTTGTATAGTTAAATAAACATAATTTGACTGCGTTCTATTTTAAAGATACATTGTATTATGATGTACTCTGTTACTGACTTCCGTAAAAAAAGGTTTTAAGTATTCTTAGCAAGTCGCTTCTTTCGACACCTGAGTTTCATTTAAAGTTCCTAGCCGACATCTGCAACGTTTTTGTTTCAGGCGAAGTTCTCTCAGTTTTGACGTGTTTTGTAGACGTCAAAAGATATGTGTATTAAACATACATCTGATGACGTCAGAGAAGTGGATGCATATTCTGAGTCTTCAGTCATCTCTGCTGACACTGGCGGTTTTTAGTTAGAATTATTCTATCAATTTTCTCCCCCTAATCCGAGAATAGCACTACTGCTCTGTAGGGGAATACTTATGAGTGTTTACTCGGGGCTGCTCCCGTTTTTTTTCCCATACGCCCCAAAATAGATAACTCATGCCCAGAAAAGGTTTTCATATCATACACCAGTTCACACCAAGAGAGGCAAAAATTGGGTTATGACTTAAAGCTCTTGAAGATTTAGACTACTTAAAATGTTTGCGTTTTGAAAAATTCGCATTTTTTAAATTAATTTTTAATTGATTTAAAAAATGGTACAATACAACAAAATTCATTGTGATTGATGCACCATATTTTGTTTATTTATTGTATCTTCTCCTCAAAATATTTTTAATATTCGCATTTATATGCGTTTTCTTACATAATGGTTAACACATATTAATAAAGTTAGAAAATATAATGGATAATAATTACCAGGTTTTAATTTTTAACAAAAAAAAGTACTGGAACCCTAATATTCTGCGGTATTAAAAACATAGCACCCCCTCCCTCTCACCGCCATCACTCTAATCCGCATATTTATGTTTCATACATTATTATCAAATTTTAAAGCACCTCCGTTTTCTTTAGCAAAATAATAATTTTACATATATCTACCTGCATATAATTAAATGCCAGTTGTTCCATTTTTTTGTTTATCACTCCTTCCGAATTGAAATCTTTGCTTTATTTTAGTGGTAATTAATCATACGATTCTGCAATTAAATAAGGTAAGGATTATGATTAGGAAATGATTGTAACATAAAAAAAGGAATTGTTCACAGCTATGCACACACACACACACATATATATGTATATATACACATGTATGTATAAATATATGTATCTATATGCGTCGTTTCATCTCCATGTCCTACGAGTGCACAGGGCCGTAGCTTGAAGTGAATAAACCGGGGAGGAAATTCATATTATGTCTCTCTGACGCAGAAAGATAAATTAGTGCATATTCACACTGTAGATACTATGTTTCCTATTAAAATGTTGTAATAAAGTCATTTTATGCAAAAGAAAGTAATATGATGATGAAAAATTCGAGTGCAGGACTAGTGCAATACTAAACATCATGTTAGCTTCATATGCGCAAATTGGATGAGGGAGTGTTCACACTTATTTTAGTTACAACTTAGTATTGCTGCAAAACTGTGAAAGGTCCTCAAAACCAAACTAAATTTTTGAATAAATTTCATTTGGATTTCCGGAACATAAATTTATTACTGACCTTGGAATCTTCTCCAGGGAAGGCTCAAATGTCTTAGAAGAAGTTGAGTCTCCCCTAGTCCTACGACCCTGTGTGTGCGCACAGTAGGTCACATACAAGTATTTTGACAGAAAATAATGCAGAAACTTGAAGATGGATGGAAAAAGAAAGCGTAATTTAGGCTTCGGTTTTTCGCTATCGCTGTTGCACTGATTTCCGGAGAATTGTTTTTATGAGTTCCTGTGAAATCCGACCAATATTTGAATATTTACTAAAAATGGAAAAGTACCGGAGATGACCTCCAGTGCACTCGGACACAAATTAAGCTCTGCTAATGACAATAATGGCAATGAATACTTTGCCAATGAAGTTTTGATAAATAATGAAATAAATGAATATAAAAGGAAATAAAAAAAATAATTTTTTCAAAAAGAATGAAGTCGATTGGATAATTAGTTGCTGAGATATTTGTAATAATATTTTCCACATGCTTCGAAATTTTATGACCCTATATTTAATTTGAATTTCAATTAAAAGAGATATTTTAATTGGAAATGAGACGCTTAATCCAACGCAATAAACTGTTAGTTTATATAATTATAATTTTTGGGGTAATAAGGATGTTTATTTTGCCAAATTTTTTATTACTTGATTATCCCGTCAATTAAAAAACTATTGCCAAACTGTAAAATGAAATTCCAATAATGGCTTATCGTAAAGGTCACATTCATTTGATATAAACACGTTACACGTGTTTGTTGCGTCATCAAGTGATTTTTTTTTTCGAAATTTTATTTGTAGTATTAATAATCTTTTATTAATTTATTTGTTATTTCGTTATTTAATATAAAAACTATATCAATTTACATAATTTACTAATAGTTTGGTGATTTATATTATATGTCGAAATTGTTTGACGGGCTAACCAAGCAGTACCCATAAATCCGTAATAGAGCATTATTATGTTTTAAAAATATTTAAATAAATGTTTACATTTTATTTTGGAACTACGATGTTTTTTATAAATATTTTTCATATGTTTTATTTTTATATTTTATAGTATGCATATTAGTGATGGGCGATCCTGGGAATTTTGAGAATCGATTAAAATCGACATCGTATAAAGTGACATCGATTATAATAAGAATCGATTTCTAAATTCTAGAATCGATACTAAAATCGATATTTTTAGATTTTACACAGATGAGCTCAAAATTAGTAATTCTAAAACTTGGCTAATCAGCAGAGCCGTAACACCTCATACTCCTTACTCCCATTTAGGGAGGCACAGAAGTAAGCTATTACAGCTTTTAGAGTCGAATAATAAGGATTTATCTTTTATTATTTTTAGATACAATTTTAATAATAATTTATATTATATTTAACTTTATTTTTTTAGAAAGATCTCGGTTAGATAAAAAAATAAAAGAAATGATTTGTATATATATATATTTTAATCCGAAACACATGTATTTTCTACATACTCCTTCAACCAAACAAATGAAGCCTTACTTCCTTTAAACGTCATTCTTCTTAAAAATTCGCATATGAATAAAATTTTAAAAGCTCTAAATTTATTTAAAAAATTTTTTTTTCAGTCTTTTTAAGACCTTCTATAAGGGTGCGGGAAATGCAAATATTGCAAATTTTCTTTCAAAATAGCTGTGATGATTTAATTGCACAATCAGCACATGCTAATTATTAATTATCCACCAATTTAAAAGCAGAAATTCTGCTTAACCCTTTCCGGCACGGGCAAAATCTGTACTAAAATGAGAAATTATCGACTGACACCGGAATTCACAAACGATTTTTTTAGATATTTTAAAATCCTTAATGTAAGCTTTTATTCTAAAAGCAAAATTTAACTAAAATATTACTGGTGCCGTTTGCAAGTTTGAAATTAAAATTAGGTATCCCAGACTGGGCACAGTATGCCGGAAAGGGTTAAAAAAAATATGTGATTAAACTTTTTTTCTCTTTTAAAATATATATCGCCTCATCTCATTTACAGCTTATAAAATATTATTCTTTTTTAACGTTTACCAAATTTTCAGCAGTTAACAGAAAAAAAAATGTTGTTTTCATAAGAATAATTAACAGTGAAACAACATACTTTTCTCTGGTTAACAGAGAAATAAAAAGACAGCGGAGCGTCGATTATCCGAAGAAGTTGGAAGCGACCTAAGTTCGGATTAATGGATAACTGTACCTTCAATGGTCGGGCAGCGCATAACCTATCATCGGCCACAAATCGGTTAATTCTGCACAAAAAAACCATTTACCTAAATTAACTGTTTACAAGCCGAATTAATATCGCAATGTAATAATAATTTTGTTTTTCTCATATTACAACTTCAAATGTTTTGATTTATGCATACAAATTTTAAAATGTTCTTCTTGAGTATTTTCTCGAATTCCAAAAACATTTAGATTCCTAGTGGTCAAATGTGAGTAATATAGAGAAACGATAAAAACAAAAATTATATTTTTATGTAAATTAAGGAATTTGCATACTCTTTATACCTGTGATAAATGCTTAAACATATTTTTTTTTCAAAAGTTAAAATCAACCTTATATTTTATAGGAAAAATAAGAACATCGTAATTATATTGGTAAATATATGTTTTGCATTGCAAATAATACTATGTTCCCTTTTGGGAACATTGGCGTTTAAACGGTTAAGAAGAGTAGCCCCCAAATCCTTTTACATAACCAATGAATACCCAGAACAAATCAGAAAAGAACCTTATTAGAATGAAAATATATCCAAAATTTGAAGAAAATCCGTAAACCCATGCCTGTGTTGAATTTTGTCCCTCCCCGTCCTTCACCCCTATGTGTTACTAAGGTATAATGGTCAACATTATTCGATTGCCATACCTTAGAATATCTTGACATCCGTAAGTCTTTAATAGTATGCCTAATATTTAAGTTTGAAATTTTTACTTTTAGGAAAATCTGGTTTGAAAAGAAAACCTTAATCGTTTCTTATACGAAATTTTACATCAACTCTACCAATCAATTCAAGATATTTGAAATCTACAAGTCAGGACCTTTAAAATGATACACTACAAATTGAGGTAAGGGAAAAAGTAAAAAAAAGGCTTAAAAATGCCCACTGGAATCTGAAAATTGAACTATATTATAAAGAGATATACAGATATGGATAGCCCAGGCCAAGACCTTTGCAACGATATGTCACATGACCCACCCATATCTGTATTGAATATTGCCCCCCCCCCCTCCTATGTGCTGCTAGGGTATAATGGTCATCACTATTCGACTGACCATATCTTAGAATATCTTGACATCCGTAAGTCTTAACCCTCTAAAATCAACGGTTCGCCTAATATTTGAGTTTGAAATTTTTACTTTTAGAAATATCTGGTTTGAAAAAAAGAAGGTAATCCTTTCTTATACGAAATTTTACATCAGTTCTACCAATCAATTCAAGATATTTGAGGTCTACAAGTCAAGATCTATAAAATGATACACTACAAAGTGGGGGAAGGGAAAAAAACCCCCAAAAAGCTTTAAAATGCCCCCTGGAGTCTGAAAATTGAACTATATTATGAAGCGATATGCAGATATGGATAGCCCAGGCCAAGACCTTTGCAACGATATGTCACATGACCCACCCATACCTGTATTGAATATTGCCCCCCCTGCCCCCCCACCCCCTATGTGCTGCTAGGGTATAATGGTCATCACTATTCGATTGACCATATCTTAGAATATCTTGACATCCGTAAGTCTTAACCCTCTAAAATCAACGGTTCGCCTAATATTTGAGTTTGAAATTTTTACTTTTAGAAATATCTGGTTTGAAAAAAAAATTGGTAATCCTTTCTTATACGAAATTTTACATCAGTTCTACCAATCAATTCAAGATATTTGAGGTCTACAAGTCAAGATCTATAAAATGATACACTACAAAGTGGGGGAAGGGAAAACCCCCCAAAAAAGCTTAAAAATGCCCCCTGGAGTCTGAAAATTGAACTATATTATGAAGCGATATGCAGATATCGATAGCCCAGGCCAAGACCTTTGCAACGATATGTCACATGACCCACCCATACCTGTATTGAATATTGCCCCCCCCCCCTGCCCCCCACCCCCTATGTGCTGCTAGGGTATAATAGTGATCACTATTCGATTGACCATACCTTAGACTATCTTGACATACTTAAGTCTTACCCCTCTAAAATCAACGGTTCGCCTAATATTTTAGTTTGAAATTTTTACTGCTACCATTAACCCATTTTAGGCCAAGCACAGAAATTTTATAAAATGTAGCATTATTTTTATTGAAATATGCTTAAATTACATACATTAAGACACAAAAAAAGATTCGTGCATGAAAAAAAATATTTTATATAAGAAATAATATTTTATATAATAATATAAAATATTATTTCTTATAATGAATAATATGAATATGAATAATATTTTTATGACTTTTGTTTTATTCTTATTTCATATACAGAATTTGCAACTTTAATCTATTTTAAAAACATATAATTCATTTCAATTGGAATAATAATATATTTTTAAAAAGTCGAATTTGTCAAAGGCGTTTCAAATTAAAACTCTAGCGTATTTAGAAAATTTTTTAAGAGAAAGTGTTTACTCCAATTGAATTACTAATATTTTATGGATGTCTTCAAAAGCCTTAAAAAATAGAAGAAAAATAAAATTCTTGAAAAAAATGTGTCAAAGTGTTAAAAAAAATATTTATCGAAATGTTTCGTATACGAACCTTTGGCCGAAAATGGGTTAAAACAATAGAAAGGGAAAGATCGATTCAACCTGAAACGTAGATCGATTTCAAGCATATCAAAAAAGTAACAACACTACTTGTATCTAAAAATCGATTTCAAAATGCGATTTCAATTTTAGTAAATCAAAATAAAATCGATTCTGACATCGACATCGAAATCGACATCGACATCGATCTACTACACAAGGTTCTGTACTGGTGTTAGTATTATATATACACTGCTAGAAATAAACAATAAAACTAGTTTATTGCAAATTGCATTTTTTTCCCCCCTCGATGAAAGTTTGATTTTTAAATTTTTGGATAAGGCAAGTTTTGAAACTTATGTTGTCATGTTTGAAATTTCTATAGCATGTTTCTTATTGAAAACAAAGTATGTAGTACTTAGGGGCTGTGCACATATAATGTTAACATTTTAGGGAGGAGGGGGAAGTCTGGCACATGATATCGAAAGGTATCTCTAGGGGGAGGGGGGTTGCCTTATGATATAGATATTTTTGACCCAATCAGAATTGTCTCTTTTTATTTGTAACATGGTCTTTTCTTCTAAATAGTATGTCTTTTTTTTTATTATTCTGTTATCTATTTTTATGAAAATACAAAATTATTATTAAAATCGCTAAATTATTATAAAATTTTAAAATATGGTGTACTCCATTGTTGACATTCCTATTCATCTTCATATATGTGCATGCATATAAAATCGAGAAAACATATGTGAAGTATATTTGTAATGAAGCTTGTGTTTACAAATAAAAAAGAATGTTGTCTACTTGTTTTGTTGATAAAAGTTTCTATCTACCCCCATTTCCACACCCTTTCTCCATTCAGGGAGCAAATTCAAGAAGACTTGAATGCATTATGTTACAAAATGCGATTGTAAAATACTTTTAAATAGTAACTATTTTTTTAAAGTTTTATTTGAATAAAGAGATATTTTATTAACTTCTCTTCATTTGAATCTATAAAATATGCAAAAAATAAAATTAACCAATTCTGTATATTACTCCAAAGAAAAAAAATATATATACATTTTGATAATGACACTATTATTGAGGGGGGGGAGGTGGTTCGAAAGATAACTTATGCTATCGAAAAGAGTGGAGGGGGTACATAATTATCAAAATGTTGATAACGTTATATATGCCCCTTATACTTTATTTACATGACTGCTTAAAAGAATTCCATTATCTATCTAAAATTTAAATACTGATCTTATGATATTAACAATAAATAATTTAAATTTCAAAAATATTTCATTAATCATCGTTATTCTAAGTTAAAATTTATTAGAAAATTTGGATTCATTAATATGCTATCATAAATTATGGCTCTAAATACAGTCATAAAAACATTTATTAGCTATTGTTATTTTTTTGTGGCGTATTTATTACTTGAAGATAGGGTGCCCATTACTGGAATTTGCTGTTATTAACAATTAAATTTTAATAAATATTGAGAAATTAGAGTATCAGAATGGTTAAATATTGTTGAAAAATTAAAATAACATTGAAAAAACTGGAATAAAATAACTATTAATTAAAAATTATGAAGGATATAAATTACTGGCACATATACCTTATGTATCAACATTTACTTTACATATATATAGTTTAAACACATACATACATATTTATATACATGGCTAGTTCCATGGGTTTTGTAGTGTAAGTCACATTACTTTATAATTGCTATGCTTATTTGCCACCGTTATTTTTGAAAAGTCTGCTTGGCCTTATTCAATTAATGAAAATGTGCCGATAAAACAAATCACATTTTTTTCGTACTAAAACACTGGTAGCCAAAAATCGTAGCCTGTGACTTACACTACAAGTACTCATGGAAATAGCCACATATGAATATAATATAACACTGGCACTCAGCTAACAGAAAAGTATTCAAATTGCAATATATTTAAAAAGTTTAGACGTAAAAAGTTGTTTATTATTCTAAAATTGAAGTGTTGTTTGGAGCGATTAAAAAAATAAACAAACAATGTGGCATATTCTATAGAACTATAGTAAAAAGTAATTTTAGTTTAGAGAAAAGTATACATAAACATATAATTTAATGTTTCGATTAATAACTAAAACACATTATTGCTTAACATCTTAACATTTTTAAAACAGGAAAAAAACTACGTACCTTTGTTTCTGCAGAAATCACGTCTTGTCTAGTTGTTCTCGGTTCTAGAAAAGGCTTTAATTCTTTAATTAGTTGCTTCGTCAAGGTTTTGTTGAGTCTGAAATTTTTAACAAAATCAGACTCACTCATATTTTCAAAACAATTCACTCTTGCCGGCCGAATAATTCGGGGAATTCTTTCATTTTCCTGAATTAATGCTAACGCTAATATTGCCGCCATCTTGTCGTATTGCCAATTTCACTGACTTTTTTGTGGTCGAAATTTTTCAGCGCTTTTCCGACCGCTAAATTCGATACGAGGCTGTTCCTTCCGACGCGAATTCACTTCCGATGACATCATGGTAGCGTTTTTGCTGGACTTCTCGGAGTAGGACGTGTCATCGGAAAACTTCCGAGAATGATCGTATTTCGATCTCTTTGTGGTAGGCCCCCAAGATAGTCTTGCGATTTTGCATCTAGGCTTTATCACCTTGTAATGTGATTGGTCAGTGATTTTGCGTCTGTTTTTGACTCAAAGGACTGGCAAGATTTTCGGCGGGGAAAAGGAAACTGTGAAGATAGAGAATTTAAATAGGGTAGACGGGAAAAGGTTTGGTTTATTTTATGACAGCCGATTATCAACACGAGGGATATAGGTACAAAGGGCAGAATAATGTCCTCCGTGGGGGGAAGGGGGGGGCGAGGAAAGAAGAGAATCTTCTGCATTTTGATAGACTTCCTTTTTTTATTATATATATATATATATATATATTATTATTATTATTATTTTGAAAAACTATAAAGAAGATAATTACAAAAAAAAAGACAATTCCCATTAACTTATTTAAAAACGGGGGGGGGGGAGGGGAGAGGGTTATGTAGATTATTAAACGTGTTTACACACCCATATATAATTCTAGACATTATATGTTGCTTGTTTTCTTAAAAAAAAAAAAAAAAAAAAAAAAAAAATTGCTTTTTTTTTTTTTGTTTGTATGATGTTATTTAAAAAATAATAATAACCTAATGCTTACAAAATTCGAATATATTGCTAAATATAACACATTTTACTGTTTTTATAAATTGTCTGTCTTTCAGTCTGTCTATTTGTTTGTCTCTTACAAAATTTTGTGGGCGCTCTATCTCAAGAACTAATGCTTGGAACTCTTGAAACTTTAGATTCAGCTAGACTTTCATATAAATTGGTGCTGATTACTTATGGTAAAAATCGCTCTACAGGTGGCGCTGTTATGTTGTATTTTTCATGATTACTGCAAGATAGATACCTCAAGAACTAATGCACGTATTTTTGCCAAACTTCAGATTCGGTTTGATATTAACGTAAATTGTGGATGATTAAGTTTTGATTTAAATCTAACGGCAGGTGACGTTGCATTTTTCCTGATTTTTGCGATAATTGCATCTCAGAAACTAATTCAGAAAATTTCATCAAGCTTCACATCCATAAGTTTGGTGCTTATTAGGTTTCAGTGTAAATAACTATGCAGGAGGCGTTGCTATGCTGCTTTTATCAGCAGTGTTGAATTCAGATATTTTTCACTGGGAGGGATTTTTATGTCTCCTTGAAGGGGCATTCTATACTTCAAAGAAGGGGGGGGGGACTCTTGTACATGAAGCTTCAATGTTTTCGTGAGACATTTCAAAGTTCCGGGGCGGAGATGTTCCTCTTCGGGCTGACCCCTGAATTCAACCGCTTTTTCAGGATCTACAAGATTTTATTGATCATATCTCAAGAGCTCCTGAACGGAATTTCATCAAACTTAATAGTCTCTTAGATATTATCATACGTTGTTCCTGATTAGGTTTTTGTGTAAGTAATACTGCTCTGCTATACTGCATTTTTCACGATATTAGTGATATCTTAGAAATTATGCATGGAATTTAATCAAATTTCATATTCGGTTAAACTTTCACATAAATAGATTCTTATTACGCTTTTCTTATTACGCTTGTCTTATTAGGCTTGAGTGCATACTGCACAACAGGTGTCGCTGTGATGCTCTTTGAATTGCATACATTTCGGTTACAGACATCTAGCGGGGGTGGACCGAAATTCAGCGATTTGTTTGGAAAACGCAATGCTTTCTTTTAAAATGTTCATACTTCAACCTATACTTTTTAAATCTTCATGATGGGTATAAACAATTTAAATTTGACATTGACAATGTGTTAGTGCATTTAGAAGTTTTATCATGTATGAGATAGAAGAATTTTTGAGATTGGCACATCCGACTGCTTTATCTTCAACTTTTGAAGCAAAATAAAAATAATATCTTCTGAGAAATCGATTAAAAATTTTATAGTATCGATTAAATCGAGTTGACCATAACATCGATTAAATCGATTTAAAAAATCGAAATCGCCCATCACTAATGCATATCCATGATGGGAAGTATTACGTTGACCCCCAACAACCAGTTTATATTATACTTTTTTTTTCTAAAGTTCTATAATCTGAAGAAAAATGGTAGTTACATTATAAACTATTCACTAAAAAGAAAATTAACCAGATTTTCAGTTTAGATTTATTTTTCATTTCACTATAACTCTTCAAATTTCTTTCTTTCTACTATAACTCTTCAGATTTCCCTGTATCTAATTTGGAATTTAAATTTTATTATATGTTGAAAAGTCTGCGTGCGTTTTCTTAAATTAAATAAAAATTTCCTAAGCATTTTTAATTTAGAAAACTGATTTTAAAATAAATTTGAAACCTGAAAACTAACATCCGATAATTCACTAATGATATTTTAATAAAAATTATTCCTTTTCAGGCTTTATAGGATATATATGTGCTAAAACTTTAAGAGAAAAATACGAATTACTGCAAATTTTAAAACCAGAGAATAAAAATAAATTTTCTCAGTGAAATGGAATATTTTCTACAAAACTAGCATAGAATTAAATTGAAGTTTCTTCAGTTTTGTTTCAGAAAAAAATCTTCTTAAAATCTTTGTAAATTCATAGGACTGTCTATATGCTAAATTAACTAGAAGGTATTTTTTTTTTTTAAACTTTCTAATTCGCTAATTCCCTGCTAATTAACTCTAAACATCACAGTTCTCAAAGTTTACTGTTTTCCATTTAAAGATTCTCCTTTCATACAAATACGTATAACAATGCTGAATAAATGTTCTTTGCAAAAGAATAATAATAAAAAAAGTTGCAGTTCGATGATAAATTCAAAACTTTACACAGTTAACACGTTGAGTGCCCCGGTGACTGATACAGAACTTTCTGTTTAGGCCGCGTCAGTCACCAGTGACTGACAGTGTAAAATATGATATAAAACTAAAATAAAATATATTGTTTCAAGTAATTATTAAGAAAGTATAATCTTGTGATAAATAAAAGTAAAGTAAATTTTCAATAAATTTTCAATAATTACATAAAGAATTTTAATAAATTTTAATAAATACATTAATAAAATACAAATAATATACATTAATAAAGATTTTAATAAATACATTCTTATTAGTTAAATTTTATGGTGCAACTGTCCTGTATATTTTTATGAAATATACTAATGCTAGATTAAATTATGGACTTTAATTTCATCTTTAAATGTTTCAAGGCAGAGAGATTGCCACTTGGCCGAGAGATTTCCGTTATCATATTTTCCTGAAGACGTCCGCAGAAGACGGCGCGAAACGTTGATAGTTTTATTTTATTTTAATTGTACAAATATATATTAAAATTCTTGTTTTGTGCACCACTGAGCAATGTGTTATATTTTAATAAATACATTCTTATTAGTTAAATTTTATGGTGCAACTGTCCTGTATATATTTACATAAAGAATATTTATATTTTTAGTGTTTTATCATATTTAAGACAATCAGTCACCAGTAAAAAATGACGCGACCTAAAAAAAAGTTAAGTGTCAGCAACCGTCGACCGTCGTGCACTCAACGTGTTAAGGTTGCTGGTCATTCAGTTTCGAAATTTCCCTCCGGTAATGTTAAGTCTATGGGCGTTTGATGCATTCTTATATTTAAAATATCACCTCGGGAAATTAATATTTTTAACTTCTTCTTTCGGTGTTCTCTTCTTAAAGGATGTCAATTTTTTTCTTAGTTTTCAAATTATTTCTAAAATCTATGCTTAATTTTATATGAAGTGTTAAAATTTTGCTTCCAGTTCGTCAGTTTTTAACGGGTAAAGTATTAAATTGAGCATAAATTTTAGAAATATTTTGAAAACTAAGAAAACAAGTTGGAAATTGCACGAGAAGCGTAGCAAATGAGGTGCGTTCGTACGATAAAGAAGTTTTAAAATATTCAGATCTTGCTGATATAGTAGAGCGTACTTTGGATACAGCACAGTGGTCGAAATCTTTGTGTTCCTGTAAATATGCAGAGAGTAATTTTTATTATACTTCATCAACGTATATCTTATTCAAAAAATGTGAAGTAGTTTAATATAATTAAAACAAGCCCCAAACAATGTTTTCCCGTATAACATTGTTTAGTGGAATACATTTGTGTGGCCCTGTAATTTAATAATAAATATTCTTTGCATTACAGATTGTACAGAATGTATATTTTAGTACATACTTCAAAGATTCATGCCAATTCTATTATGTTCAAATGAGTGTAACACCATTAAAATGCATTTGAAACTTTTTTTTAGCATTGATCGTAATGTAACGGAATACTTTTGATTGTCCCTGTAATTGATCTATGCATCTGATTTTCATAACATTTGAAATGACTCGACAAAATTATGTAATAAATATACGTTTTAAATTTCAAACGATTAAAATGCATTTGAAACTTTTTTTCCCCATTGACCGTAATGTAACGGAATCCTTTTGATTATCCCTGTAATTGATCTATGCATCCGATTTTCATAACATTTGAAATGACTCGACAAAATTATGTAATAATTATACGTTTTAAATTTCAAACGATTAAAATGCATTTGAAACTTTTTTTCCCCATTGACCGTAATGTAACGGAATCCTTTTGATTGTCCCTATAATTGATCTATCCATCCGATTTTCATAAAATTTGAAATGACTCGCCAAAATTATGTAATAATTATGTATTTTAAATTTCAAACGATTCGGTTGGGTAGTTTTTGCGTTGTTATATGCGGACAGGCGGACAGACAGACGGACGGACTGAACGAGACAACAATAGGTGCTACGTATTTACATAATTACGAACGCACCTAAAAAGTGACATCCTTTAAGAAGAGAACACCGGAAGAAGAAATTAAAAATATTAATTTCCGGAGGAGATATTTAAAATATAGGAATGCATCAAACACCCATAGACTTAACATTAAGGGGGAGAATTCGGAAAGTGAGTCACCAGCAACCTTAAGGGAAGACAGTAGTGGGACTCCTCGTCACTCTTATTAACTTTACCTTAGTATTTTATATGCCTTTATTATATGAAATTAAATTTTGTCCAAGTGTTTATATAACAGTAATTCATGTGTTTGATAAAACTGTGCAATAAATTCACACGAGTTAGGAATTTCTTAAGTATTTTAGCTCTCCGAATTTCACACAAGTTAGAAGCGTCTATGTTTTTTAGTTCTCTGAAAAATTGCATTTTTCAGCTAAAACCTTCATGAACTCCTAAATTACTCGTGCGATTTCGATTAGAAAAAAAAAAAAAATGACGGTAGAGTATAAATGTAAAAACATATGTGGCAGGCAGTTTAAAAAAATAATAATAATTAGTTTCAAAGAAAAATATTTCTTTAAAACGGAATTTTTTTAAAAAAAAATTGCTATTGCTCTAAAATAAAAAGTTTCAGTTGCAGAAAAAAAAAGTTTGCCAAAAGTCTTGAGCATAATCTAATGAACATGGTTTCCAGGCAGTTTCCTACGAATCAGGTCTTAAAAACTGCGTTTTCCCGTAGGATTGCGCTCAGTTTTGTTTTCCCTTAACACTATTTCTACGAAGAGATATCGAAAAAACCTTTTGGTTTTTAACTTAAAATTATCCTCTAAGTTTAATCATTTTTCCACAGTTAATTTTTTGATTTTTCGTATAGCCTTTGTTAAATTAATTATGTGAAATAATTTTTCTCCAGCTCATCCTGGATATAAAAATATTCATATGGTATACCTATATTTCTACTATGAGACTTCTTGAAATAATTTATAATTTCATATTATTCAAAATTTGTAATTTCAAAGAATTTCCTAATTTCTAGTTTTAAACAGTTTTACAGCATTATATCAATTATAATCAGATTAGAGAATCCCGATTTTAGCTGTAAAGAAAAATACAAAAGTTGCTGCACAACTCTAATATTCACTTTTTTTTCCGCCGTTTTTCATTTTAGTGTTGATTTATTCCAGTGATTTCGATTTTTGTTGCAGATGTTTTTATAAAGTTACTTTCACTTTCGAAAACGTTTACGAAAAGGAAAGTATCAATCTAAAAAATATCTGCAAGCAAAATCGAAAAAGTAAAAAAAGTGCGATCTAGAGATAGATCTCAGCTATCCAATACAAAATAAGAAAAATATTTAAAAATATCGAAATGTAAACGAGATATTATAAAATAACTACCCTGTAACATTTATAAATTTATATTAAAGTTCAATACCATTTAAATGAATATCAAAGTATGCTAAATCATTTTTAGACTTTCGATTGAATAAATAATAAAAAACAGGTGAAAACAATGTTAAAATTAATATATGATAGTATAAGACTAAAATATTTCCTTTAAATAGGTTTCGAACTTGTTTTACAGTAAAACTCCGATCTATCGTTCCCGCATCCATCGTTTTCCCGCATTGATCGTTTTATTTCTACAGTCCCTGCACAAATTATACCTAAATAATGTTAACGAATCCCGCATGTATCGTTCTTCAAAAAGTCAATTTCCCGCATTCGTCGTTGTAAAATTTTTCTACTTACCGAAATGAAATTGAAAGTCATGTGAATCCATATGACATACAAACTGGAATTATTTTTTTTACCCTAAAATAACTCATTGTGCTGTTTATGTTTATGATGGCGACAATAATGCAGATGAAGAATGGCTGTATATAGCAGAAGATGCGAATATGTTTCCATTGATCAAAATATTACGACATGTGGTATCCTAAACATAAGAGAAAAATATGATAATGCGAAAAATGAAAATTATGACGAAGAAGCAGGAGACGAAGGTTCATGTTGATGAAGATGAGCCCCAGTTTGCTAAGTTTGTTTGCCAAGCAACGGCATTTGAAATTGTATGAACTTTTGTATATGCATATGAATTTACAGAAAATATTCAGAAAAATGTTGTATATCTTGAAAATTTATTTTTTTATTTAAAAAAAATTAATGAAAAACCAAACAAAATTTTTGATTTAAAAAAATAAACATCATTTTTCTATAACTTCGTTTTATTTCTTTTACAATATAGTAAATAACAAATTAGTATTTATCAGTATACTGTATACATTGCATGCACTACTAACGCATAAGCATTGTGATTTTTCGTGTTTTGAAGTTAATCCGCATTCATCGTTTTCCCGCATTCATCGTTTTTTTCTCCGTACCCCTTGAAAAACGATGGATCGAGGTTCTACTGTATAATAAAAAAATTAACCTTTAATATAACAGAACACTGTTAAAACTAATGGTGACAAACCAGTTGCATTTGGCGCCCAGGGGTGAAAAGGTGTAATCATTTGACACTTGCAGGCTTGAAAATGTGTTTGGGGTACCGTTTAATCTCTCACTGGATCATTCACGCTAATTAGGGTGTCGCGCAATGCGTACGTTGGAAGATTTTCACCCCTTAGTCATTTGCGCATGCTCTGTGACATGTATCCTTGCCCTTCAACTCTCCGTCACTAGTAGATCAAAACAGCAATTTCTCCCTACGATGACTATCACCGCTATACCCTATCCCAATTGCGTTTAGAACTTCGGATGGCTAACTTTTGGCGAGCTTTTTTATATAAAGCAACCTTTGAATTTCAGGACATTTGAACATTTCATTGAGACTTTGAAGGTGAGCTCGATGGCCGAGCGGTTAGAGAGCTGAGCTTGTAATCAGACGTTGTGGGTTCGAATCCTTTGAGGGCCAAAAGTCGGTTTGTATGTTTTTAATTTTTTTTATTATTGGACACTCTGGATTACAGGTGCCATCTTTTCACCCTAATTAAAGGTGCCATTCTGGTTCCTTTAGGGTTGTCACCAGTGAAACAAGCCTTTCACCTCTAAAAGGTGCAATTTGTCACTATTAGTTTTAACAGTGAACATCTTCTTTCATACTGCTGGTATTTCCCTTGTTTTTTTATTATCATTAACAGTTAAAAATATTTCATGTCTAATAGCGCACATTGTGTATTATTATAATTAATCCTCTTGTGAAATTTTCATTGTCAGATTTAACAGTTATTTCCACGAACTTCTGCGGTAAATAACAGCATTACTCTTCTAAGGTATTTTAAATAGGCAGCAGCTGTCTATACAACAATTTTCACACATTTTTTTTTGTTATTGAATGTTATGGACTATGAAAATGATTTTTGTGACTACTCAGCAAAAATGCTTCTGCAGAAGTAAACATCCGATCTATTAATATGCTTAACGTACTTCGTACAAAATTTTAAACAATGTGCACATATAAAATTTCTAGAAACGAATTCGAAAACTATCCAAAACAGACAGGCATGTGATTCCTTGTTGCAAATCTAGGATTTGCGGTTTAAACATGACAGTTTTAAATCATGAGGAATGTATTTTGAATATTTTTAAAATACAAAATACTTTGAAAAATCCTTCCAAAATACATTACCAAAATACACGTGTTCTGAATGTTTAAAATGCAAATACAAATGTATTTTGACAATGTATTTCAAATATATGTATTTACGATACTGCCCAACTCTGCCCGGAAACTCTAGTTACAACTCCGATTCATGTTTCTTGCATTTCAGACAGGAGTCGTGCAAAAAAATGCAATTTGAATCGAAAAGCGTACTTCATAATGTGTTTTACTCTGTTTAATTTACTCTGTATTTTCCAATTTAACCAGTTATGCTTTGTAGGACCTTTAACCTCGTCACTCTTTTAGTCCATTTATGTGGATTTTTCATCTTCATGTTTTACTGATGGTACTCGAACATAATTGCAATTTCGGTCTCCGAATGATATACTTCGATGTCTGTGATCCAAAATAATGCAAATAGGTTAAGATACCTGCTTTGAAGTCTAACTGGAGAAGAAATAATTTCTTAAAAATCTATAATTACATAAATACTCAGCAGTTCAGAAGTTAAGGTCGGTTTTATGTTTTAGAAGAATTGTAAAAAAAAGAAAAAAAAAGAATTGAAAATTTCATGCAAAGTTTAATTAAAATGTCTATTAATGTCTATTTATCCAGAAGATATACGCCGTATACCACCGTGTCCGCCTCTACATCTTTAAATCTTCTCTAATGTATTATAAGGAGCAGGCTAAAATATTTACAATCTATTCCGTTTAGTGGTTGTTGAGAAAACTAAGGAGATACATATATACATACATAACGATCAAAAACAGATAAGTTTTCTTAGGGTTTTGTGCATCAGACGAAACGCTATTCGACTCTGTCCCCTGTCTGTCCGTTTGCCACAGGGTCCGTACACAAAACTGTATAACTGAGAGACTTCAAATTTTGCGTACTTACAGCTGAATACTTCGTGTCACACGAAAAATCATAAAAATTTGAAAAAGTCTATTATTTTAATTAAATTAATTTATCAATGTCATCCGTTCATGTTTACGATTTGCAATTTAAAATAGAACCTTAATTTGGACATTTTGCGTTAGACATCATAGCTTGGAAGTAAAGCATCTGATTATTAAGCAGGAGATTATTGTTAGTTCGATCCCTGATGCTGCAAATTGAAATTTTCATATTAAGATGAATTTAATTAAAAGTAATTTTTTTTTTTTTTTTTTTTTTTTTTTTTTTTTTTTTTTTTTTTTTTTGTCAATTTAAGATTTTATATTGTTAGGATTTCGTTTATCTGACATTCATATTATTTTTTAGAATTTAATTTTCCTTCTATTATTAAAAACTATTGTAATTTATTATTGATTCAGCCTTTTAAATTTCGTTTAAACATTTTTTTTTTCGTTTTTAGAAATTTAAAATTATATTTATATCTCCGCTATTTTTACTTTCTTCTATCTTTACAAGAAAGTATTGGATTCATTAAAATTTTCGACTTCCGGTTTTCGACGGATTTATACGTTTTAGAAGGTCCTGAACACGTTTTGACTATTTTTAGAAAATGTCTGTCTGTGAGTCTGTCCGTCGGTCTGTCTGTATGTGACAAAAAAATTTGTGGGCGCTCTATCTCAAGAACTAATGCTCGAAATTTAATAAAATTTTATATTCAGTTAGACCTTGATATGAATTAGTGCCTATTGGTTTTTGGTGAAAATTGGCCTGCAGGTGGCGCTGCTATACCACATTTTTCAAGATTTTTAAGATTGCTACATCTCAAGAACTAATGCACAGAATTTCACCAAACTTCAGATTCTGTGACCCCTTGATATACATAGACGCTGATTAAGTTTTGGTGTAAATTGGCCAGCAAGTTTCGCTGCTGTGCCACGTTTTTCATGATTTTCATGATAGCTATATCTCAAGAACTAATGCACAGAATTTCACCAAACTTCAGATTCCGCGATACCTTGAGATACATAGCCGCTGATAAGGTTTTGATGTGACCTGCCCCATAGGTGGCGCTGCTATGCTACATTTTGCACGATTTTTGCGATAGCTATATCTCAAGAACTAATGCAGAGAGCTTCATCAAATTTTAAATTCTGTTACACTAGAATATATAACATAATTAGACGCTGATTACATTTTGGTATTAATCTTGCAACAGGTGGTGCAGCTATGCTGTATTTTGCACGATTTTTCCGATAGCTGTATCAAAACAACCAACGCACAGAATTTCATCAAAGTACAGATTTTGTTACAAAATGACATATAACATAATTACACGATGATTACGTTTTGTTATAAATCCTTCAACTGATTCTGCTGCTGTGCTATATTTTACATGTTTTTTTTTTAAACTAGCTATATCTCAAGAACTAATGCACAGAATTTCATCAAACTTCAGATTCTTTTACACCATAACATAATTAGACGCTTTTTTACGTTTTAACATAAATTGTCCAAGGTATGGTGTTGCTGTGCTACGTTTTGCAAATTTTTTGTTATAACTATATCTCAAGAACTAATGGACGAAATTCCATCAAATTTCAGATTCTGTTAGGTCTTGACATAAATAGATGCTTATTAGGTTTTAGTATAAATTACCCAACATGAGGCACTACCAAGCTCATTTTCTCAGAATATTAATTAAATTTTACGTTTTAGGCTTTTCGGATACCAGAGTCTCATTAGGCTAGGTCAAATGTTCGAGGAAATTCGATGGGTAACTTTGGGATCACCACGTTTTTTTTTAAATATTAAAATGTACTTATGAGATAGAAGAAAGTTTTGGGATTAACACATCCAACTAGTTTTTTTTCATTTTGGACTTTCGAAAAATTTGGAATTTTGGATTTTTTTAATTAAATAAATTGAACAGTTAGATTAAATAGTTTTAAAATAGAGTGAACACGTTTTTAAACATCGGTCGGTTGGTGAAATTAACAGGCATTGGTAGTCATCGAAAATTTGTAAATTTGTCCCTAAATATATTTTTGTAACTGTGGTAATTTTTGTAATAATAATATAATAGTAATAGTAATAATAATAATAATAGTAGTAGTAGCAATAATAATAATAAAACTACAACACAATCGGTTTCTTAATAATTTTTAGACTAACTGAAATTTAATTTAAGTAATTTTCTGATTTTGCGACATTCCTATATAAAATTCAGGTAAACTGCTCATAGCTTCTATTACATGATAATCCTTAAAAAAAGGAGATATTTAATTTTTTTTAATCTAAATATTGGAATAAATTAACATTCATAATTACATCATCTTTTTTAGTAGTAATTAATCCCTTAACTATGTTTCCCGATCTGGATTCGAGCAAGAATACTTTGTTTGTTTCGTTACTAAAAGCTTTTTGATACTACTAATTTGTAACTGTAAATTTATCTTTATTGATTGTTAGGTATTATTCGATTAAGTAAGGCAAATATTTTAGTGCAGAAAAAATGGTATTTATCCCGGATTTGTAATTAATGTTGTCAAAAAAAAAAAAAAAAAAAAAAAAAAAAAAAAAAAAAAAGGAGTTAAAGCGCATGCCAAGAAGTATGGGAACTAGTTTTCGTTCACTGTTAGGTGTTATTAGAAACCACATTAAGTTATAAGACCTGTCGGGTCAGTTCTAATAATAAATAAATAAATAAAATGATCATAATCCGTCAAACTCACTCTTTCTCATTAAGATATCTCTTATTCACAATTTTGGTAATTATATAACTTATACTTATCTGCGATACTTTTTTTCTAGTAAAAGCTTACTGCTGAAAAATTATTTTTGTGACCATTCAGTTTGGGCAACATGTTGCGGAAAGGTACTTATCATGGAAGCTCTTGACACAATTCCTGTTTTTGCAGTGCATCTTTTCTAACACATACTTCATATCCTCGTCTAAATTTAACATCAGTACATGATGGCAATGGAACGCAAGAAATGTGCAAGAACTGAAGAACGTACTGAGAGAAATTTTCCATTTCCTCAAAACTATTTATAAATTACCGCTATAGCTGCAATTGATCCTGCCAATAGATTCGTGTAAAATTATTGGTGTGTTTAGTAGACTTTTAGGCACATTAAATGATGAAAAGTATCTTTTTTTTAGTTTTAGTCATTTTGTTCAATATAGAGAAATACGAATTGTTTTAGAACTTCAGATGTGTAAAAGTGTTTGACCTCATGTTATCAACGTTCTTGATATAGTACTTGAACTGCAAAGATTTAATGATTAAGGCAATTAGAGAACCAACAACAAATTTAATTAAAAAATAGTATTTATCAATTATGAACAATATTATAATTATATAAAAATTAGTACCTGTATCATAAAAAGTTCGAAATGATCTAATTTAGTGTTAAATATTCTGCGATTTATGATCAAAATGACAATTTATGGTAAATCTCTTATTGTTCAATTGTCTTTAGAAAATAACTAGAAAGTACCTCAATACATATTATTAATAAATCAAAACAAAAAACATTTGTTTCAATTATACAGTCAAGTTATGAGTGCTTATTAATTTATCTCCAAATTAAAAACGCTTGCATCTGTTTGAATTTGTAAAATTCGATTGTTTAATCTAAAAATGAATTTGTTAGTAAAAATAAATATGTGAAACAAACAAACAAACAGCTTCAACAACAACAACAAAAAAAGTACTACAAGTTAATTACATTTTCCATCAACAAAAACGTTTTCTTTTTATTCTTTTATCTATTGTCAGACAGTCAGTGGAGAAAAGCTTTAATTAAATAAAATATTTTTTTCATTTTGAAAAGTCATTTATAAAGATGAAGAAAAGCTAATTTCAATGCTATTAAAGAATTTTAGCAAAAACTTATGTGATAGTATACTTATTTATTATATGATAGCACTCATCTGTTTATGTACAGTTTTAAATTGGTAAGATTCAAATTTATATAAATCAGATAAATATATATTACTAGCGGACCCGACAAACATTGTCCTGGCACCGACTCCAAAAAAAATCAAATAAGTGTACATAAATATAACAATACGCATGATAAATATTACGCTCTTAATTTAATTTCTTATTACAATTATATAAGGAAATTATTTTTCACTTTGCAGTAGTTTTTGAAGTCGGTTCAATTTTTGATAGAAAAGTTTATTTTTCTCTTTTTAGATAAAAGTTAACGATTTTCTGAAGTCGGTTAATTAAAATTATAATACAGGAAAAATTATGGTAAATCATACACGTATGTCAGGAGTGGGGTTCGAACACACTATCTCTTTCTTCGAGAACCAGAGATTCAGAGCTTAAAGCTGGCCTCTTAGACCACTCAGCCATTCTGTCCGCATTCTACTCAGCGAACTTATTCAACACTTTTAACCCCTTGGAGACGAGCGACACGTATACGTGCCGCAAAAAGGCTTAAGAATCCTTGTTTATTCCCACCGGTAAAATTATACTGTAAAATTTACCTTATTCAATTGGAGCATTTTCTCAATTTAAGAAGGAACAAATTTCTGTTTTTTAAAACCGGTGACAAAACATTAAAAATTTCGTAAAAGGCTCCCGTCGCGAAGGGATTAACTAGCGAAAAATCACTATTAGTTTTTGCCAAATTACTAAAAAAGTACTGAATCAATTTCGATGAAATGTAAATCTAAACTCTTCTAGAATCCACTGGAACACACACAAAATATTTCATTAAAATTGGTCCAGTCGTTTAGGATGAGTTCAGTGACATACACACGCACAGAAGAGTTATATATACAGTCAAACCCCGTTATAGCGAACACAGTATATAACGAACTCCCGGATATACCGAACGAAAATTTTGGTCCCGCCTTTTTCCTATTGTATTTAATACAAATTTACCCTTTTATAAAGAACTCCAAAATCTTAAAAATCGGTTATAACGCACATTTTTTTAATGTCGACCATGTTTTTTTTTTTTTTTTTTTACTTTTTCACTGTGTTCACCAGTCATTCTAAGCCTGCTTATAAAGTGTTCTAGTGTAGCATTCTAGTATAGTCAGCATTATTCTGATCATTTATCCGAACTAGATTCAGCCTCGACTTGTTCGGATAATCGACGCTGTTACTGTATTTCTATTCGTTTTCATTTTTAGTTAATTCATTTTTTAGAATTGTTTCAGTTAAATGTAATCAATTTTTTCTTAATACGTCATTATTGAACATATAAGTACAATGTAATAATATACATATTTTGTAAACTCTAATGTTTTTTATCGGTTCGGATATAACGAACCACCGGATATAGCGAACAAAAACTTCAATCCTTTAAAGTTCATTATAACGGGGTTCAAGTGTATAAAGATCAGATGCGAAATATATTTTCTTCAAAATTTAACGGAAACGTCTTATCATTTTTGCAATATTTTCGTTCCATTCTATCTCATTCATGTAAGCTACTATAGTAAAATGACTACACTGTTAAATATTTTATCCTAAAAGGTTTAACTATAGATTTTTTTCTGTTATATTAGCCCTAAAATTTTTAAATTCATTCCTAGTGGATTTTTGGTTTTTTCTTAAATCCCTATTTTAAGTTTTTAAAAGTCTTTAACGAAATTTATTCCGCTATGTTTGTTTCAGATTCTTTTTTTTTTAGATATTATAGTGGGATCCGTTTAAAAAGTGCATGGTTAATAGGTATTTCTGTTTAATACGTGATTTTTTTTATGGTCCCTTAAATTTTTCGCATAAGATTTTGTGTTAAATATTCTGCGATGTATGATCAAAATGACAATTTATGGTAAATCTCTTATTGTTCAATTGTCTTTAGAAAATAACTAGAAAGTACCTCAACAACCTGCAAAGATATAGCGTTTAAACAGTATTACATGATCCCGCTTAATACGCGGTAAAGTTTCAGTCTTTTGATGCGAAAAACCTTATTTTATACTCAAATTCATAAACCAAGATGAAAATTTCTCTTCTCTTTTTCAGCGTTGCTAATGACCTTTTTTCTGTTCAGATATCTATTATTATTTCCAATTAGATTAATATTTGAATTATTTAATCACATTTTAAGTAAAGCAAACATTACTTATCAGAAATAATGGTAGATAAATGAATAATAAAAGTTATTAGCAACATTGAGAATCTTCTATGATTTCGCCTTTTGTTATTCTTTCTCTCTCGCTTCGTGTAAATTTTTAATGAAATAGAGAACGACAGATGAATTTTTGCGATTTTTTGTTTCTTATTCTTCTCTCTTTGCACAGTGTATGTTGCCTATTATTGCTTTCCCTCTCGTACATTCTAATAAATAAAACCTCTCTAATATTGTGGGATTTTAAACCATTTAAAGATAAATTCAAATGCTCTTTCGTTTTCAATTCCATTTCTTCGTTACTGACTTCTGATTCTTACCTGAACCTATTTTATTCATGACTTATGACTTATTTACAACACTAGTTTCATGGAGGCAAGTCATCACTTATTCTTTTGTTGAGTTTTAACAACATTTTTTTTGTTAATATGGAGAAAAGTCATAGAAGGAAAGACACTATCTGTATCAGATAAGTTGGATATTATACAAAAATACAACTCTAAAGGGCTAAATAAATGTAAAAATTAGCATTCAAAAAATCATTAAATACTCCAGAATCAATATTATGTGTCGTGGTAAAAATTCCAGACACAATCGACAACATTGTAGTTGCTTATTTGTCCAGGAAAATAGAGATACAATTAAGAAAGACGATGGCGTATAAAGATTATTGTTTAACAGGTATACTCGTGCTCGAGATTAAAACATATCTCTTAACATATACTCGAGCTCTATATTTGAACATATCCACACAGGGAAACAGAATACTTCACGGATAGCATACATTTCCAACAAAAAATTTAACTTTCAAGTGAATGATTAGGTCGTTTTAAAAATCGGTATATTTACAGCATGTTTCTAAGGAAGCAGTAGCAGTGAACATAAAAAATATAAAGTAGTGGAAAACCAGTGATTTTCCGCTAACTGCCAAAATATGTATTGGTTATGATGCTTTCATTGTGATCAATTTTGTCCTATGCATTAAAGGAATCAATTAGTACCGGATAAAACATTCACTGTGAAAAGAGGTAAGTACACTCGAAAGGAGCTCAATAAAGACTGAAATGCTTGTTGGCAGAAATTCCGATGACCTAAGAAGAATAAGTTCTTTGTGATTCACGAAGTTAAGTAATTCGCGACAGATGCAATTCCGACTCATAAATTCAAGAAAAATTTGGGAAGTTAATATTATTTATTAAGAAATATCCACTCAAAGAACATTTCTTTAAAAATGCCCATTTTTTGTTTCACATTCATGTTTTATCATCAGATTCTAGAAGTGTGCCGTAGGAGATGGATCAAAGCTTAAAATCCAAAGACAAAATTAACAAAAATGTCTAGTTCATCGACTCCCCGTTGAAGATATAAAAACTAAATCTTGTGTCTCTCAGTTTTTTGAATGGAATGCAGCCTCATTGCGCATTGAAATAGCGTTAAACCGAAAATAATACAAGCTGTTTCCAGTTGGTTATTTTATGTTAGATAAGTATTACTCAACGCGTGGAATTGGCTGACCAATGAGTGACCACTGATAATCATTGTAAATAAACTCATTAGGCAAAATAAATCTTTCTCCAAGAATAATAGAAATCACGAAGTTATCAATAAAAGTGACTTTGAAAATTTAGAAGACATTGTCAACGGAACAAGGGAGAAAAAAACCCGATATCTTTAGGTGTGTGTTCCTTACTCGAATAACAAAGGAGGTAAGGGTAAGAACAATGCAGATTTGAAACTTTCAACTACTGTGATATTATCTATCGTTGCAAATGCATTTAATTTCTTGTTCAGATATGTTAAAAAATATTATGGTTAATTATGATTACATTCATAATTAAGGAAATATTTTAACATATGCTATAGTATCATCAATTTACTATGAAAGAAAATAGTTTACGAAAGTCAGATATTTAACAAAGACCGGACAAAGAAAAGACAACCTCGCGAAGACTGAACAAATGTGACGATATGGTTGGATATAATTCTTTTATGTTTTTTTTTTCTCTACCGTGTTAAAAATGTTGAAAAAAAAAAGGGTTAAAAAGAATAGTTTTTCTTACTACATAAAAGAATATGGACAGATTATAAGCTTACTTATTATAACAAGTAATAAATATGATTTTAATAACTGGATTTTGACGCAAAGATTTGATATTTTTGGTTTGTATTAAACAAAATATTTTAAAGTAAAAAATTATCAGTGTTTAATTTGTTTATTGTAACTTCTTAAAACAAGGTCTTAACTGGAACAAGAATAATAAGCAAGATAACTTTTACAAAAGTAACTTTTTAAAAAGTTACCTTGTTTTTAAAAAGCCTTTTTTTTAACCTTGTTTTTAAAAAATAACTTCCAGAAACAAGGTCTTTACAGAATTCGACTATATTTGCAAGGAACTGTAGGATAGGTGTGAAGCGCGAACTATGGCACGTATGGACAACTATTTCTCTGGGATTCAAAAAATAAAAGTAAAATAAATTTAACAATTATGTAATTATTTTTGCATGAATGAATACTTAGATTTTTTTTTTTTACTCTGATGTATTTTTCTAAACGCGTAGGTAATTTTGACTTTCATTATGAATTAAAAAAAATTATTTCATCAAACGAAGTCATTGTCCCCAAACAACAAATAAGCTCAATTTTGCTAGTTATATGTTGCTAAAAATAATATAGTATGGAAGAGGTATAAAATATTTTGGGTATATATCTGGAATGTAGTGCTATTAAAATCTCAGTAACTTAAATTTCTTAATAAAACGAAATAATAAGGATAAAAAACCGAAAACAAATATTTTTATATAGATCTAGTACTCATTATGTCAGTTTTTAGCATTTAGGACTTTGTTTAAACAATTTCGCTGTCATAAAATTTAGGCCATTTATAGTCCTTTTCTGATTTTTTTTTAGCCTTTTTTTTATTTAGAAGAATTGGCAACATGCATTGACTGTGGGTGTTCTTCTGAACAAGAACTATATTAAATGAAATTTAAAATAGTAATAACTGCAATTTTATTTTGTTTTCCTAATTATAATTTTTATTAATAATTATAATTATAATTCCAATTATAATTGACCTTCACATACCGAGACATATAATAATAATAATTAAAAAAAGAAAAAGAAAATGAAAAAGGAAAAAGCATGTTTTATAAACTGCTTCTAACAAGAATGGATTAAGAAGTATGCGTTTTATAGCAAACAATACACTAAGAAACATAAAATACATAAAATAAAACAACAATTGCAGATGTTGTGGAGGAGCAGAATGCTACTTTATTGCAGAACTAGCTGACCCCCCGGCGTTGCCTTAATAATATTAAAGGAACATGAAATTTGTGATTTTATCTCTAACTCGAAATATGTGAAATTACGTTGTCTGAAATACACGGCCACTGACTGTGTGAAAAATTGGTTTAAAAAATGAACAAATAATATTTAGCCGTAAAAATGTTCAAAAGGACTGCAATGGGGAACGGGAGAGGAACTCCTCAAGTAATAATTAGAATTTTGAAAATCTCAATGTCAGATACATCAGGAGAGACTTTGGGGTACTTTCAAGAAAGTTTTGAGCCTCGTAACTGCCGTAGATTTCGCTGGCCATCGCGGAAAACATACATGCACACAGGCAGTGCGTTTAGTTATTTTATTAGTGTAGGTTACTGTGGATATTCAAAATAATTTCTTTACTGCTAATTCATTAGTCTTATGGTTTTTGCCTTTTTTACATTCAATTTAAAAATAGATAAGACCATGATGCGTAGAAAAATCTGTAATAATGACAAAATTGACCAAAAACCGATGCTAAACGCACAAAAAATCGTTAAAAATCACATCGAAAATCGTACTGAAAATCGCAATGAAAAAAATCACTGAAATCGAAAAATCATACCAGACAAAATTTAGTTAATTAGGGTTTGAAACAGTTTTATTTTTATGATTCTCAAAAAATAGCCTCAAAATGTGAAGAAATACTAAAAATCGCAATAAAAAATTCATTAAAAGTTCAAAAATCGCCGCACGAATTCCGAATAAACTTTATTGAAAAGAGAAAAAAAATTACTATATTGAGTGAAAAAAATGAAACCGTATTCCTTTCACTAAGTAAAAAAATCGCCTCAAAACATAAAAAGAGCGCTAAAAATTGCCTAAAAATTAAACTAAAAAATTATAATCAAAAAATCAAAAATCGGGCTTCCAGGTGCGAAACTACATGTATAGAGGTACATTCCCTCCAAATTTTGTAACTCTACATGCAGCGGTCTCTTCCGAACAGCTCTGACGCACACACATACTTGACTCTTTATTATTATAGATTATTGTGAATATCCTAATTAATAACTTTATTGCTCATTCGTTAATTTTATGTTTTTTCCTTTTCTTACATGCAATTCAAGAATAGATAAGATCATGATACATACAAATAACTATAATTTTGACAAAAATGAAAAAAAAAAAAAATCGATGCTAAACGCACAAAGAATAAAAAAATCGCTAAAAACCACATCGAAAATCGTATTAAAAATCGCATTAAAAATCACTGAAATTGAAAAATCATAGCAGACAAAACTTGGTTCATTAGGCTGAAAGTTTGAATCAATTTTGTTTTTATCATTGCCAAAAAATAGCCGCAAAATGCGGAAAAGCATTAAAAATCGCATTAAAAAAATTCGTTCAAAATTCAAAAATCACCGCATGAATTCCGAATAAAATTTATTAAAAAGAGAAAAAAAAATTACTATACTGATTGAAAAGAATGAAACCTTTATTCCTTTCACTTATATGGAAAAATCGCCTCGAAACATAAAAAGAGCGCTAAAAGTCGCCTAAAAATTAAATAAAAAAAATCCAATAAAAAAATTATTATTATTATACACTGTAAAAAAAAGGGTCGATATACTAAAAAAAAATTAATGATCCTTGTAATTACTAAAAAAATTTTTGTAATCTCAGTCGGTTACAAGGAATCTGTAAGAATTACTAGAAAAAAGCTAGCAACAAATAGAGTTAATAGTTTTACATTTTTAATAGCAATTACTAAAACTCACTTGGTGTGGCCGTGATAGCCTAGTGGTCATAGCACCTAACTCCAAGCTGAAAGTACCAGGGTTCGATGCTGGACGCCACCAAATATGCACCGAATGTATGCAATGTAAGTACTTGTTAAATAAAGGGATTATGAAAATCCTGTCGTAGCAGTTACCATGGGTAATGGTCTCTGAACTTTCCTTCCCCTTTAGAAACATGTCAAAATAGAGCAGGTAGCAATGTTTGGTGCTGCCATCTATTGCGGCTTTACCGGAAACCTTTCTGTCTTTTTACCCACTGGATGCATCTCGAAAGACCTTCGGGCACACGTAATGGTTATTAAAAAGAATTTTGGAACTATTACTAAAATTTGCTTGCTGGCTTATACTAAAAAGTTTTGAGTTAGTTATACAAAAAATTCTTTTGTTTAGTTTACAAAAGAAATGTTTGTTTCACTTGCAAAAAAAAGTTTGTAATGGTTACTAAAAAATTCTGTGGAATACAAATTTACTAAAAAAAATTTTAGTAACCTCTTGAATTTTTCTTTACAGTGTAGATGATCGAAAAGACGCGCAACGCTTGAAAAATATTTTATTTACTTAAATACAAACATGATTCAAATTACAGTCACAAATTAAATTGAAAGAGTAACAATACTGAGATACAAAATTAACATCGTTACAGAAGATTTTGAAAGTAAAACATTTTTATCGAATACAAAGATGTGTTTTTTTTAATTTGAGGCCACTCTTCTACATGTTGGAACACTTATTTTTTTAAATCTCATGTTCAATGTTCAATGTTTGTTTTCAGAACAGCGATGAAATGTGGATTGTTTGCAAAAAACATGTGATTTTATACGAAAACAAACCTGAACAGAAACATATTTTATCTTGGATATCGTCTATTTGCGAAAACAGAAACTTGTATGCATTGGAGTGTATTTGAAGAGAGTAAAATATAAACGCACAAGGAATTCATTTTAGTCTAGAAAAAGGGCGTTCGCTCCTGATGAGCTGTATATAATACAGTCAAACCTCGTTAACATGAAGACGCTTAACTTGAATTTCTTTTAACATGAATTGTTTTCACAGTCCCCTATAAAAACGAATACAAAGAATTGATACTGATAACATGAATTACTGTTAACATGAACAAAATTTTGTTTCCCCTTAAGATTCATGCTAACGAGGTTCGACTGTATATACAGCCTTAAAAAATGTACTTGTTTGCAAAAATATGCTGCAGCTGCACAAAGTATATGGCGAAAGAACTTTGTTCACAATCAATCACCGCCACCCTTTCTGTGGCTCAGACACTTTTAATGAGCTTGTTTCGTTTTCAGAGCAAAGTGCTTCTAAGTGATTGTGCTACTCTTTCTTTTGTTTTTGCTGCAGCAGCTTAGTGAATGACAATCTGTAAATAAATTTTCTGTTACCAGAACTTCTATAGTATTTAAAAGAAACTTAGTTGTTATTGTTCAAGGAGATCGTTGAGAAAAATAAGACGGACTGCACTGTAAAAAAATTCTGTAAAGGTACTAAACATTTTCTAGGAAATTGGGATTCCAAGAACTTTTCATGTAACGATAACAGGAAATATCCATGTAACTGATTCTAAAACAAGAATTTTTGCTGTTACCGTTACTGGAAAAGTTCTAGGAATCCCAGTTTCCTAGAAAAAGTTTAGTACCTTTACAGAATTTTTTTTACAGTGTGGTAGATGCTACACAATTTCTCATGGCCGAGCATTCACTATTCAGAATGAATCGTCTGCATTTCAGCTACGTCTATGGAAATGCCGAGATTGCCAATTCCTGAATAGAGCGGCAGATGTGGGTCAAAAACTACTGTGTAACGGAAGCTTTTTAAACTAAAATCAAACAGAAATTCTTACAACGTTGCAGTTATTTATAATTAAATAATTCGTTTTTGAGAAGGATTAGACACTGAATATGTAAATTGTGAAAAGTAAATTGATAAAATTTTTTTTTTCGTTAACTATCTATTAGTCACGCTAGATCTGACGGATGCGCGGTTTATGTATCTCAAGGATAAAACGCAAATACTTATGTTATACACTATATGTTTAATTTAATAATGTTTTTTGTGCATTAATAAATGTTATAAAATTAGGACTATATACTTTTTCCATCCTAACACAAGTTAATAATTGTTGCCAATCGTAATTTTTTAAAATTGTGTATCACAAAGAAAAGATGCTATTACCAATGTAGCTCCCATTCAAGCGAGTAATGTATTCTTAAATAGAAGGTACTGTTATACTTTTAAAGCTTTTTTTGTCATAAAAACATTATGCTTTCATGAAATATAGATATAACATTAAATCAATATCTATGTTCACAAGTGATAGGCTATTATGACAGGTGATTTTATCTCAATGTCGTTCGCAATCTATTTTTTATCATCTGCAATTTTGAAATGAATGTTCTTCATTACAGTTCGAATACGTCAATACCAAGTATAATCTAAAGGCACATTATGGATTCTTGGAAGTAACAAAAGATATGATTTTTAAAAATAAGTTTACAATAAAGAAAAATGTCTTTTTCAGTTGAGTGTTTTTTCTGATAGTTTTTTACCCCATAATGATCATAGATGGAAATTTGACTCATCGTTATTAATTTATACAAAATTCTCATTTTTCTTAAAATCATAGTTTACAAAAATGTGCAAAGGTTTCGTACAAGTAAATGTTTCATAATTTGTGTATTGCCTTTTTCATAATTTGGGACTTCTCTCAATGAATATAATCATTTTTTTTTGTTGACTATCTCTTTGTTTTGAGTAATGGCTTATGTCACTAAGAGTGTTTATTTTATTTTTTATATAGGAGGCAGCAGTGGACTGGGTCGAGCTCTTTGTGCAGAACTAGTGAAACGAGGAGCTCGCGTCATAGTTGCCTGCCGCACCCGAGCACGTTCGGATTCGACGGCTTATTTCCTGCGGAACAAAACAGGATCTTTCAATTTACGCACAATTTTTGTGGATCTCCAGAGGTTGGACTCGGTGTTGGATTTCTGTAGAGAGTTAGTAGACTCAGAGGAAAAAATAGATGCTGTCGTCAACAATGCAGGTGAGTTTAACTCTGCCAAAATACACCCAAAACATTATTGATTACTCACCGAGTCTAAGGCTGTGTTTACAATACTTCCTCTGCTCAGCTCAAGGTCACCCACAAACAACATCAGACACGGCGTTGAGTGGGCTGCGTAAAGCATTTACTAAAGTGTCAATAACAGTCATATTCTTCATTCAGGATAAACTTACTCAAAAAGAGATTTTCCCGAAACACTTTCCCAAAATTAACTTTTCTTTTTTTCTTTGGCATTTTTTGAAACCTTAAAGTTTTTAGAATATGATTTGAAAATTGCCTTTTGTTTTATCCAATATTTAAGTCGTGACAACCCATTTTAACTGTTCTGTGTCACGGCTAATCAAATGTATATTACTACTATTTACTACTATATCGAAAACCTCAAATGGTATTCACCCTTAATTATGATCGGACGTCTATTTGATAAAGTCCAATCAAATGTTATCATGAATTTTGTTTGAGCTTTCGACCGAGGTTTTCTAATTTGAGGTAGATGGTGAATACAAGCATAAATGTGCTTTCCTTGAAGCAAGTTCCTTTTAATTGATGCAGGTTCTTACGCTTGCACCATGCAAACTATCGATGTTTCGTTTTTTGAAAATTAAACCAGACTTTTTTAAATTGGAGAACAAGCTTCTAAAAAAATGCAAATTTTTAAAAATTTTGCGTTTTAAGACAATTTTGAAAATTTGAAATTAGTGCCAAAAACTGAGCTTAAACTGAAAACAGTCGCCATTTTGTTAGAGTTAGACTTATCTTAGGGGAGGAGAGAGGGATTCTTAGTTTTAAACTATAACTAATTTAATATAGTTTCAAAATCTACGGGTTTTTAAAAAAAATCTTTTTGAAGTTTATTATGAGCATAGTCATCTATACCAATTTACTGTTCACACTTTGCATTGTGAATCTTTGAAAAGTTATTATTAAAATATCAATATTTTTAAATGAAAATGTTCACGTACTTAGGCAAAAGTGCAATAAATTCAATGCAAAATATTTTTTACATGCATTATTAAAGATAATGAAAATGCTTTTAGTTCTTGAATTCAGGGCTCCCAAATGGTCCGCGAACTGAACATCAATATTTTTTAACAGAAAATTTCATGATAGGATTCTACAGAATTTGCGCTAAAATTAACATCCGAAGGTAGTTTCTCGGCAATTTGCAAGAAAAATCTAAAAAAATTTTTTTTCTCTAAGTAAATTCTGATGTTCATTTCGCGAACAATTTTGGGAGCCCAGTGAATATATGCGGGTAATTTGATTGCATGTAGAGTTGCTTTAGTTTCGCTAGATTTTTTTACTATTCAGATGTTTACAGTAGGATTTTTGTAGTTTTATTGATTGATCGTATTAATTTTATTGAAGGTCTAAAATTTTACAAATTTAAAAATTCTAAAATTGTTTTAAAACAAAATTTACCTTTCTCAATACTTCAGTATAAAAATAATTATAACTGTGAAGTAAGTACAAGGTGGTTATGATTAAACTTCCCCTATAAACATCATCCCACAGAGCAAACGGATGAACGGAATGCAATGAAATTTTGTATATGGGCTTTACACGAGATGCGCTCACGGAATTTCGAAAAAAAAATTTAGTTGCAAAATGTCCACCAGAGGGCGCTTTTTTCGTAAAAACATGAAATTTAACTCAGTAAAAGGCCGAAACGGAATACAGAAACAATATTAAAAAACCAGAACAAGAATTATGAGTAATAAAATGCAAAACCGGGAAAACCCGTCAGTTGTAGGAGAAAAATGCCGAGATTTGCATGCTTGGGAAGAAGAGGGAGCTTTATGCAAAACAGGTTTGGGTATAAAACGTTTGCAGACGTTGGCATGTTTAAGTCGATGTTTCCGGCTGTATTTATGGCTGTTTCTTTAGTTGAACGTGCGTTATTGGTGAAGCTGGTTTACGAAAACAAGGGGAATGCTTCTGCTGCAGTTCGTGAATTTCGTCGTAAAAAGAACCTACGGCGTGGACCAATGTCAACTAAAGGTATCCGGGCCATGATTAAGAGATTTGAAGAGACGGGGAATTTAGGAGTTCAACCTGGAAGAGGCCGTAAACGTGTCACACCGGTACTTGTTGATGCCGTAAAGACAGCTGTTGACGCACAGTCACAGACATCAGAGTTTGGGGGCAGTAGCGCACGTGCAGTTTCTCGACAGACTGGCTATGCTTACAGCACCGTCCGAAAATTGCTCAGAAACATAATGCACTACTTCCCATACAAGATCCGTCCTACCCACGAGCTGCTTGATAGGAACAAAGCACAACGTCTCTCATTTGCAGTCAATTTCCTCAACAGAATGACTGTTGATCTGTCATGGCCTTGGAATATTCTGTGGAGCGACGAGGCTCATTTCTACCTCAACGGGACTGTCAACACACAGAATTGCCGCATTTGGGCTAAGGAACATCCTCGGATGCACACTGAAAGTCCCCTACATTCTCCAAAGGTGACTGTCTGGTGTGGATTCACGGCTACTTTCATCCTTGGGACATTCTTCTTTGAGGAAATCACTGAACGTGGGCCTGTCACATGTTCCGTTACGGGCCGTCGGTACCATGACATGCTGCAGACGTTTGTTGTGCCGCAACTACAGCAAAGGCGGGTACTTACATCGACCATTTTCATGCAGGATGGTGCACCCCCACATATCCATGAGTCCGTGAAGGCGCTATTGCTCCAACACTTCACAGAGGAGCGTGTTATTAGTCGCTCCTTTCGTAGTCCATGGCCACCACGTTCGCCGGATCTAACTCCGTGCGATTTCTGGTTATGGGGTTATTTAAAAAGTCTGGTGTATCGTGGAGGTGTTACGACGTTGAATGACTTAAAGAACTCCATAAGGCTTCATGTGCGAAACCTCACAACTGATCAGTTACGATCTGCTGTTGAACACACTGTGCATCCACTTGAAATTTTGCAGGTGAATGAGGGTGGTCACGTGGAGCACCTTTACTTACATCGTCCTGGACACTATTAACAACTACTCCGCTTGTGAAATTTCGTCCTAATGTGTTTTTGTTTCGGCAAACTGAACTGTTTTTTTGTTTCTCAAATAGCGTACTGTTCTTTTTTCCTTACCTTTACTTAATGTGGTTCGATGACAGGGTGATCAGACATATTAATAAATGTTAATTGTTTCTGTATTCCGTTTTGGTAGTTTATTGTGTCACATTTCATGTTTTTCCCGAAAAGGCGCCCTCAGGTGGACATTTTGGAACTAAAATTTTTTTTTTTTTTCGAAATTCCGTGAGCGCATCTCGTGTAAAGCCCATATACAAAATTTCGTTGCATTCCGTTCATCCGTTTGCTCTGTGGGATGGTGTTTATAGGGGAAGTTTAATTATAACCACCTTGTATATAGTACATTAGTTTTTGTAACGTAGCTTTATGTTGGCATTATTTAAAAATTATCTGTATTTTTATACAAAACAATTTATGGAACAAAATTTCGTTAGCTAGGGCAAATTGATCAGTGCAATGTGGAAGTATTTTTAAATAAGTAATAGTTTAACCGATAGCTAAATAAGTCTTTTCGGCCTTAACGTCCTTTTAATAGTACATATCTTTAATTGAGTATTATTTCAGCTTAGCAGTCATTTTTGTTTTCATCATGTAATAGTGATAAACCATATCTCTATACATTTATTATTATGACTTCATTTATATTTCAGCCCTCATTTACTAATAATAATGAAAGTTTTTAAAATTATTTTTAAACCGTTGATTGGTGAAACAGTATTGTTAAATCCTTTTATTTCAAATACATTTCACTCTTTAAATTTAAACTTGGGACTACTTTTATCGAACTAATAATTTGCAATAAAACATAAAAAATATTAATAAGTTGTTATGTCTGTTGTTTGTAATACATTATCCAAATATTTAAAAAAAATACTTATTGATTGTTTTCAGATAAAATGTACGCGAAAAAACTACATTTGTTTTGTTTCAATAAATAATATATTCGATAAATTTCAAATAAGCTTAATTTCTGTAATTTGGATAGCTATCTGTAATTTTATTAGCATAAAAGTAATTTTTTTGCCCAAACAGGGCCAAAAAGGTTAAAACACAGCGAATGAAACAGGCAGGCAGCAATACTTTCAGCTATGGATCGACCGAAAATTCGGTTTCGTTTTCGGCCAAAAACCGGTGTTTCACAGAAATTTTATTTTTGCCAATACTGTTGAAAATTTTGGATTGAAAGTCGACCGAAACTATCTGTATTCCTAAAATGTCATTTCTTGCTTCGGAAATTTACAGCAGGACTCATGTTTTGAGCTGTATTGGCTGAAATAAACTCTTTATTTATTGCTGTACACTTCACTGTTTATTGTTACCTTATCAGTAATAACTGACTCAAGACTAAAGAGCAAATTATGAAATAAGTAATGTATAAATGATTAAACTTTGAAGTTTCTCATCTGACCATTAAAAGCTGCAGGCTTAACAGTAAGAAAAGTTTTAGTTTGTCACCGCAGAAGTGTTTCGAATGCTCTCCGAGAAAGTTCCAGTATAACAAATGTTCATTTACATAACTCAGTATAAAAGTTAAAACGAGATATGCATACCTAAAATATTTTTGAATCAGATGTAATTCGTATAATTGAAAATTCTTCTGCGCTGTGTATGGATTAATTACATTTTATTCTATATGAAAATAAACAGTTTTTGTCAGAGGCGCAGAAAACAAACTTGGACCCCGGAGATAAAATGTCCAAACAGAAGGGCCATTTCAAACTTTCTTAGGAAAGCAGGTATTTATGTTTTGTTTTTCTCTAAAACTTATAGACACACGCAAACACTCATATATATACGCGTGTGTTCGTTTGTTGGTGAGAAATGTGCTGCTATGCATGTAAGTTAATTAATAATTATCTATTTTTATGTATACATTAATAACTTACATTTTTTTGGATATTTTCGTTTTCGTTTTTGGCCGAAAATTACTGAAATTCGACTTTGATGTCTGTTTCGGTCGATCCTTACTTTTAACCACTTTGAATGTCACATATCAATATAGGATGATTTGATCCAACAGTATTCGAACTGCTTTCCAGTCTACCTTGATTTTGTAACTTTCAAGTATCAAAGCCAATCTTTTTCGCGGCGTAAGACACATGACATCATAGTGTTTAAGGATTTTACGCGATTAACATACAGTATACAGAGAAATAACTAAAAATTTTTCTTGTTAGATTTGGCTTTTAAAAATTTGTTTAGAATTTACAAAGTCAGCATCAGTACCAAAGTTTATTCAAATCTAAAATTATTTAGGCGAATCTACAAAGTTATATTTGTCTTTTTAAATGTACAATACAAAATTTTTAAATATATTTTTATCTAAAGATATTAATTCATTGAATAGCTTAAACAAAATTAAAATATTATTAATTTTTTATTTTACATTAACTCCCAAAAAATCTTAAAAAATTGCACGTCCTTTACAAAATATTCTTCATAAACTTCTAAATGTACGTAATGTAAATGGTATAGTTAAAAAAATGCAATTTTTTAAAACTGATTTGATAAAATAATAAACTTTACCCAGTCATTTCTGTTTGAAGATCAGCAATCATAGTTTTGATTGTTTCTTTTCGCAATAACAGTGTGATAATTTAATGCATCACTATTATTTTTTTTATAGCGATTTTGTTATCCTCACCGGACAAAACTCCTGACGAAATCGACAGCATGTTGGGTGTTAACTATGTGGCTCACTATTACTTAGCCAGACTTCTGCAAACTAAGCACACACAATCAGAGAAACTGAGGATCATCAATTTGGTCTGTGCCGGCATGAGGGGTGGACATGTACCGACGATGGACGAACTAGAAGGAAAGAACAAAAGCAATTACGATGCTCGTGGAATATACAGAAGCAGTAAATTAGCTCTTCATTTATTCACAAGAGAATTTGCACACCAGTACAAGGACAAAGGCATACTGGCATTCTCCGTAGATCCTGGTAAAATACTTAACAGTTCAATTATTTACAATTCATTAACCCCTTGGGGACGAGTGACCATTGTAAGTGCCGCATGAGGTACTCAGAATTCTTGCCTCTTCTCACCAGTAAATTTTTATTATAAATTTTGCCAGAATTTTCCCGACTCAAATAGGCACAAATTTCTGTTTAAAAAAACGGCGACAAAAGATTAAAAATCCTGTAAAAGACGCTTGTCCCGAAGGGATTAAGGGCACATACAACATCTCGACAAGTAAAATGATGCACTTTTTGTGAAATATTTAACATCATGTATTTTACTTAAAAATATAGAAATAAATATTTATATACTTTGTCCATGTATAAGTCAAAAGATTTTAATTTCATGCATAAATTAATTTTCAAGGACTAAATAACTTTTTACATTTTTTTTAACAATATGTCTGTTTGATTAATTTTCTTAAAAAACTGTTGAATATATCACATTGAAATTTGTTGTGATGTCAAGAAACATACAATTTGAGAATAATAACACACTATTTTCATTTTGGCTTAAAAGAAACAAGATTAAAAATATTTTACTAAAAGTCTTTTAAAATTCTGAAAATTTTCAGAATCAATTTTTCTTACATATTTCACATATTTCATATTTCATTCAAACACATTTATATATATATGTATATATTTGTACGCACATATATATATATATACCGGGTGTCCCAAAAATGACTGATGGATTTTAAAATTCAATAACTTGAAAACGGAGACAGCTATTAAAAATTTTTTTGCAGGAGGGTTATGTATAACGTCAGGATTTTTTTACTGTAATTTTTTATTTTAGTTCGAATTTCAAACACTAGATGGCGCTGACGGCGATTGAAGCTCAGTCGACGCCGAAACTGGCGTCATTCAGCATTGATGCAAAGGAAGGAGATTAAGGCTATGGAGTGCGTCTCATTCGCCACTAAAATCTTGCTCTCAGGCCCCGATTCGAACTCATTCGATATGATTTCAATGGGGAATGCGTTGTTGCCATGGAAATAACAGATTCTTGGATAGTGAAATGCAGCATTCAGAAGTGGACATAAATTTCGCAAGCAGTGATCGAGTTTGCAGGAGATTTTACATTTATGAAGTTTTATTCCATTGAAATCATATCGAATGAGTTCGAATCGAGGCCTGAGAGTAAGATTTTAGTGGCGAATGAGACGCACTCCATAGCCTTAATTTCCTTCCTTTGCATCAGTGCTGAGTGACGTCAGTTTCGGCGTCGACTGAGCTTCAATCACCGTCAGCGCCATCTAATGTTTGAAATTCGAACTAAAATAAAAAATTATGGTAAAAAACTCCTGACATTATACACAACCCTTCTGCAATGTCACCGTTTGCAAGTTATTGAATTTTAAAATCCATCAGTCATTTTTGGGACACCCGGTATATGTATATATATATGCATTCGATATGATTTCAATGAAATGCATTGTTGCTATGGAAATAACAGATTCTTGGATAGTGGAATACAGCATTCAGAAGAGGGCATAAATTTCGCAAGCAGTATTCGAGTTTGCAGGAGATTTTACATTTATGAAGTTTTATTTTCCAGGATTAAATTACTTTTTAGGGCATGATTTAAGGAATATTTTATGCATCGTATTTTAAAACTACGCGGTTAAAAATTTGAAACTTTTGCTGCATCGTCACTCCACTGCTATTATAGAATATTTCTATTTTGACCAATGAGAATGCCCCATAATACAGTGAAGTAATCGTTTTCTATAAAAGCGGAGAAGTGACGATGCAGCAAAAGTTTCAAATTTTTAACAGTGTAGTTTTAAAATACGATGCATAAAATATTCTTTAACCTTCCTAACCTGATCAAATTTTACTCAATCTTCATAAAAAACATTTCACACCCGAATTGTTATTAAAAACATTTTAATATATTTAATTGACTTATTTTTCTGGATCTTTTATTTAACTTTCTTTATGAAAAAAGTTCTGATTCGAATCGTATAAAACAAATAATACATACGGTTCGATTAGACCCATTCAGAGTAGGAAGGTTAAATCATGCCATGAAAAGTAGTTTAATCTGGGAAATAAAACTTCATAAATGTAAAATCTCCCGCAAACTCGAACACTGCTTGCGAAATTTATGTCCACTTCTGAATGCTGCACTTCACTACCCAAGAATCTGTTATTTCCATGGCAACAACGCATTCCCCATTGAAATCATATCGAATGAGTTCGAATCGGGACCTGAGAGCAAGATTTTACTGGCGAATGAGACGCACTCTATAGCCTTAATATCCTTCCTTTGCATCAATGCTGAGTGATGTCAGTTTCGGCTTCGAGGTCGACTGAGCTTCAATCGCCGTCATCACCATCTATTGTTTGAAATTCTAACTAAAATAAAAAATTACAGTAAAAAAATTCCTGACGTTATACATAACCCACCTGCAATTTTTTTTTTATTAGCTGTCACCGTTTGCAAGTTATTGAATTTTAAAATCCATCAGTCATTTTTGGGACAACCGGTATATATATATACACATATGTATATCTAATACTGATGCCCAGCTAACTGAAAAGCATCCAATTTTATGTATAAACCTCATTAAAAATGAACAATTTTCAATTAAGCATAAGTCATTTAATTTTAAAAACGCAGTTTTACAGATTTCTGAAATAAACTTGTGCTTTTTTCTGCAAAAGGAAAAATAAATTACCAATTTTGTTTAGACAGGTGGGGAAAAAATGTAAAATAGTAACTTGAAAATTAATGACAGAACTATTTAAGTAATAGAATTCAATCTACTACTTTTTTTTTTAAAGTTTTTGATATTTATATTGTTTATTACACATAACAGGTAATAGATTACAGGTTTAAATACTTGTGGCAAATCCCTTTATCATCCCATTTATGAAGAGGGAATGTGGCAAGCCTTACTATTAGATATTCGTTTTTGAATTACGAATAACAAATTTTTACAGGGTTTACAAGAAATTTCAGTAGTTTTGTTATTCCTTTTGTGCTACATAGTTTAGTTTAAAATGGAAGCTTAAAATATAAAAGCTGTTTAAAAAGTGTTCTTTCTCCGTATGTAATCACAAAAGAGCAATAACTGTTTCATAAGTAGACATGGAAATTATCTCATACAGCAGCACAAACTTTCAAATATAACGATGCATATATTAAAGTTTTGTTGAAAGTTTATTGCAGAAAAGGGAAGTAAAGATATCTAAAAAGAGTAATATTTTGAAAATTAATTCCGACTATTTAATTAATATAATCTCATCGATTACTTTTTTTTTAAGTTTTAAAAATTTTGTTTCGCTAAAAAAAAAAAAAAAAAAAAAGCTTGGATTTACATGCAGACATGCAAAAAGATTGAAACCTTATTTAATTTATTACGTGTTGAGGGACGTAGTCAATGTAAATATAAATTCATGTATTGAAACATAGGTTAAATCTTAAAAAAAAAAAAAAAAAAAAAAAAAAAAAAAAAAAATCTAAGAAAATGCTACATAAATTCTCTGAAAAAAGTCGAAAGTCCTTTAAATTCGTACCTATTGAAAAATTGCAAAAATGATCAATACAGTTGGAAACATTTTTAGGTTAATGAAATAGTTAATCATTAAATTGTCATAAAATCGAACTTTTAAAATATTACACCTAGACAAAATTGGCCAATATGAAAACATTTTTTTTAAATTCCAGAATGATAATTACATAGAACTATATATCTGTATATTTAAAATAACTAAATTATTACAAATGAAAAAAATCTGACTTTTACCATTTGTTTTAATGTTATTCCCTCAGCAAAATAAGAGATCAATTATAAATTGACGACGACATTCTTTAAATCAAAAATACACTGTAAAAAAAATCCGTTAAATCTACGACAAAAACTGCTGACAGCAATATAAAGAATGAAAATCAATTTCGGATTCAGCGGTACAGAATACATAAGAATCAATTATCAAAAACTAAAAAAGCATGACATAACCCAACTTTTGCAGCCTAGTGTAATCTAAAGTGTTAATTTTCTTCACTTTATTTAACGAAAATTTAGTTTTTTTTCTTCTTATATGTTTATTACAAATTATATATTTTACACTAATATGTCAAAATAAATAAAGATTTAAATTTTTTACTGCAATATTACTTTTACTAAACCTCTTTTTTAATATGTCTGTCAAAATTATTTTTTATTAAATTTGTGAATGATCTCTAATATGTAGCAAAAAATATGCTCCAAATTTAAACAGCTATCATTCGGTCAATTTTAATTGTAGAATAACGGGACTTTTTTGTCTTACTTGTTAGTGTAACAGGATTTTTTTTTTTCGAAATACAACTTATATGACCGGGGAACCGTATAAAAATTTAATTTTCGTAATTTTTAATAAATGTTTTTATTGACCCAAATTGCCTGTAATTTCTTTTAACTTATTTAAAATATTTTTGTAGTTTTAACTATATATCTATGACAAACGGTTTAGGAATTGATCTTTGTCAATTTTTAGGAATTGACACCTTTGACAGTGGACAAAAGTAAAGAATGAGACCTGATAGATTTTTTTTCAAATACCGCCTTTCATTAATAAGAGGTAATCTAATAAAAAAACTGGTGTTTCATCAAAAGTATGTAAAAAAATGTTTAAACTTGTAAGCCAGTGTTATTAATTAGAAACTAAAAAAACTCGAAAAAGATATTTCTACAGTATAGCAGAAAGCCTTTTACTTTGCATACAGCACAGTGTGACAGAAATTTGATACAAAAGAAAAAATTGCATTACTTAATGTTTAATAGAAATTTTACTGTGCGGATTGCAATTTCTATATTTTTGTTATTCTACCATATATTTTCAAAAAATGTTTCAAAATGAGGTCATATTTTATATATATAAAAAAATTAAAACCGACCTTTTATTTAAATATTAATCAAGTGTTTACGTTATTAGATATCAAGGTTATGTATGAAACAAAACATCTGCCAAATAATCCTGGACATCTGCAGTACATGTTCACTCTTTTGATAAAATGGTATTACTTGGTTATCACGTCAAACCATTTCGCCAAATTATACAAATCGCCAAATTATGCAAATTAACATAATCTTTCATATAAGAAACACAAAATCCCGAATAAATTAATAGAACCTTAATAAAATAGAAATAAAAAGTCGAATTAAAAATCACTTGATGACATAATAAACATATATATTGTGTTTTATGTCAAATGAATGTAACATTTACGATCATTTATTATTGGCAATTAATCTTTTAAGTTGGCGGTAGATTTCTGGTCAACGGGATAACCAAGTAATACCGATAAAATTCTAAATACATCTTAGTATACTTTTTATAATGAACGTTTTAAAAATAGTTTTATTGTTTTTATAGGTTATGTGAATACCGGCCTATATCGAAATTTGGAAGGGACCTGGGGAAAGCTGAATCAACTGTGCGCTGTTGCCCTCTACCGTACCCCTGAAGAAGGTATCCAGACAATCCTTCATTGTTTGGCATCCAAAGAAGTGGAAAAAGACACCGGAAGATTGTTCAGAGATTGCAACCCGAGGCAAGAGCCCAAAATCTCGGAAAAACTAGTCGGAGAATTGTGGGATCGTACCGAGGCGCTCATTCAATCCAAAGACCTTAAGTTTGAACTTTTAGAGGAAGAAGAGGAAGAAGAACAAGAAGAAAAAGAACAAGAACAAGATGAAGATTAGGTTGAATAAAAATGAAAGAAGTATGTGGGTGGAAAGAAGATTTTTTTAAGAAGAAAAACATAGGCTTCACTGTTAGTAACACTGATTGTGGCATTGTGACAGCCTGCATGTAATATAACTTTTTTTGTGTAAAGATTAATAAACATAGATTTACAGAAAGTTGTAGCGTAAGTTGCGTTCAAAAGTATATTGAAATTTATATTAGTGATTGAAATGAAATTCTGGGATTTTTAATTGTTTTATTTGATATCGCATGTTTCGACATCTCATAACAAAACCATGAACTTTCAGATAATATAGGAACGAACAATGTATCCCAAAATGTAAAATTGTTCTGAAATATGGTCAAATATTGTTCCATGAAGATTTTCATTTGTTGTTATTTAAATTTTCACAAGCTTCTTTTTCCTCATTGAATAGTGATTTTAAATCCACCTTGTTCAGTGATGAATTTAGGCGGTAGCCTGAAGAGGACATTCCTCACCGGAATATCAAACTGCCTTGCCGCAGTTTTCCAGATTTTCTATTTATTAATAATTTCTAAAAGTACAAATCCTCCTACAGCTCCGGAACTTCATAATGTGTTTATCTGAGAAAAATGTCTGAATATAACAGTGATCTTGGTATGTCATTTATCACTATGTCAGCATTTGAAAGTCAGGAAATCATTGACATTTCTTTTATTACATATCCATGAATGTAATATAGCATTATTTCACAAAAATATGTTCTGTAACATTAATTACATAATAAACCTCTTGAAAATGAATATAACTGAAAAATTCAAAACGAAAGTAAATCTTCCAAAATTTTAAAAATTTCAAATATATATATATATATATATATATATATATATATATATATAAAAGTTGCACAAGTGTTATTTCTATAAAACAACCAAAGCTTTTTCGCTTAATAGCAAAGGCGTGAGTGGTTTTTTGGTTTAATTAATTGGCAGCGTTGTGAGTTACAGTGAAGAACAGCAATATTGCATCATTAATTTCTTCTCAAGATTTTAGGACATGTGTTTTTTTAATGCTTGTGGCAGATAATTCGACTTTAAAATATTCGCATAAGAAATAGTGTAAAAAAGTGATTATATTTTGTAGATGGATCAAAATTATTCATTATAATAGATTCATAAATTCCAAAAATACCATTATAAGACACTATGCATGAAAAAGAAAAACGTTTAACTCCTTCGTGACGAGTGTATTTTACAAAATTTTCAATCTTTTATCATTAGTTATTCAAAACAGAAATTTATGTCTAACTGAATAAGAAAAATGCTCGAATTAAATAATTCAAAATTTACAACAAAAAGTTGCAGGTTTACTGTGAGAATAATCAAGAATTCTGAGTGCCTTATGCGGCACATATACCAGTTGCTCTTGCTCAAGACGTTAAATGCACTTTTCTAAAATGTTGCGCAATTTTGTCATCGAACACATTAACATTCTATTCACAATTGCAATATTACACTGAATCATAAAGCTGCTATATAAGTACAAAAATATGTTTGTGTATTTTTTGCGTTTTAACTTTGTTTTTTCTTTTTTGCCTAGTATTTAAACAATTCTTGAAGGAAAGGAACTTTTCTCAATATTCAAAACATTCGATTGTCGAGTGGTATCTCTTTCAGTTACTATTTTCCCACTTACTTTCAGACATTTGTGCATGTTAAAAAGGAATACCAAGGGTGTCTATGTAACATTTTTTTTTGCAAATGGTTGAAAATTATTTAACAGACAATCAAAATGTTCGAGATTCAAGCTTAATTTTTCAGATGAACGTGAGGTTGTACGAATACCAAATCGTTAAATTTTCGATGCTCAAGATACCATAAATGTGTTATGTTTATGAATTTATGAAAATCACCAATTTCCTTAATTCCAGATATTTATAATGCAGGGTAAAGACAGCAGTGATGGTTGACGGTGTTTCACTGTTTGAAAGGTCCCAGAATTCGGAACATGTAACAATACTTTCGACCCTTTTTTACGCATTTTAAATCTTTGACGCCACCTTCTATTCATTTACGTTATTAATGGTTATTTATGTTTGGCCAAAATATAATGGTATGAAGAAAAGATAACTCTGTAATTCTTGTCAGTCAATCGAAAGACTACTACAAAGTGATATACAAATGGAGTTGAATTTTTTTCAATCATGAAATTAACAGGCCTTGCGGTAAAATCCCAAATGCAGAAACTTCAGACGGGACTGGCATGGACCAGTGCGGTGCTGCTATGACACGTACTGTTATTTAAGACAGAACCAGAGCCGTCCATACTAAAAGCGAGGCCCAATGCAAGAACGAAGAGATATTTGCATCATTCCAAACTAATTAATCTTAGACTAAGCCCCCGCATATATATATATATATAAAACAATTAATCATTATGGTTAACGTTTATCTAAAATCATCAGCAACACCTTATTTTTAACAGTTTATATTTTAACTTCAAAATAACATATGAATCACAACTGTATAACGCTGGTTATACTTACAAGGAAGGTCTCCTTACTGGGCGTACTCAGAATATGTTTTAAAAAATGCTACTTAAACTACGTACATATGTAATAAATGATCAGTTAAATTTACCGGCGGAAATTCAATAGAATGTCTGTAAAAAAATAAAATATTTTGGAAAATTTAGCGCGAAAATATGAAAGCGGCACGAGATTTGGCGAGCAGGATTTTTCTCGCCAAAAGCAAATTATTCTAATACATCTGAAAATTGCTCGTTAATTGTCGCTTAGAATCCTTCATTCCCATCTTATTTTTTATTGTAAAGTTTTCTTTATTTGATCGGAGCTTTTTCGTAATTCAATTACATTTTTTTTCTTTTACAAAAACTGGTGATAAAAGATTAAAAATTAAACAAACGACTCTCGTCGCGAAAAGGTTAAAGAGTATTCGACATAAAAGCGTATTATTATTATTATTATTATTATTATTATTATTATTATTATGTTTCATCGCCAAGCAGTGATAAATAGCCAAATAAATGAAAATTTCATTTTTTTTACGGACGCTCTATGAAAGTTCCTCTAAAATTTCTTTTATAAACATATATATCCTCATGAGAAGAACATTCGGTATTTTTTTCCGATTTTTCTGAGCATGCTCGTATGGAGACCTTCCTTGTTAGCAATATCAGCAGCGTATCTGGCTCTTGGTTAATAGTTTATATTAAAGGACTTCTTAGAATTTAGCCTGACAAGAACCCCAAATCCTGGTCAAACTCGAGTTTTCATTTTTTCTGCGGATTTTCACTGGATCAGACTTGGACTTCATTCTTTTCAGGTCGACTCAGGCCAGGGATTTAAACGTTGCGCAACAAATTGCCGATTGCTACCACTGAATTTTAATAGTATTCTTCATGTTGTTTTAAGACAGATTTTTTTCTAAAAAATTAATAACCTGAAGAGCACTATTAGAATTTAATGGTAGCAATCGATGATATGGTGAACATCGCTTGCATCGCTGGACTCGTTCCCATGCTCTTTTTTTTCCTACTGAGTTCAGACTGGACGTGTTTTTATCCGAAGTAAATCGGCTTTGGATATAATCCGAGCAGGAAAAAAATGGTCCATTGGTCGGTTCGGCAGGTTTTATTTTTAAGTAATAGCGATATTCTATTTTTGTTTAACGAAATTTTTTGAAAACTCTTTTCTTTAAGTTTTCTTTAACCACATTTTTCTGTCATTCTAAAGCACGTTATTATTATTTTTTAAACTAAGTATTCACATAGAATCATGGAAAAAGAAATAATGCAACAGACTACATACATTCTATTACAAAAATATCGCAAAGAAATATGACAGGTATCAACCGTTCACTTGGAAATTGCATTTATTTTTCGAACATAAATGCAATTTTTGAAACAAAAGTCGTAAAAAAAATTGCCAACTTTAATTTTTTCGGTGCTAACATTCATTTTTGATATTTTGTTTGAATTCTGAGGATGAAAGCATTTTGGAAAAGAGGTTAGTTTAAATATTTTTTCTTAAACATAACAGTCAAAGAAGGTCAAATTTGCAATATACTAATATGAAAAGTACTTCCAAAATGCTAATTTATATCTTTCCAAAAAAAAAAAAAAAAAAAAAAAAAAATCCAATTCAAATTTTTTTCTGTTTGTGGGATACCATGACAGTCCCAGACATTATAAAAATTATTAATTGATTCATATAAAAAATTTCGAATTTTGATCTGCATTTTTTTTCATACAAAGAAACAGTATCTTAAAAATATGGCTATGTGGCCTTATTTTACAGATCCTTCCTGTAATTAATTTTTGAGTTATGGAGAAATTTTATTTTAAAGTAGTTTGAAGGAATTGTCTCCTGCATACATTGACATTCACAGAAAAGAAATGTTAACAACCGGAAGAAAATATAAACAACTTCCATTTAATAAAAGTGGATCTACTATATATTCAAAATATCTAATTTTTTTTTCTGGTACCTAACTGAATGCTCTCTGTGCGTTTCCATGTAAGATCTTAATTTTATTTTTGTGAAACTTCATGCATTTTTTTTCATATTTCTAGAAAGATTTTAAGAAAAAGTATATTAACTATAATTTACTCTTGGCAGCTTTGATCGAAGAAAATGAAATAAAAAATATCAACAAGAAAGAAAAACTATGCATAAAGCATAGATTATCAAATACTTTCCAACATTTCCTGAAATTTTAACAAAACCTTGTTAATTAGAGAAAAAAATTAATTAAGATAAGTATACAAGCATTTTAGATAGCAGGTAAAACATTTCAAAAACTGCATTCAGCGGTTGCCGTCTATAGCCAAATATGTATTCCAGTTCTTTTGAACAGCTCTGTATTTGATCTTTAGGTTGATATATATACCATATAATGCGAAAATTTAGTTTAGCAAGAAAACGCATAACAAGTTGAAATTTCTGTTTCAACAATTCATACTTACAATACAAGATAGAACTTTTAAGCAATTTACCCACATATACTCAGTAACTGTTACGAATTCTTTTATGCAGCCTTTTATATCAGATATGGCATTTGCATACACTATTCTCTTAAAAAGTCAGCCACAAAATAGCTCAATTTGAGCTGAAATCCACTCATCTCAATGTTGAGAGACAGCTTCTCAAAATAGAGTTGAAATAACTCGAGTTTTAACCAATTTAAATGAAGTTCAGCTATTTAAATAACCAATTTAGATCAAGAAGATTTAATCGTTTGAAAAACAACTCTTTTATGATCGAAAAAATTACAGCTCTATATGAGAAGCCAAATCAGCTCTTCCGTTTTAAGAGTGTATATAGTTTGCATAAACAAAGGAAACTTAAAACCGCATATTGTACTTAAAAAAAATATTTCTTGCCAACATCGCTAACATACAGATTACAGAGAGAACATTCTATCTGAAATCTTTTGTGTGTCCCTGTAAATGCTATGCACTTCTCATTATACATGAAATAAATTATAGTAAACCTTAGCAACGCATATCGATTTCATTATACATGAACTAGTTTAAGATATTTAAAGTACGCCGCAAACAATTCCTCCTTATAGCATTATATAAAGGAAATCTTTTGTGCGGCCCTGTAAATGAATAATGAGTTTCTTTCCTCGGCATACTCTATAGAATGCATATTTTAGTACATTTCCCTTATGCATATAAATCTTATTATGTTTGAAAAGGTGTGAATCTTTGGAATTCATTTGAAACGATTTTTTCCTATTGGCCGCAGTGTAGCGGAATCCTTTTGACTGTTGCTGTAAATAAACTAAACCTGCTACAAACTTCATTTGAAATAGGGAATAATGCTAGAACAAGAGTCAAATAATATCCAAAAGTTGCAGGGCAATCCAAGTGTATTTAGAGAGGAGCATGGAAAGACGAACAGACAAACCGAAATTATAAACACCTTTCAACTTTATTGGAAAGTGTTTAAGTTGGTTGTTTCATTTGAAAGTTAAACTTGGATATTTTTAATATGTAAAAGATCCCCATTTTTAACTCATATTCAAAAAGTAGAGTCTATTCCAATTAACGATTACAAAATATTTAATTTTTTTATTAAATTAATTTTTTTCGAGCGCAAGGTTGTGCGTGGCCCCATATTTGTCACACACACTTAAAAAGGATTGTGGGCAGAGCATCACCTAGCGCACATCACACTTCCTGAGGGTCAAGCACCATTGGAAGTTATGGTCACACGGCAGCAAAACTCATATTTTCTAGGATTAAGCCATTTTCTTCTGGTATCAAACATCACAGTCTTCCAGGATCATTCTTATTTTTCCTTGTTATTAGAATATTTTTTATTGCAAATGTACCGCCTAAGGACAGCGATATTGTATGGCTATGCGGTAGATGTGATGAATTGCTTTTAGAGATTGAATCATTAGATAAGAGCAGGTTAAATAAAAGACAGTTTGGGGAGGGATGATTTTGCTAAGCATTGACTAGCTTTGGTCATATTGCTACTGTAGGAATGCCTTCAGGGAGGTTTTGAAGGGAAAGTGAAGTGACTCCAGTTCTCGTTCACGTTGAAACCCTTAATATCTTTCACAGTCACTCCTGCAAAATCTTTTCAGTGCTCAAAAAATGGAATAAGTATGGCAAAAAAAGTTATTTTTCGAAGATATCTTTAATTTAAATTATATCTAAGAGTAAAATTTTAGCTTTTAAAAGTAAAAATCATTTTCATTATTTTTGAACAATTAACTTTTGTAAAGGGATATTTTCTAATAAAATATATCAATAAAAAGAATAATAAAAAAAATCTATAAATAGAAAAAAAAAAGTTGTGAATCTTTTTAACCTTTTTCAGTGCCAAATTATTATTTTTTTCATATAATGATGAGCTATTTGAATTGTACTAGAATTTACAAATAAATCAATTTGTAAATAAGTATAAGCTTTTTTTCACGTATTTTAATAAAAGAATATTTTTTATTAAAAACTTTTGATGCCGATATGGCATTTAAAAATTAAAATTGAATGGTCAAAAATGAACCGCTACCTTCAAGGTATTAAGGGCACATTTATACTGCAATTATTAGCATAATATGCACTATTGTGCATAATATTTGATCCATAATCTATTCAACATTTGCAATAGTTGAGAATATTGTGACATCAGTATTGATGCAAGTCTCCTTGCTTGACGTTTATAAAATCTCCTTCTTAAAAAAATAGTTAAGAAACAAAAGCAGGATTTAAAGACCATTTTCATATGTAGTAGTGATAATGAATATTAATGTCAATGGAAGGACGTTAGCCGATGTTAAGTACGTTGGAAATCATTGATTTAAATGACTTTGTTAAACTGAAGCTAATAGATTTTTATTGTTTAATACACTATATGGCCAAAGATGACCGGCCATTTGCGATTTTACACATTTTGTTAAATATCTAGAAAAATACATAAGGCATTATCCTGAAATTCTAAGCGTCTAAACATAATAGTACAGGTCATACATTTCCGTGAAGATCTTTTCCCGAAACGCCATAGGGGACCGTTAACAAATTGAAAAAAAGGAAATATTTTGAATAACCCTGTCAAAACTAATGTAGCAAAAACGTTCAAACTATAGATTCTGATTAAGTGACTTATTGTAATAAACTGTGTTCATTTTTATGAGGATAACATGTATACTCGTATACAGATTAAGATTTTGTAAAAACAGTCCCAAATTTTTCACGTCCGTTGCGTATAATTTGCAGAGTTCTTAATATAAAATAATGTTTTTTTAACAAAAAAATGAAAAATAACATTATACACAATACTCTGTAATCAGAACTAAAAAATAATTAAAACGGTATGAAAAATGAATAGGTATACTAAATACTTTTTCGTTGCGCATGTATAAACGCTATCAAAATTTCATTTGCATATTGTGTTAGCTAAATGTATGGAGCAACTTTTGTAAAAGTCTCAAAAACATATAGTCTAAGAGCTAGCAACGTTTTCGTCACCTGATTTTATCAAGGCTCATTTTATAATATGTTTTTCCATTTTATGATAGAGTATGTTTGCTAGCGGTCTGGCAGTCGGAAGACGTTGCGTTTACCTGTGGCAGAAGGGGTTATGCAGGTCAAAAAACTTCAAAATCACGTCATTTTATCAAGGCTCATTTTTTAATATGTTTTTCCCTTTTATGGTAGAATACGTTTGCAAGCGGTCTGGCAGTCGGGAGACATTGCGTTTACCTGTGGCAGAAGGGGTTGTGCAGGTCAAAAAGCTTCAAAATCACGTCATGTTATCAAGGCCCATTTTTTAATATGTTTTTCCCTTTTATGGTAGAATACGTTTGCAAGCGGTCTGGCAGTCCGGTGACGTTGCGTTTACCTGTGGCAGAAGGGGTTATGCAGGTCAAAAAACTTCAAAAATCTGCCATTTTATAAAGGCGCCTTTTCTAATATGTTTTTATCAAACTTAAAAATTACAAGATATTACTCTTTGGACAGCAGACAACCTATAATTAATTTTCCAGACACAATTCGGTTGCAAAGTTAATGCCAGACGGCTTTAAATATGGCAACGAAAGTGCCTGTTCCTGGAGTAGTTTATAATCTAAAAATTATAAGACCTCTTTCCGTCATTTTATTAAGCTTAAAAATTACAAAATATTACTCTTCGGATAGCAGACAACCTATAATTAATTTGCCAGACACAAATTCGGTTGCAAAGTTAATGCCAGACGGCTTTAAATATGGCAACGAAAGTGCCTGTTCCAAGAGTGGTTTATAATTTAAAAATTATAACATCTCTTTACGTCATTTTATCAAGCTTAAAAATTACAAGATATTACTTTTTGGATAGCAGACAACCTATAATTAATTTGCCAGAAACAAATTCGGTTGCAAAGTTAATGTCAGACGGCTTTAAATATGGCAACAAAACTGCATGTTCCAAGAGTGGTTTATAATTTAAATTTTAAAAGACCTGTTTACGTCATTTTATCAAGCTTAAAAATTACAAGATATTACTCTTTGGATAGCAGACAACCTATAATTAATTTGCCAGTCACAAATACGGTTGCAAAGTTAATGCCAGACGGCTTTAACCCTTTCAGGGGCAAGGTATTTCTGCTTCGAAAAAGTTCAAATAATTGATTCACACCACAATTAAAGAACAGACTTATTTGAAAATAATCAAGAGCTGTTTTTCGCTCATATTATAAAATCGAAATCGTACTAAAATTTTACTGGTGCCAGTTTGAAATTGGAACAGCAATATTAAGTGTTTGCAGACTGCAAACACCGCCCCTGAAAGGGTTAAATATGGCAACGAAAGTGCCTGTTCCTGGAGTAGTTTATAATCTAAAAATTATAAGACCTCTTTCCGTCATTTTATCAAGCTTGAAAATTACAAGATATTACTCTTTGGATAGCAAACAACCTATAATTAATTTGCCAGATACAAATTCGGTTGCCAAGTTAATGCCAGACGGCTTTAAATATTGCAACGAAAGTGCCTGTTCCTGGTGTAGTTTATAATCTAAAAATTATAAGACCTCTTTACGTCATTTTATCAAGCTTAAAAATTACAAGATATTACTCTTTGGATAGCAGACAACCTATAATTAATTTGCCAGACACAAATTCGGTTGCAAAGTTAATGTCAGACGACTTTAAATATGGCAACAAAACTTCATGTTCCAAGAGTGGTTTATAATTTTAATTTTAAAAGACCTGTTTACGTCATTTTATCAAGGTTAAAAATTACAAGATATTACTCTTTGGATAGCAGACAACCTATAATTAATTTGCCAGACCCAAATTCTGTTCCAAAGTTAATGCCAGACGGCTTTAAATATGGCAACGAAAGTGTCTGTTCCAAGAGTGGTTTATAATTTAAATTTTATAAGACTTCTTTACGTCATTTTATCAAGCTTAAAATTTTCAAGATATTACTCTTTGGATAGAAGAAAACCTATAGTTAATTTGCCAGACACAAATTCGGTTGAAAAGTTAATGCCAGACGGCTTTAAATATGGCAACGAAAGTGCCTGTTCCAAGAGTTGTTTATAATTAAAAAATTATAAGACCTCTTTACGTCATTTTATCAAGCTTAAAAACTACAAGATACTACTCTTTGGATATTACTCTACTTTAGATATTACTCTTTGGATAGCAGATAACCTATAATTAATTTCCCAGACACAAATTCGGTTGCATTCGGCAAATTCGGCAATTTTTTTTTTAAATATAAAGTTTACTTGTAAAAAGCTCTTGTTTATCAACGTATAAGTTTCTTTTATTAAATATTAAAGGGTGGATGCCCTGGTTTTGGCCACACTGGAATTTATTTGTTTAATATTCAAGCTGTGAATTGATGTTAACAAACTATATGAATTCTTACACTTTAACCTTTCTCCGGCTGCACAAATTTTCGTCACATGAAAAGGCTTGTCGGTAAGACTTAAAAAAATGGAACTTTCGTGAATCAAGCACAAAGTATCACAAATTTACTCAATCAGGCTCTGAAAAAGTGTCGTGCAAAAAGTCAGGTGCTGAAAAATAGTGAATCTAATCAATAAGACTCGGAAAAATCCAGGGTTGCAAATTCGGTACAATGACGTAAAGAGGTCTTATAATTTGTTGAATTATAAACCGCTCTTGGAACAGGCACTTTCGTTGTCATATTTAAAGCAGTCTAGCATTAACTTTGCAACCGAGTTTGTGTCTGGCAAATTAATTATAGGTTGTCTTCTATCCAAAGAGTAATATCTTGTAAATATTAAGCTTGATAAAATGACGTAAAGAGGTCTTATAAAATTTAAATTATAAACAACTCGTGGAACAGCCACTTTCGTTGCCATATTTAAAGACGTCTGGCATTAACTTTGCAACCGAATTTGTGTCTGGCAAATTAATTATAGGTTGTCTGCTATCCAAAGAGTAATATCTTCTAATTTTTAAGCTTGATAAAATGACGTAAAGAGGTTTTATAATTTTTTGAAAGGTAAACAACTGTTGGAACAGGCACTTTCGTTGCCATATTTAAAGCCGCCTGGCATTAACTTTGCAACCGAATTTGTGTCTGGCAAATTAATTATGGGTTGTCTTCTATCAGGGCTACACTAGATACCGGGCTTGCTCATTTCTTATAACGACGTCACAAAAGGTGGCTGGCCGCTATCTGCGATTGGTTCAAACAGGGCTCAAAGTGACGCACCCATCGTTTTGTACCAATCGCCGGATGTCATTCAGCCACCTTTTGTGACGTCATGAAAGGAATGATCAAGCCCGGTATCTAGTGTTGCCTTGCTTCTATCCAAAGAGTAATATCTTGTAATTTTTAAGCTTGATAAAATGGCGTAAAGATTTCTTATAAAATTTAAATTATAAACCACTCTTGGAACAGGCATTTTCGTTGCCATATTTAAAGCCGTCTGGCATTAACTTTGCAACCGAATTTGTGTCTGGCAAATTAATTATAGATTGTCTTCTATCCAAAGAATAATATCTTGTAATTTTTAAGCTTGATAAAATGACGTAAAGATTTCTTATAAAATTTAAATTATAAACCACTCTTGGAACAGGCATTTTCGTTGCCATATTTAAAGCCGTCTGGCATTAACTTTGCAACCGTATTTGTGACTGGCAAATTAATTATAGGTTGTCTGTTATCCAAAGAGTAATATCTTGTAAATTTTAAGCTTGATAAAATGACGTAAAGAGGTTTTATAATTTTTTGAAAGGTAAACAACTCTTGGAACAGGCACTTTCGTTGCCATATTTAAAGCCGCCTGGCATTAACTTTGCAACCGAGTTTGTGTCTGGCAAATTAATTATAGGTTGTCTTCTATCCAAAGAGTAATACCTTGTAATTTTTAAGCTTGATAAAATGACGTAAAGATTTCTTATAAAATTTAAATTATAAACCACTCTTGGAACAGGCATTTTCGTTGCCATATTTAAAGCCGTCTGGCATTAACTTTGCAACCGTATTTGTGACTGGCAAATTAATTATAGGTTGTCTGTTATCCAAAGAGTAATATCTTGTAATTTTTAAGCTTGATAAAATGACGTAAAGAGGTATTATAAAATTTAAATTATAAACGACTCTTGGAACAGGCATTTTTGTTGCCATATTTAAAGCCGTCTGGCATTAATTTTGCAACCGAATTTGTGCCTGGCAAATTAATTACAGGTTGTCTGTTATCCAAAAAGTAATATCTTGTAATTTTTAAGCTTGATAAAATGACGTAAAGAGGTTTTATAATTTTTTGAAAGGTAAACAACTCTTGGAACAGGCACTTTCGTTGCCATATTTAAAGCCGCCTGGCATTAACTTTGCAACCGAATTTGTGTCTGGCAAATTAATTATAAGGTGTCTTCTATCCAAAGAGTAATACCTTGTAATTTTTAAGCTTGATAAAATGACGTAAAGAGGTATTATAAAATTTAAATTATAAACGACTCTTGGAACAGGCATTTTTGTTTCCATATTTAAAGCCGTCTGGCATTAATTTTGCAACCGAATTTGTGCCTGGCAAATTAATTACAGGTTGTCTGTTATCCAAAAAGTAATATCTTGTAATTTTTAAGCTTGATAAAATGACGTAAAGAGGTTTTATAATTTTTTGAAAGGTAAACAACTCTTGGAACAGGCACTTTCGTTACCATATTTAAAGCCGTCTGGCATTAATTTTGCAACCGAATTTATGTCTGGCAAATTAATTACAGGTTGTCTGCTATCCAAAGATTGTAATTTTTAAGCTTGATAAAATGACGTAAAGAGGTTTTATAATTTTTTGAAAGGTAAACAACTGTTGGAACAGGCACTTTCGTTGCCATATTTAAAGCCGCCTGGCATTAACTTTGCAACCGAATTTGTGTCTGGCAAATTAATTATAGGTTGTCTTCTATCCAAAGAGTAATATCTTGTAAATATTAAGCTTGATAAAATGACGTAAAGAGGTCTTATAAAATTTAAATTATAAACAACTCGTGGAACAGCCACTTTCGTTGCCATATTTAAAGACGTCTGGCATTAACTTTGCAACCGAATTTGTGTCTGGCAAATTAATTATAGGTTGTCTGCTATCCAAAGAGTAATATCTTCTAATTTTTAAGCTTGATAAAATGACGTAAAGAGGTTTTATAATTTTTTGAAAGGTAAACAACTGTTGGAACAGGCACTTTCGTTGCCATATTTAAAGCCGCCTGGCATTAACTTTGCAACCGAATTTGTGTCTGGCAAATTAATTATGGGTTGTCTTCTATCAGGGCTACACTAGATACCGGGCTTGCTCATTTCTTATAACGACGTCACAAAAGGTGGCTGGCCGCTATCTGCGATTGGTTCAAACAGGGCTCAAAGTGACGCACCCATCGTTTTGTACCAATCGCCGGATGTCATTCAGCCACCTTTTGTGACGTCATGAAAGGAATGATCAAGCCCGGTATCTAGTGTTGCCTTGCTTCTATCCAAAGAGTAATATCTTGTAATTTTTAAGCTTGATAAAATGGCGTAAAGATTTCTTATAAAATTTAAATTATAAACCACTCTTGGAACAGGCATTTTCGTTGCCATATTTAAAGCCGTCTGGCATTAACTTTGCAACCGAATTTGTGTCTGGCAAATTAATTATAGATTGTCTTCTATCCAAAGAATAATATCTTGTAATTTTTAAGCTTGATAAAATGACGTAAAGATTTCTTATAAAATTTAAATTATAAACCACTCTTGGAACAGGCATTTTCGTTGCCATATTTAAAGCCGTCTGGCATTAACTTTGCAACCGTATTTGTGACTGGCAAATTAATTATAGGTTGTCTGTTATCCAAAGAGTAATATCTTGTAAATTTTAAGCTTGATAAAATGACGTAAAGAGGTTTTATAATTTTTTGAAAGGTAAACAACTCTTGGAACAGGCACTTTCGTTGCCATATTTAAAGCCGCCTGGCATTAACTTTGCAACCGAGTTTGTGTCTGGCAAATTAATTATAGGTTGTCTTCTATCCAAAGAGTAATACCTTGTAATTTTTAAGCTTGATAAAATGACGTAAAGATTTCTTATAAAATTTAAATTATAAACCACTCTTGGAACAGGCATTTTCGTTGCCATATTTAAAGCCGTCTGGCATTAACTTTGCAACCGTATTTGTGACTGGCAAATTAATTATAGGTTGTCTGTTATCCAAAGAGTAATATCTTGTAATTTTTAAGCTTGATAAAATGACGTAAAGAGGTATTATAAAATTTAAATTATAAACGACTCTTGGAACAGGCATTTTTGTTGCCATATTTAAAGCCGTCTGGCATTAATTTTGCAACCGAATTTGTGCCTGGCAAATTAATTACAGGTTGTCTGTTATCCAAAAAGTAATATCTTGTAATTTTTAAGCTTGATAAAATGACGTAAAGAGGTTTTATAATTTTTTGAAAGGTAAACAACTCTTGGAACAGGCACTTTCGTTGCCATATTTAAAGCCGCCTGGCATTAACTTTGCAACCGAATTTGTGTCTGGCAAATTAATTATAAGGTGTCTTCTATCCAAAGAGTAATACCTTGTAATTTTTAAGCTTGATAAAATGACGTAAAGAGGTATTATAAAATTTAAATTATAAACGACTCTTGGAACAGGCATTTTTGTTGCCATATTTAAAGCCGTCTGGCATTAATTTTGCAACCGAATTTGTGCCTGGCAAATTAATTACAGGTTGTCTGTTATCCAAAAAGTAATATCTTGTAATTTTTAAGCTTGATAAAATGACGTAAAGAGGTTTTATAATTTTTTGAAAGGTAAACAACTCTTGGAACAGGCACTTTCGTTACCATATTTAAAGCCGTCTGGCATTAATTTTGCAACCGAATTTATGTCTGGCAAATTAATTACAGGTTGTCTGCTATCCAAAGATTGTAATTTTTAAGCTTGATAAAATGACGTAAAGAGGTTTTATAATTTTTTGAAAGGTAAACAACTGTTGGAACAGGCACTTTCGTTGCCATATTTAAAGCCGCCTGGCATTAACTTTGCAACCGAATTTGTGTCTGGCAAATTAATTATGGGTTGTCTTCTATCAGGGCTACACTAGATACCGGGCTTGCTCATTTCTTATAACGACGTCACAAAAGGTGGCTGGCCTCTATCTGCGATTGGTTCAAACAGGGCTCAAAGTGACGCACCCATCGTTTTGTACCAATCGCCGGATGTCATTCAGCCACCTTTTGTGACGTCATGAAAGGAATGATCAAGCCCGGTATCTAGTGTTGCCTTGCTTCTATCCAAAGAGTAATATCTTGTAATTTTTAAGCTTGATAAAATGGCGTAAAGATTTCTTATAAAATTTAAATTATAAACCACTCTTGGAACAGGCATTTTCGTTGCCATATTTAAAGCCGTCTGGCATTAACTTTGCAACCGAATTTGTGTCTGGCAAATTAATTATAGATTGTCTTCTATCCAAAGAATAATATCTTGTAATTTTTAAGCTTGATAAAATGACGTAAAGATTTCTTATAAAATTTAAATTATAAACCACTCTTGGAACAGGCATTTTCGTTGCCATATTTAAAGCCGTCTGGCATTAACTTTGCAACCGTATTTGTGACTGGCAAATTAATTATAGGTTGTCTGTTATCCAAAGAGTAATATCTTGTAATTTTTAAGCTTGATAAAATGACGTAAAGAGGTTTTATAATTTTTTGAAAGGTAAACAACTCTTGGAACAGGCACTTTCGTTGCCATATTTAAAGCCGCCTGGCATTAATTTTGCAACCGAGTTTGTGTCTGGCAAATTAATTATAGGTTGTCTTCTATCCAAAGAGTAATACCTTGTAATTTTTAAGCTTGATAAAATGACGAAAAGATTTCTTATAAAATTTAAATTATAAACCACTCTTGGAACAGGCATTTTCGTTGCCATATTTAAAGCCGTCTGGCATTAACTTTGCAACCGTATTTGTGACTGGCAAATTAATTATAGGTTGTCTGTTATCCAAAGAGTAATATCTTGTAATTTTTAAGCTTGATAAAATGACGTAAAGAGGTATTATAAAATTTAAATTATAAACCACTCTTGGAACAGGCATTTTCGTTGCCATATTTAAAGCCGTCTGGCATTAACTTTGCAACCGTATTTGTGACTGGCAAATTAATTATAGGTTGTCTGTTATCCAAAGAGTAATATCTTGTAATTTTTAAGCTTGATAAAATGACGTAAAGAGGTATTATGAAATTTAAATTATAAACGACTCTTGGAACAGGCATTTTTGTTGCCATATTTAAAGCCGTCTGGCATTAATTTTGCAACCGAATTTGTGCCTGGCAAATTAATTACAGGTTGTCTGTTATCCAAAAAGTAATATCTTGTAATTTTTAAGCTTGATAAAATGACGTAAAGAGGTTTTATAATTTTTTGAAAGGTAAACAACTCTTGGAACAGGCACTTTCGTTGCCATATTTAAAGCCGCCTGGCATTAACTTTGCAACCGAATTTGTGTCTGGCAAATTAATTATAAGGTGTCTTCTATCCAAAGAGTAATACCTTGTAATTTTTAAGCTTGATAAAATGACGTAAAGAGGTATTATAAAATTTAAATTATAAACGACTCTTGGAACAGGCATTTTTGTTGCCATATTTAAAGCCGTCTGGCATTAATTTTGCAACCGAATTTGTGCCTGGCAAATTAATTACAGGTTGTCTGTTATCCAAAAAGTAATATCTTGTAATTTTTAAGCTTGATAAAATGACGTAAAGAGGTTTTATAATTTTTTGAAAGGTAAACAACTCTTGGAACAGGCACTTTCGTTACCATATTTAAAGCCGTCTGGCATTAATTTTGCAACCGAATTTATGTCTGGCAAATTAATTACAGGTTGTCTGCTATCCAAAGATTGTAATTTTTAAGCTTGATAAAATGACGTAAAGAGGTTTTATAATTTTTTGAAAGGTAAACAACTGTTGGAACAGGCACTTTCGTTGCCATATTTAAAGCCGCCTGGCATTAACTTTGCAACCGAATTTGTGTCTGGCAAATTAATTATGGGTTGTCTTCTATCAGGGCTACACTAGATACCGGGCTTGCTCATTTCTTATAACGACGTCACAAAAGGTGGCTGGCCTCTATCTGCGATTGGTTCAAACAGGGCTCAAAGTGACGCACCCATCGTTTTGTACCAATCGCCGGATGTCATTCAGCCACCTTTTGTGACGTCATGAAAGGAATGATCAAGCCCGGTATCTAGTGTTGCCTTGCTTCTATCCAAAGAGTAATATCTTGTAATTTTTAAGCTTGATAAAATGGCGTAAAGATTTCTTATAAAATTTAAATTATAAACCACTCTTGGAACAGGCATTTTCGTTGCCATATTTAAAGCCGTCTGGCATTAACTTTGCAACCGAATTTGTGTCTGGCAAATTAATTATAGATTGTCTTCTATCCAAAGAATAATATCTTGTAATTTTTAAGCTTGATAAAATGACGTAAAGATTTCTTATAAAATTTAAATTATAAACCACTCTTGGAACAGGCATTTTCGTTGCCATATTTAAAGCCGTCTGGCATTAACTTTGCAACCGTATTTGTGACTGGCAAATTAATTATAGGTTGTCTGTTATCCAAAGAGTAATATCTTGTAATTTTTAAGCTTGATAAAATGACGTAAAGAGGTTTTATAATTTTTTGAAAGGTAAACAACTCTTGGAACAGGCACTTTCGTTGCCATATTTAAAGCCGCCTGGCATTAACTTTGCAACCGAGTTTGTGTCTGGCAAATTAATTATAGGTTGTCTTCTATCCAAAGAGTAATACCTTGTAATTTTTAAGCTTGATAAAATGACGAAAAGATTTCTTATAAAATTTAAATTATAAACCACTCTTGGAACAGGCATTTTCGTTGCCATATTTAAAGCCGTCTGGCATTAACTTTGCAACCGTATTTGTGACTGGCAAATTAATTATAGGTTGTCTGTTATCCAAAGAGTAATATCTTGTAATTTTTAAGCTTGATAAAATGACGTAAAGAGGTATTATAAAATTTAAATTATAAACGACTCTTGGAACAGGCATTTTTGTTGCCATATTTAAAGCCGTCTGGCATTAATTTTGCAACCGAATTTGTGCCTGGCAAATTAATTACAGGTTGTCTGTTATCCAAAAAGTAATATCTTGTAATTTTTAAGCTTGATAAAATGACTTGGAACAGGCACTTTCGTTGCCATATTTAAAGCCGCCTGGCATTAACTTTGCAACCGAATTTGTGTCTGGCAAATTAATTATAAGGTGTCTTCTATCCAAAGAGTAATACCTTGTAATTTTTAAGCTTGATAAAATGACGTAAAGAGGTTTTATAATTTTTTGAAAGGTAAACAACTCTTGGAACAGGCACTTTCGTTACCATATTTAAAGCCGTCTGGCATTAATTTTGCAACCGAATTTATGTCTGGCAAATTAATTACAGGTTGTCTGCTATCCAAAGATTGTAATTTTTAAGCTTGATAAAATGACGTAAAGAAGTCTTATAAAATTTAAATTATAAACCACTCTTGGAACAGGCACTTTCGTTGCCATATTTAAAGCCGTCTGGCATTAACTTTGCAACCGGATTTGTGTCTGGAAAATTAATTATAGGTTGTCTGCTGTCCAAAGGGTAATATCTTGTAATTTTTAAACTTGAGAAAAACATATAAGAAAATGAGCATTTATAAAATGGCAGATTTTTTGACCTGCATAACCCCTTCTGCCACAGGTAAACGCAACGTATCCCGACTGCCAGACCGCTTGCAAACGTATTTTACCATAAAAGGGAAAAACATATTAAAAAATGGGCCTTGATAAAATGACGTGATTTTGAAGTTTTTTGACCTGCATAACCCCTTCTGCCACATGTAAACGCAACGTCTCCCGACTGCCAGACCGCTTGCAAACGTATTCTACCATAAAAGGGAAAAACTTATAAAAAAATGAGCCTTGATAAAATGACGTGATTTTTGACGTTGCTAGCTCTTAGACTAATACAGTGAGCAAAAAAAGTATTTGCACGCAGATGATTTTTTGCATAAGTAACCATAGAGAGAAAATTTGATACTATTCTTTTAATTATTCCTTTATTTAAATAAGAAGAAAATAAAAACAATTACCCATTTTCCTTAAACAGTAATATTGCACATTTAAAAAATAAATTAATATTTTCTCATACCTAAAAAGTATTTGCACACGAAACATTGACTGTTAAAAAAGGCATTAAATCTGAACATTATGCAAATTTTTAGCATATCAGTCTCGCGGTACATTAGCCCCGCACTTTAAGGGTGTATTCGAAAAAACGCTTTTTCACCTTCAGCAGCTCGAAATTTTCCGATACAATTTCAGACACATTTTTAAAAGTAGAATCATGAAACTTGCTGAGGGGATTCTTGAAGGGACGTATGAGGTGCCGAGTAAAGTCTTTTTACGCTCAATTCATTAGAATTTGATTTATAAGCAATTAACTTTTCTGGAAGACCCTTTTTTTCGTTCCCTTATCTCCCGTTTCGGAAAAATCGGTTCAAATTGCCATTTTTGATTGCCTTTTTTGCAATATTTTGTACACTTATCAAAGAATTGACCTTTACGGCACCTTGTGCACTTTCTAAATAAGAGAATCTGCGAGTTCCATGTGTTTGAGAGCAAAAGTGAATTCAAAAATAAATTGGAAAACAAGCAGTTTGAATCGAAATACACCCTTAAAGTCACGTAATATATTAACTGGAGCAGGGATTCTGGAGGGATTTTGTTCAAATGGCACTGTGAAAACGTGTGAACTGTCTGTTGCTACCTGTGAGAAGATTATATTTCTTAACAATTCTGGATTAAGTTATCGAGCAATAGGTAAAAAATTAAACCTAAAATTTTCTAGTGTTCGTTATGTAATTAAGAAGAAAAAAGAAGCTGGTTCGACAATAAATAAGCCGCGAACTGTGCGTCCAAGAAAGCTAAATACCAGGCAAAGGAGAACCATCATAAAATAATCTTCAAAAAATTCTTTTCTAAGTGCTCGAGAATTGGCTGTTGATGTCGCTTCAACGTCGGGAACACCACAATCAATTAGAAATATTCTTCAAGATGCAAATATTAGAGGAAGAGCCCATCGAAAAAGAGAATGATTTATTAGTGAAACAAATAGGGTGAAAAGACTTGAATTTGCAAAACGACTTGATTTTTTGTTTATGTCAGCAAACCACTAGAGTTTTGGAAAACTGTTATTTTTTCCGATGAAAGCAAGTTCAATATTTTTGGCTCAGATTGTAAGAAAACTGTATGGCGAAAGTCAAATACTTCTCTTCAAATTACAACTTGAAACCAACTGTAAAACATGGCGGTGGTCATGTAATGATTTGAGGTTGCATGTCTTTTAACGGAGTTGGCGAAATGACCTTTATTGAAGGCAATATGAATGCTAAACAATATATTAATATATTGCGAGATTATTTATCTAATAGTGCTCTGAAACTAGGATTTCCTAATTCATATTATTTCCGACAGGATACCGATCCGAAACACACTGCATATATTACGAAGTTATGGTTGCTTTATAATGTAAAAAATCAATTGAAAATGCCACCACAATCATCAGAACTCAATCCGATTGAAAATTTATGGCATAGTTTGGATGTGAAAATAAGGAAAAAGAAAATTTCTAACAAATCAGAACTTAAGCGAAGAATGGTTACAAATCAGCAGTGAAACATGTCACAAATCAATAGACGATTACAAGCTCTAATTGAAGCAAAAGGGCATGCATACTAAATATTAGCACTGTTTTTAACTTATAAATAATTCCTCTAGTTCTATTTTTATTGCTAGTGTGCAAATATTTTTTGGCAGTACAAATACTACTTTTTTATGTTTTCATATTTTAAATATAATTATTAAGTAAGATATTAAATATGTTTATTTGTTTTGTAATAGTGTTGGTATTTTTAATTCTTACTGCTTTTTATTTATTTATACATATGCTACAATCAGAGCCTGATTACTAATAGGGCACTCTCTCACCAGAAAAAAAATTATAGAAATTTTCGTCTTCTTTAAACACCCTTTTCATACAAGATTACTGTCATGAATAAGGAAAAATTCTTTATTTCTTTTTCCTGGTGGGAGAGTGCCCCGTTAGTAATCAGGCCCTGGCTACAATAAATTTACATGGTTTTCAAATGCTTTTTTTGGCACTGTAGTTTGAAAATTCTGAAAATGTTCGCCGATAGAATAAGATCAAAATCCGTTATTCCCAAAATAAAGCCCCCCCCCAAAAAAATGATTGGCGGCCATTTATCCATTGATTAGTGTCAATATAGAATACATAACATGGCCCGTATTTTTAATATAACCCCTCATTTTTTTGCTTCGTTTTGGAACAACGTATTTTGAGGTTATTTTACCGACAATTACTTTCAGAATTTTCAAGCTATGTTTCTGAGACTTTTATAAAAGTTGCTCTATACATTTAGCAAACACAATATGCAAATGAAATTTTGATACCGTTTATGCATGCGCAATGAAAAATTATTTATTAAACCTGCTCATTTTTCATACATTTTTCATTATTTTTTAATTCTGATTATAGGGTATTGTGTAAATGTTGTTATGTCATATTTTCAAAAAAGAACATTATTTTATATTAAGAACTCTGCAAATTATAAGCAAAAGAGTTGAAAAAAAAAAATGTTTTTATAAAAACCTTAATTTCTCCTCAAGTATACATGCTATCCCCATAAAAATGAACACAGTTTATAACAACAAGACACTTAATCAAAATCTACAGTTTGAACATTTTTGCTACACCAGTTTTGACAGGGCTATCCAAAAGATTTTCATCTTTCACTATTTGTGGACGACCCCCTATGGAATTTAGAGATATAATCTTCGCGGAAATGTATGACCTGTACTATTATGTTTAGACACTTAGAGTTTCAGGATACTGCCTCATGTATTTTTCCAGATGTTGAACAAAATGTGTAAAATCACAAGTGGCCGGTCACCTTTGGTCATATAGTGTATTTCCCACATTCTGCTGCTTACGAATCTTGTCTTACATGTCACGTAGAAACTCATTTTGTAATTTATTACTTTAAGAGCATGTTACACTTCTTTCTATCAAAATTTTTTATTTTATTTTTATTTTTTGTATTTCATTGCATTGTATCTTTTAAGTGTGTTGCTCTGAAGTGCTTTTGTGCTATATTGCAATTCCTTAATGCATATTTTGCACATTCAATATGACTCCGTTCGTTTAACGTAATACTATTGTAAAATTTTAAACTTTTTTTTTTCATAAAACCCTATTTTTCAAAGACGCTGACATTTTCCTCGAAAACTAGTTGACCGATTTCCTTCATTTTTTTTATTTAAAAGAATAATAATAGTTTTTATTGGAGCTTTACGGCCAAAAAATATAATTATCATAAATTATATATTTTATAAAGCTTGCAAAATTAGAAAAATAAGGCAAACAAATAAACTTTTTCTTAAAATGATCGCTATCATGTTTTTGATGCTAGATTTTAAATGAAAAAAAAAAATGGTTGCCCAATCGGAAGTTCACAGATATGTAGTTGCATAAAATTTAGTATTTTTTTAAAGTTAAAATGGCAGTTCAAATTCTGAAGGTGATATCGCTTTTCCTTGTAACCAAAACTAAAGAAAACGTAAAAATCACGTAAATTTTAGTATAAAGGAGTAGAACATTCTTCTAACTTAAAATTTGAACTATTGGCAAAGAAACAGTAACGTGTTGTTACACTCTTAAAATGAAAGAGTGAAAGAGTTGTAATTTATTGGAAAGTAAATGAGTTGTTTTTAAAAATGTTTACTCATCTTGATTTAAATTGCTTAAAAACAACTCGTTCATTCGAGCTGTTTAAACTCTTTACGAACGGCTGGCTTTCAAACAGTGAGATGAGTAGATTTCGGCTAAACTTGAGTTATTTTGTGGCTGAGGTTTTAGCCCTTTCCGAAGCGGGCAAATTCTGTTCGTAAAATGAGAAATTGTTGACTGATACCGGAATTTACAAAAGACTTTTTTAGAAATTAAAGACTCCCTGATTTAAGCTGTCATTGCAAAAGTAAATTTTTACTAAAGTATTATTGGTGCCGTTTGTAAGTTTGGAATTAAAATTAGGTTTGCCCGCGAGTGGACACAGTGCATCGAAAAGGGTTAAGAGAGTTGGACTGCTATTTTTTAGAAAATTGCTATAAAAATGAAATTAAAAAAAAGAAAAAGAAGATAAAACAAAACTTTTAATAAATATCATAAACTGAATATAAATATTTATGATTCAATACTGGTCCAAAATGATCAAATTTTTCATAGGATCAAAAGAAAAAAAAATTTGAAATTTTAAAACAAAATTGCAGTTTTACAGATGCTTTAATATCGCTTGAAGTTTAACAGTCTCACAGACTTCCATTTCCATTTAAGGATTTAATCAGCAGGATAAATGCCTATTTTTCAAATTGTAAAAATAAAAAATCAGGAAAATTTCTTTTAGAACTCCGAGTTTAACTCATTGCAAAAATCTTTTTATTTGTTTGAATGTATTGCATTACAAATTTAATTAATTTTAAATAATGTTTAGTTAAATTTAATATTAAAAATTGGGAATCAATTTAATGCAGCTAGAAAACGTAAAAACTAACATGTAAAAAGGGGTTTTTACGAAACGAATGAGATTTTAATTGTCTCAACATACTTTTTATCTAATTATAAAAAAGATAGTTTTAGTCTTACAAAAAAAAAAAAAAAAAAAAAAAAAAAAAGTTATAAAGTTTTATGAATATGTATTAATATTTGAAAGTAGAGGCCTGCATGGATCGAGTTGTTCTGGAATCGAATCAGAAAAACTGCTTAAAGTCAACCCGAAACCACAAAATGAAATTAGCCAACCCCAAACCCGACACTCAACGTGGCACACGTTAAGAGCCACCGTGACTGACAATGAAGCTAAAAAATGTGATGTTTTACATAATTATTAAGAAAGTATAATACTGTAATAAATAAAAATGAAGCATAAATTTTAAATACATTTTTTTGTAATTACTTAAAACAATATATTTTTTTGTTTTACATCATATTTCTGTCGTCGGTAAATGACGCGATCTAAACGGAAAGTTCCGTGTCAGTCACCGATGATTGACATAAGTGTATTAAAGCGTTAATCGTCACGTCACCGGTGACTGACGTGGGGCTTAACGTGTTAATACACTTGTAAAAAAGTAGTCCATACTATTTATCTATTTTGTATAAAAATGAGCACTCATAAACTCATTAGTATTCAAATATATAATTTTTTCTCTAAAAATATCCAGGACATTTTCTTTGAAATATCGGGTCAGATTAATCATGACAAGGAAGAATCAAAATTCAATGCGGGAGGAGAAATGTGTGATGTATACCATTACATTCTTTAACCGTTTCTGTTTCGGATTAAGTTTTGATTCTTTAACCTGAAATCGGCTTTCATAAAAATAAAGTATAAACTAGCGTCAAGCCGATTTGACTTATTGAGGACGGGTGAGGTCGGATAACTCGATTCGATGCAGGACTCTGAGTGTGCGAGTTTTGTGTAGTTGAATTAAATGATTTGAGATGTTAAACAAGTGATCAAGGAAAAATAAAGCAATATGAAGAAATGCAATTTATTTTTTTTTCTATACAAGACCAGCGGCAACAATTGAATAACAACATCTTTGTTCTAGGAAAAAAATGAGAGAATGTGAATGGAAAGAAACAAGTATTCCACAGAATGTTTATTCTTGAAGGAAAAAAAAAAGCCATAAGTAAGTTGTGTCTTTAAGAAACAAGTGTCTCAATGAGCAATGAACACCTCCCGAACAGGAGTAGAACCCAATTCAGCACTTTTTTGTAGCGGCTTCTTGAAATGGCTGACATCGGCTTCTGCGTATTGTATTAAGGCTTGAAATTTAACAAGCATGCAATGCAATGAATGAGAATATCAAAACCCATCCTTGGAAGCGTAATGGCGACAGAAACATATTTATGAAACGGCTATGTGAAACTTCGAAAAACAGCAGAATTAGCCAACGGAACGAGACTTCGACTTTGATTCTCTCAAGTCCAACAGGTAGAATTTATTTGCACACAAGATGTAATGTACAGAAGCATTTGATTCGAGAACATTCCTGGCATTGAAAAAAAAAATAAAACATGATAACACAAAACACGTTACATGCAGTGATTTTCATTTTTGCAGTTACATTCACACATAAATTCTTTAAAGATATGTAAAATATACAATCGAATTTTGGTGCCTTGCTCTATGTATTGCCGATGTAAGTATTGAATCTGAATTCTTTGACATGGAAGAAAGACATTGGTACCTATAATAACAGTGTTTTAATTACTGATTTGGATATTAATGCTATTTTTTAAAATTATAGTAACAATCACCAAAATATAGTAATAAGAGTTTAGAGTAATAAGAGTATATAAGAGTATAGCATCTTATGCTGAAAAAAAAATGCGTTAGTTTCTAGACACAATAGCAGCTATTGCTGTTATTGATATATTTTTTAGGCCTTTCTTTTATAACAGAGTCCTGCTGACAGCGTTCAGCATCTGGTCCATAAAGAAGTATTCATTTTTAACAGTTTTTTAAATTTATGAATGTTTGCTTGATTTTTTTCCATCGATTGCAATTATAATAAAATTAACTAAATATATGTATGTAGTATAATTAGTAGTATTTACAAATATGTTATGATGATTAAAATAAAGATCCATTAAATTTTATGCGGTCAGTATTACGGTTAAAACCTATCAATAATAATAAAATAATAGTTTATAACAATATTTAACAAATTTAATTGATTTTGTGAGTCAAAAGTTTCTACACAGGTGTTTCAGAACGGGTAGAATAGTTATTTAAAATATTTAGTGGAACCGCCACTCAGAAATTCAGTTATTTAATGGTAAGCCGTTATTAATAATATTCTCAGAATATAAGTGCAATATTTTTGTGATCAATGAATTCTGTTATTGGTGAGGTCTAATAATCTTAGATGTATGTATTTATAGTGACATTTGCTCTGTGCAAAATACATAAACATGATCCACTTGAAAAGAAAATTGAAATCGAAGCTGAGTTATCACAGGCGTTCAAGTATTAGAATATACAAACATATTCAAGCCATCCTTGCATTAAATATAAACATTTTTCAGCATTAAGCTTCACATTCTAGTACCATTCAGCTTTTTTTCATATTCATTCAGCCAAGCATTAGTTACACAATTTCAGAAAATAAATACAGTAAACACATTAAACGACATATATGTTGACGCCATTTTTTAAAGAGTATGATGAAAAAGTTCTTCTCAGGATTTTATGATAGATATTAAGCATAAATTAGAATCTTTATATAATTTTTTTTCATGATAGAATATTTGGTATTTACATCAATAGTAAAATTTCAAATCATAATTAGTTTTTGTGAACTTTATGAGCGATCAATTAAAACCTTTTTGATATTTAGTATTTATTTTTCTTAATAATAATTAAAATCCATTAATTAATCATTTATATCTCTAAGTTGTTTTTGTGTATCTATTATTAAGAAGTAATTATTTTTATTGTACATTTTAGATTTAATATTTAATTGTTAATATGGTACTATTTAAATTTTAATCATAATGAAGACATAAAACAGATTTAATAATTAACTGAATAAGTGATTTTCATAAAAAGATCGACACATTTTATATAGCTGTTTTGTACACTTTACAAATTGGATTAAAAAGGCTATAATGAGCGTTATAAAATCCTACCAAGCTATTTTAATGCGCATCACACAGAAAGTTTCAAAGAAATATTTGAGCATTTCGTATCAAATGCCAGCAACGTTCCAGAAGTCAAAATCCAGTATCTCCCAAGCATGCGTTTCACACAAAGAAATGAGTGCAAACTAAACATATGAAAATTGCTGAAAATTTATGCAAACAATCAGTGAAAAAGATATTTACATAACATAAAAATGTAACTTAACACAAAACAGATACAATATAAAATAGTTATATCAGGAACTATAAGAGTTGAACATTCATTACGCGTGTTGAGGCATGAGAAATGACAATTATGTTTCCCCTCATATATATAATATAAATTGTTGATAATGTGAGATGTGTGTTTGAGAACCATAGTAGTACATGAAGACATAATTTAAAAGATGTTATGGTGATGCATACGAAGCGTGCGTATTTTTATTTGATTTAATTATTATTGTGCACTAAATACTTTAAACTCTCTAAAGTATGAAGAAATAAGACTTTCATTTCAGAAACAAATAATTACTGGCTACCTTAATCAGATGAAAAGGATTGCATGTTCATCACTCTCTGCTTGCAATACAAAAAGCAAACTTGCTTTTAGAATTGTGGTTTAGGCGTGTTCCACTCTATTTAATAAAAAAGCGTACTACTAAATGTCTGTCCTTAAAATTAGTCGTATATTATCATGTTTCTCAAGGTAAAAAGGTTTATTTCATAGAGTTTTTGTTCAAAAAATTTCCTGCATTTTAGATTGTGCAATAGGTTACGTCGTTTCAGCAATGTTCATTTTTAAAGGTAACCATTCTCTTTGAAAGATGAGTCAAAAATTCCACTAGTGAGTGTATAGATAAAAATATATTGATTTGTCCCAATAAAGCTAGTTGGGAAGCCGCATAAAAATATGCTCATTTAAGCACAGGCATGTAATGATCGGTATAGTCTGCACATACGATAGTGTGTCTGTACACTGATGTGTCACTTATATAATAATTAATAGAATATCTTCTAAGCAGAGTTTCCCTTTTGCCGCTTTGCTACTAGACTTATATATGAATTATAAAACTTACTCATTACACGATTTTGAAATATAATGAAGAACAACATGTGGGAGAGGTCTTGGGCAATTTTACTTTTTTTTAGTCCTGTTCTATTTATAGTAACCATTTTACAGCTAGTATTGAACATGATTTTTAAAAGTGACAATCGCATTAATAGGGTTTGTAATTTTTTTAAGTGCCTGATCCCTCTGTTTACTGGATAAGAATTACTGTCTTATTAAGTAACTAGAAGACAGCCCGTCAAAATGACGTGTTTGCATTTTTAAAAGGATGATAAAAAATTACAACTGTGGTCAATCAGCCACTTTAGGCTTAAACATTTTTTAAAAATACAGCGATTAAACATGGAGAAAAAAGTCTGTAAAAAAAAAAGAAAGTTTTAACAGAAATTTGCATTTAAAACTATAACAAAACTGTCTGATGGATGATGGGGTTTGTAATGAACAAATCGTAAATACATAAATTTTAAAAAAAAATAAAGTAAGGCAAAAAAAATCAATTATAAAAGATTATATTGTGAAACTACAGCCAAAAAATATCGAGAAATACTCAGAGAAAATAATAACAATATCTAAAATGTATAAAAAAATTTCCTATTTTGGCCCATTTTTTAGCTAATACTTAAAAGAAAACATTCTATAAGATCGAAAACAAATGTCAACAATAAAGAGTAAACAATGAACGTGTTCGGGAGATACACGCGCTTTGCGAGCAAGCTCAGGAGTTTTGTAAGATCCACTCCACGTACCTGACTCCTGAGCGTGCGCGCTCAGCGCGCATAGATCCGGAACGCGCCCGATCATTCCTGAATCGTGATGTTACAAAGGAGTCATTCTAAAGATTCAATCACGGAATTTGTCATTCTTGAATGGCAACAGTATTGATTTGCTTACATTGTTTGTTTGGTTTGTTTTTTTCCGTAATTGCTGGTTGTTTTATTTAGAACTTAAACATTATAATTAAATAGTTTTTGTAGGTTTTAAAGAAAGTGAGTAATGAATAAATCTTTCACATGTATATTTTCATAAGTTGAGCAATTAGAATATTTGTGAACAGTTCGGAATAGTTAAGCCTAACGTGGACGCAGTTGCAATAAGTTTCTTTTTCTCGTGGATGGGTTGTCCCTGGAATCGTCATACACGGAGGGGTTTTATATATATAATTCTTAAGTCAATTAAAGCTTCACTACAGTCGATTTCAATAATTCCATAAATAACACCCATAATTATAAAACATGGTCTTAACTGGATTATTCAGTGAGGTTTGGTACAATGAGCAAAACCCTGAAAACAGACATTTTCAGTATATCGTGAACAGTTTTAAAGAATTAATGGCTACTTTCATCATGTACAAAAGATTACACGTTTACTCCAGCATGTTTTCAACACGAAAAAGCATATCCGTTTTTATCGTTGTGGTGTATTCTGCTCTATTTTGTTTATATTTTGAATATTTATTGAACAATATTACGTGCAAATTCACAGTTTTGAAGCTTCTGTAAAACAATCTAAAATAAAAAACTCCTGTAGAACCTCTTTGGTAGATACGATTTTTATCGTATGTTCATCCGCATCTGATGTTGTATTTTACTTGCTTTGTTTCTGCGTATATTGTAAAATTTTCCAGTTTATCATATATTGCCTTCTCATATTTGAAAGTTTAAAATTTTTATCTCTCATTCGCATTCTTGGAAAAAAACATAGTTGTCATTTCTTATACTTCATGCCTCGTATATTAAGATACTTAGGTAAAATTTTAATGCAAATTTAACAAAATTCCAATCAATCAAAGAATTTTTATATATACATATATATTAACAAAAAAAAAAAAAAAAAAAAAAAAAAAAAAAAAAAAAAAAAACAGAAGCAGAAAAAAAATTACAGCTCATACAAACAAATGTAAAAGTTTTTCAACTTTATCTGACTGCATAGCAAATCTACACAAAAAATGATTTACATAACAGAGATTCAATAAGGAAATTGAATAACATTTGAACTTTTTTTTAAATTTTTATTTGTAAAATAAAGGAAGCTAATTGAATAAATTACACGTGAAAAGAATGCTCATGAAATAAATCTAAGATCACATTGAAAAAAAAAAGAGTATTTAAACAAATTTATTGTGCAGTAAATTCAGCAAAATATCCTATTGAAAGACTATAAACTACAGATTTACATATATAATCGAGAATTCTTTATCATTTCATTAATTTTATTCCCCACTGCTTCTGAGTATATGTTAACTTTACATTAATACATTTCTTTCAACATGTGCGTTCATTTTGTTTTAGAAGATATTATGTTATTTTTTTCAATTTGATTAAACATTCATTGTCAAAATACTGATAAAAATCTCCCTTAAGATTAATCAATACCCAAATTAATCTAGACTTTCTCACGAACTCGATGCAACTTTTTTCTATTTTTATATGCATAAAATTATTGAATAAAAATCATAAATTTTACACACACATCCAAATTTTTAAGATTTTAGTAATTTATTTTTTTAATATAACTATACTTAATTTTAAGGCATACATTTCTAAATTCAGAGTTTAATTTTTGGAAAATTTATACCTGGCTTTAAAATCCACTTATTAATTTTGAGATACATAATTTACGAGAAAAAAATAATCAGATCTGTCAAAAATTTCATCCGAATACCACACATTTTTAAAAAATTATCTCACTTTTTCAATTTGTACATAGATATAACAAAAACTGTAAACGATAGCATGAGCAAGGTCAGAGTATAAGAAATACATTGAAAGATCCGTTTTTTTGCCTAAGTGTATGTATTAAGAATGTCGTTATCAGCGATATATATACATTTACAAATGTCTAGTTACACTAAAGCTCGATAACGCTCTTTAATTTGTAAAAATGGTAGCCATTTTGATTTATTCTAAAACTTAAAAAATTATGTTTATAGCACTATTATTTGTTATTTTTTAATGAAGACAAATTAAGCGATAGTTTGCTTAGTTTCTAGCACCAGAATTATTCGATCTGCGGTTTTGAGCAATTTCCTAAGAAAGTAAAACTGTATTAGGTACTACAAAAATTTTAAATCAAAATCATTTCACTTTTAAGGATACAAAAATTTATCGCATATTAAAATTGAAATATTCCTTAAACAAATGAAGTATAGTTTGCTTACTATGTAGCCACCAGAGTTTTATTCCGTTTAGAATTTTTAATGTTCTAATTGGCTAAAAGTAATATAAATGAACAAAAAATTCGAGAAAGATAGAAAGTAAATATTAAATTTTTTTAAATATTATTTTATCCCAGCTATTGATGTAAAAATATATCAAGGAGAAAACTACAATACAGATGTCATCTTCTCGCTTTTTTTAAACTCTGAAGAGCAAATCAATTAAAATACTGCTAAAAAATCTTGAAAAATGTGTATTATACATTTCAATTTCTAGTTATGCTTGAATTTAGGGGGTTTAGATGTGTGGTTAGAAGTGCATTATTATTGCATCTAACGCCAAACCTCAAAGCGCCCACCCTTTAAAATGTTTGCTTTTTCACACACACACAAAAAAGTGATTTGATAATTAAAACTTAAGTCTAGGATGCTGGTAGGTCTTGATTACCACAGCCTAAAGCTCCAGAACAAAAATACTTTGGGTTTCTCTTTTAACTATAAATTAGTTATATCCTACATTATACAGGGTGGTCCAAAATCCTCGGTACATTTAAAAATTTAATAAAAGATTAAACTAATTGGCAAATAAGAGTGTGTTTTGAATAAAAAAAGTTTTCCATGACCGAAGATTTTGTTTAAAAATAATAGAAAATCTCTTTACAATTAATCATATAGGGCACTGCACTTTCAAAGCATCAAAAACGCAAGATAAAGACGTTTAAGATCTTTTATTTTGAAAAATATACTACCATATTTCAATGTGTGGGCATTTTACATACCGAATTACATTAAAATTATACTTAATTCAATGGTCTGCAGCTACTTATATTAAGTTTTAATGTTTTTTTTGAAATTTTGAACATCCAGTGCCATCTATGGACAAATTTGTATACCGATTTTTTTAATTCGCGTAAGCAAAACTTTCGATTATGAGAAGCATTACAGTCAAATCAATCTCGTGCACGCTATCATTTGATTGTTTTAATGAATTTTAAAATGCGCCAAGGAATTTTTGTCCACTGTAAGTAATATTTGATCCGCTCTAATGTGCGTGTGAGGGATATGGACTGTTCAAATGCCTAATTTGCTCACGCGATAATATATGAACGTGGATGCTGGATCTACAAGTATATGCTTGCTGGGAAAAGTTTCGTCAGTTTTAAAACAACCTATTTAGAGACACTCGCGTTTAGCAAACGTACATATGTATAAAAGAAAGTCTTGAAAATTGCTATGGTCCAGTTGCAGCGTGCTTTTGATAGAAGTTTTATGCATACCGAACGTGCGCATTTAATATCATTTCATGCAGCCAAAATGAGATAACGCAATAAAAGTTCTTTTCTTAGTTACCTCTTATTGATTGAACAATAACTACTTATAAAAATGGAACTATCTAAAATGTAAGCTTTTCTCTCTTGCTGCTTTGGCACAGATCTGCTCAATTAGAAGAACGTGAATATTTTACGTTTGGTCTGTACGCCATCTGAATGTAATATAATAGTTGAAAATGTATGTATAAGAGACCTTCAGTACAAAGGAGTTATTTCCAAACAATGATTAAGCGTTTTTATGAGATGATTTCTACATTTGCATCTAATGGAAAATGACTTAAATATCTCATTTTGGAGAAAAGATAATCCCATAGGATCTAAGGTGAAATATGATATGCTTTTACGAAGAAGATGTAGTAGAAAATATAATTTAGTTTATCTCATTTTTATTTAAAATATCAATCAGCAAATATAGATAGCTGTTCTAAGTAAGTGGTCAGGTAACTTTCCCTTTGGAATTCCCGGGAAATATTTTTGAAATTTCTACTAAATCTAGGTTTTTAGAGATGAATACCTTTTGAAGTAAAATTTCGATTCATGATAAAGACAGTACAAAATGTATTTTTTCAGTATTATCTACTATTTAAAAGGTATTCATCAAAAACCTAATTATAAAAATTAAAAGTCAAAATTCATTTCAATTAGAGTGGTTTTATTTGAGTCGATGAGTTGAAATTTTTATAAACTATCTTTTGCTTTTTTTAAAAAACAATAATAAGATAAAATAAAATTAAGTTTAAATCTGTAAATGTTTAAGAATAGGAATTTCAACCAACTTTCTTTAAAATATATGTTTTTTCGAAGGACTCTTTGTTATCAATCAATAAGTTTCAAAAGCTTTTAAATTGGTTTAGAAAGATTAAAAAAATCATCACGAGAAACATTTATAAGTACATAAACATCACACAACTGTAGTTCTCAAAGTTCTTCCAACTCATGTAAGCATGATGTGTCTATATAATAGTTAAAAACTATTTCCAAATATACTCCATAAAATATATAAAATGTTTAAAACAATAACATATACAGGTCTTCAACAGAAAAGAAAGTACACCTGATTTTTTTTTGTCAAATCAAGTGCAATCTTACATGAATGCATCTATACTGAAAATGCGAAATAATGCGGCGCCTTGTTCAAGTGGTACAAACACAGCCAAGGAGATACTGGAGTTGTAACACCATCGTAACAACAGAAGCTCGGAAAACGGGGCTGAACAATGCAGGGGACGCATTGCTAAATAGTTGAAAAAACACGCAAAGTGGTATTGCGGTAGACGTTGACGAAAAACTGGGAAGGATATCAACATAAACAAAGGAATGCAGTCTTAATTTTTTTCCACGGAGGAGAGCGGTTTCGGATGTGAACCACTTTTCCTCGACTGCTGAACAACTTGGTGCCTCGCACAGAACGGCGCAAAGCCGCCCGATTGTCAACTCTGTCCTCGTGGGAATCGAATCGACTTGGGCTCATTCTTCATTTGTGTTTAAGATGAATTCATAGAGTTTCGATGATGGCTAAGCAACCGTTTTTCAAAGTTTTTCTTTGGCTGGTATCCAAATTGTTGGACCCGACTGTTCTCGTATCACTTCTTTTACTTTCGCGTAGATTTCCTCGGGAGTGTCTCCTGTTACAATCGCTAAAACATAAAAAACATATGATTCAATGGATAGTATAGTATTAAGTAATAATAGAAAGAGTAAGATTTTAATCTTTCATTGTAACTTCTGTGTTTTGATGAGTGTGCCTCGAAATAAAATTAATGCTTTAATGCTAACGTTCATTTTGTTTTGTTTGAAATTAGAATTTTTAAAAATTAGACTTGTAATCGTTTATATCATGTTATAGAATTGCTTCTGTTATAGAAAATATGTTGTAAAAAATTGTACTAAAAAAGTGCGCAATTCAATGCTTATTCAAAGGACATTCCATAAAAAGTTATGAGAGTTATTCTTTATATAGTGGCATCAACGGGATACTGCAGGAGAATAAAAAAGAAATAAAACTGCAGCAGTTTAAAAAAATGATTAACAGTATGCTTGTAAATTTTCTAAAAGAAGCAGACAATTTTATTTTTCTAGTTTCGTGATTGGTTATTCTATAAAGAACTTGCCCTACAGAACTTCTTGGCCTAGAGCATAGGTTCCCAACGGGGCCGGTACCGCCCCCCCAGTGGGCGCTGGAGCCTTCCAGGGGGGCGGTGACAGGTCCAGAGGAAAATGGGGGGCGTTAGGACAGTCAAGGAGGGCGGTCATGACGTACCTACCTATTTAAGAAATTAATATATTGAAACTAGTTGACTCATCTTCCTAGCCCAGGCGTATCATAAAAAATCTTAAATATAGCTTTAAATGTAAATCTATGAAATCGAGCTGGTATAGCTAGGATCTGCTTGCACCTGTCGCAGCTGGCAACGAAGGATAACTTTCCATTCCAATCAACGTCGTGGGACGCTGTTTTTGCCCCTCGATTTGTAGGTATGTGGTATGCTACTTGGATCGCGTAACCTCTCATGCTCTGAACGCTGTATTTTTTTAAATTCTCGCAGTGACTAAGGATTTTATTTTGTTCTATTTGGTAAAAAAATGTAATTTAACTTTCTGATTTAGTATCAAACGCATTGATCAAAATATTATCGTGATCACTAGTGTAGAATTTGCTATATTAAACTCACTAAAATTTTAATGACTAGAGTTTTTTTTTTAAATCAGTATTCCAAAAATGTGGGAAATATGACGACTTAGAATAGAAATATGCCTAAATAGAGATTTCGAAACTGTAGTTTGAACCTGCTCAAGAAATTTGTTTATACTGAGTGAAAGCTATAAAAGACAACCTATTTATGAATATATTGCAACTTAAACTGTAGCAAATTTTGTATTTCTAAGTGTCTGAATCTAAGAAAAAAGGCCGGAAGTGTAGTATTGAGTATTTGAAATGTGGATTTACGCATTATCCTACAAACAAATTTTTACATATGTGTTTAATTTGCCAAAAAGTTTTTCAAATGAAGCCGTGAAGCCTTCCATTGCCGAGAAATTATTCTTGCCGACAGTCAAAGATGTAATAACAACTGTTATTAATCATAAAACATTGTCAGATATCATTAAAAAAATCCTCTGATTAATAATTCTGTACAAAGGAAAAAATATTAAATGGCTAAAGCGTTTAAATATCTTTATGCATTTGTTAAAGACGTGCAAATTTTCCATTCAACTCGATTAATCAACTCCCCAAATAACAAAGCACTATTCCTATTATATGACCGATTCATAAAAGAAGAAAAAAATGTCAAGAGTTATTATTTGTCAAAAATTTGGAAACTCATACAAAGGGAGAACTGATATTTAACAGCATAAACATGTTTCTTGATAGAACGAATTTCCTGTTCATATTTTTCCAGCAGCTATTGATGGCTCCTGCAAAGACAAAGGGCGTCAAAATGGTTTCATAATGCATTTGAAGGAAGCAATAACAAACATACTCGCTATACATTGCTTTATTCATTGTCGCATTTGTTTGCCAAAAAACTGTATGGACGAATGTATACGTCGCTTTATTACTTTATTACAGCAGTGAATAAGATTAGAAGAAATTCTTTGAACGACAAATTATTTGGCCAACTTTGTAGTGAAAATGACGAAGATTACAATCGCTTGCTCTTGCACATGGAAGTTCGTTGGCTCTCGAAAGGTATTTGTTTGAATCGTTTTTTTTAATCAGTTTCACTCAATACTGGACTTCTTTGAAAACAGAGATGAAAAATTGAGCGAAAACCTGATAACATCTAAAAATGACATTGCTTATTTGGTAGACCTGTTTAGAATATTCAGTGAAATCAATTTATAATTGTAAGGTGATGAATTAAATTTAACCAAAACAAAAAATGTCATAGCTGCTTTTGTGAGAAAACTTATGTTCAAGCGAAATCTAGGTAGAGAGAATACAGCCATTTTCCCACTTTAGCAGTAGCCTTTGCAAAACAGAAAGATTTACTAACTTACTGCCAACACTTGGACGTTCTTCATAAGGATTTTATTGAGCCATTTCAGGACATTGTAAACATGAACATAGTGAGTTGGGTTTTAGATCCTTTCGCAAATGAAGATACTGCTGATTCATCAAATTTAGAGGAGTAACTCATAGAACTCACAATTAATGAAGAACAAAAAGTAAACTTTGGAACAGCATAACAAGAGGAGGCTTCAGAAGTCTATAGCACCTCTTTACACTGAACTGTGGGTGAAAGTAATAAAATTGTTAACTGCTTTTTCGTCATCTTATTTGGCTGAACGTGGGTTCAGTGCAGTATTTAATTGGATAAGAAAAGAAATAGATAGGGACTTCACTGAACGTGACGATTTACGACTGCTGTAAACAAAGCTGGAAAAACGACATTAAAAAATTGTTAAAATTCCATGAGCCTCAGTTATCTTATTTATATTTTTTATTTCTTATTGATTTTATGTTTATGTCATTACTTTTTTAAATTTCTTAATTTTATTCACATTAATATTTGTGAAACTTTTGATACGTTAAAGATGTCCCAAATCTAAAAAAAAATTTCGTATAAAATGGAGTTTTAAAAACTTAAAATTTCAAATACTATACGCCGAGTGCTTTCGACCAAAACTTGATCATGCTAGGGGTAGCTTAGTTTACATTCGAGTTATGTTAGAGAACAAAAATGAATTTCAGTACATAAACAAAGCTGCCCTGAACATGATGAAATTCGGGTCGAAACGCTCGACGTATAATATTTGAAGTTTTAACCTTTTAAAACTGTATTTTTATATATAATAAGATTTTTTAGATATCTATGACATCTTTTACTTATTAAATGCACCTTTTTAAAAAGTTCATTTAATTTTATTTTGTATTTATTTTTAACATTTTTACTGGAAAACGTTTTATTATGTTATAATTTTTACTTTGTATTTCTTTATAAATAGACAAAAAATAGGTATAGATAATGTGCAATATTATTTTAATTGGTGTAATTAACTATTATGGGAGAAGGGGGCGTTGGAAATTTTTTTTCTTCTGAGGGGGGCGGTGGTCCAGAAAAGGTTGGGAACCTATGGCCTAGAGAAATGGAGGACAGTGATTCACAGTTAAAAAAGAAATACGTTTTGCTATAGAATTTTGCTATGGTTTGGTCAAAACAGCTCCAGAAAAAAGTTAATAAAAGAAGCTTACAAAGACAAATATTTTAGTGAGTTTATGATTTTTAAATGGCATGGTGATTTAAGAAAAAGAACGTTTGTCTGCAGAACTAGTTCCTACGCCTGGCCAACCAGAGGATTAACTAATATTTCGAAAACATAGATGTTTCACATTTTATGGGACGGTTTACATTTTCACCATATTTGTTGCAGATAGCCCTTACTGCCCCCCCCTTCCTCCATAACCTTACTAAAGAACAAATGCAAAAAATAAAATTCACCAATTCACTAAGAATTCACTAATGTTGAGTGAAAGCTTCAAAATGATCGGAATTTTCCAAAGACTGTAATAACAAGTGACAAAACTTGGGTGCATCATTTTGATCCCCTTACCAAATGTTCAACAAGTGTGTGGAAACACACTGATTCTCCTTTTTCGAATAAAATCCGACAAATCATATCTACTGGAAAGATTATGATGATTATTTTCTTTGATCATAAAGGTGCAATCTATGAGCATGCCCTGCCTCCAAAAACTACTGTGAATGGTGAATATTGTGTTCCAGTTTTGAAATTTTTGTAATACCACATACCGAGAAAGCGGAAGAACTGGTAGGAATTGAACATTACATTCCGATAATGTTCACCTGCATGTCATTACTTCTGTTCAGCAATATTAATATTTAGCAATATTAGTACCTAGTAAATGCAATATTATGCCATATGTCCTTTACAGTCCAGATCTCCTAATCATGTGATTTCTGGGTGTCTCGGACGTTGAAGGAGAAACTCCGTGGCAGAAAATTTAATATATATTCTGAAGTTATTTCAGCAGTACAGGGTTCTTTGAAGCTACTTCCAGCTAAAATTTATTAAATTAATAAATTAATTTAATGATGATTTTAAAAGTTTTTTTCTTCTTTCGTCACCGATGCTGTCGTTACACAGAGTATTTCACGTTTATATCGTCACTTTATTTTGCTAACCGTGCGTAAAGTAATAACATAATTGCATTTCAGTAAGGCCATGCTTGTGATTATCTAATTCTGTTTTCCATAGTATAAATTCGAAAGCTGTTACTTTTAAGTTAACATTTTAGTTAGAACAGCGCATCTTGCTTTTTTTTTAAAATAATGATAAAATTTCTACAAATCGTACACGAAAGACCGGAACTATAATATCAATACTGAAAACAATACACGAAAGTTTAAAAAATGAACTATTATTCAGTTTTTGGGTTAAAATAATTTAGAAGAGAATAACATACTCTTTTGACAACAATATTCGACATATACTTGAGACAATAGCTTGGGACAACAATACTCTTTTGAATTTTGTGCACTTTTCTGTGCAGAAGACAACTATATTTAGACAGCAATCATGCCAGAATTTTATCAATATACATAAATATATATGTTATTCCAATAATCTAGCATACATGCAATGTAAAAATTTAGTTGCTCACGGTCCGGTTCAAAACACAAGTAAAAATACGATATTACATAAGAACGTAAATATATAAGAATATTTTTGATCAATTAATTGCCTTATAATGCAAGAATTATGTGATCAAGAGGCCTTAATCTAGGAATAGTCTCTAAAAAAATTAAACATTAGTACATCATGGAAAATATGTTATGTTACATGAAAAAAAAAAAAAAAAAACAAAAAAAAAAAAACATTGTAAATTACAACTTTGTATCAGTTAAATAAAACCATTTTAAAAATGTCAACCAATTTCAAGATATCGTAAGAAAAAATACTAATTTCTAGATGTTTAGAAGTTATTGGTGTGGATTTGTTCAATGTATGCAAAATCTAACATACTTTCATGTAACCCAATAAAAATGTGAGGAATTTTCAGTTTTTAATGGGAGAGCAAATATTCACTTGATTTTTTAGAAGAGATATAAAATGCAGAATAAATGAATATACAGTCGGCTCTCGTTAATTCGAACTCGTCGGGACCACAAGATATGTTCGAATTATGGAAAGTATGAGTGGAAAACATGTTTAAAGAGGTACTGTTGCAAAGAAACTAACATTATAGCATTTCCTAAATATATTTCTGCTTTTATCATTAGAATGTGATTTAATATTAAATTAAAAGAAATAAAGATACTTAAGGAATTAGAAACAAACACAAACGCAGATGATGTGGAGGTGTCATTGATGGACAGACGGGACACTAGAAAATCGGATTCAAATGTATAAGACTATATGCATACTTGTTCAGAATAATTCTGACAAAAATGAAAGAAAGGAAGTCATTTCAAAGATCTGAAGTCTAGGAAAAAGTAAGGAAAAATGAAAAATCGGAATTTCGTTAGTTCGAGATAAACGAAGACAAGAGAAAATGAGTTCGAATAAAGGAAAATTTTTACATTATTCTGTTAGTGAAAATTTCAGGACTTTATGTTTAGTTCGAATTAAGCGAAGATTCGATTTATCCGATTTAGAATTAACGAGAGCCGACTGTATGTCAATTCTGCACAGTGTTAATAAAAATGCGTCCTTTGATGAATAAAAGTTCCCCTTTGTTGTACGTATATTGTCATAAACATTCACATTTCAAACTTTGTGTTTCACGTTTTCCGCAAATATTATATTTATGATATCACACACAGAGACATATATACATGTAAGGGTATTGCAAAGTTTCAATTACAGGCGAATATTTTTTAATAATATCTCGCATAACTTTTAAAAAAGAAAAACGGTTTACATAGGCTTTGAGAACTTTGCAAGTGAAATATACTGAGAAATACATATTTAAAAAATAGGAATACGAATAGAATTTAAAAATATTCGCCTGTAATTGAAACTTTGCGATGCCTTCACGCATTTACTATAGGTGCAGATTAACTGTCGCCAGTCGACACGTGGCGGATAAATTTTTTGGCGACAAGTTTTCGGCGTCTAAGTTGCCATCCTTTGGTAAATTGTGAGTTTTTTCTAGCAATCATTTGACAAAAATTACATTTTTTTGTAATCCTCTGACGAAAATCGCGCGTTTTTTTCGATTCTCTGACGAAAATCGCGTGTTTTTGCGATTTTCTATAAACATCACGTTTTTCCCCGTGATCCTTTTTACGAAAATTGTGTTTTTTTATACAATGTGGCGATTGCATTATTTCGGTTTAGGAGCCATAGATCCTTAAGAATTTTGGGAATCTGAACCTATAATATTTACATGATCAAAATTCAGTTTAGAAAATAATTCGAAGATTCGCTCTGTATTAAACTAAATTTAACAAAAATGCCAGGTAAATAAATTTCTATAGTACATTTTTTATTGTTTTGTCTACAGTAAGAGAAATTTTGGTTTTAAATTACAGAGTCGTTAAAATATCTATGTGGCTAGAAGTAATAAATAATTTCATTTCATAGCAACGGAGAGTGCTTTTAAATAAAATCATTTATTCATAAAAGAGAGATTTATTCCTGATCAAAGAGCTACTACTGGTTGGATCATAACTAACCCATTAATTTTTTTCACAAAAACAGAGATTCATTTGAAAAAAAAGGACACTGGAAAGTGAACAATAATTTTTTCATGAAATGCAACGAAATCGCGTCGTGCTTTCTCTGGAGGTTTGCCAATGCTCATGAAGAAGCGAGACCAAATAGGTAAACTTACAGCCCGGACATTGAACTCAGCGACTATCATTTATTCCTTTAACAGAAGAAATATCTTGTAGGACAAATATTTCAAGACGATGATGAGATCATGTCATACAAATGCTCGTACCCAGATTTAAGAAATGCTTGCTAAATTATGGCAATTATGTCGGAAAAAGGCAAACACCAGTAAGTAATTGTGCATTGAACATTTTTTCAAATAAAAGTTTGCGGTATTGTATTTTTACTTTTCAAAAACGCACCGTACATAAAAGTTACGATTTTCTCAATTAAGAACGCAAAAATTTTTTTAAAGATTATTTTGCACCCGAATATTGAAATTTCGAAGTATTCTAATTCAGATTCCAAAAATTCATATAGATTTTAATTACTTTCGAGTAATCACTCAGCAGTTTTATAACATATTAATAGTTTAGATGGCAATTTCCAAATTGCCATTTTCGATTCACTCGGAAAAGATGGAACTGGTACAGATTTCAAATACCTGTTCAAAGCAGCAATAGCATATATTCTGACCATTGTTATCTGTTATTTAAAAAAGAAAAGAATAACATTTCAATTGAAATCAATTTGTCACAATTTTTGAATTTAGTAAAAATATTTTTTAATATTTTTGTGTGTGGCAGACACCTATATTTGATATTGTTTTAAATACAGTGGTGTAGTCCTAAGTAAAACAGAGAGTATACGCTCAAAGCAGAGGGTATACTCAAGAGTGTATGTACTACAGTTTTCTTGAGAAACAGAAGATATATGTTGTTCTTTAAAAAAATCCAGAAGGTATACGGCGTCGACCCCCGTATACACTCCACTACTTTCCTGCTTAAATATAATACTGATTATATTTCATTTGTGACCACTATTTTAAGGATTATATATCGTTAATTAGTTTAAGAGATTTCTAGGATTACCTTACATGCTAAAGTACAATTGAGAGGTTATTTAATTTACTTAAATTGAATACGATGAAACAAAATTCTCTTATATTTTAGCTTCCTGATTTAGAAACAGTCTTTGTGTTTTTCTCATATTCCTATCTTGCAATTTGGAAATTTTCACTTGGCATCACTAGTTGCAGCCAACCGTATTAATTTCAAATTTCTAATATGCGTTTATCGTATTTTGTATGAAAAGACACGAAAGTTTCAAACATCTGTTAAAGAAAAAAAATACTATATTAATAGTTATTCTATTCGTTCTTGTATTTGTGCATATCCTGAAAAAAAAATTAATGTAAATTTTGTAGTAAAAGCATTGGTTCAAACGTTATTCTGGTAAAATGTAGCTGATTGGAAATTCAAATGTAGGATGACATAAAATAGCGTATAGCGATAAGAAATTAACATTGGCTGATTAAAAGTTAACCCATAACTACTGTGAGCGGTCTGTCAGACCGTTGCATATTTTCCCGCATTCATTTCCTCCCCTCAAAATAGATAATGATCCTCACCCTTTCTTCTACCTTCCTGAAACGGACCCCCAAGGTCACATTCCGCTTGTCATTCAGCTAGCTACTTTTTTTTTTTTTTTTTTTTTTTTTTTTTTTTTTTTTTTTTTTACTCTTTTCTTGGGGGAGCGGTCTGACATACCGCTCACAGTAGTTGTGAAACTGTTTTTGTCCGAGAAGGATGTTTTTATTTTGCGGATAATTTTATGCTTTTTTATGATATTATGGAAAAAATGGAATGTAATTTTTCGAGAAAACGTCCTGTGTTCCTCACACAAAATGAAATTGAGGAGCTTGTAAAAAATTGGTCAGATATAGAAAAACATGTAGAAGATGCCCCCCAAGTAAAAAAAGGAAAACAATCTATCAGTGCATTGATTGTAAAGATCCAATCTGCCTTCAATGTACGAAAATGTTATGCAATGGCTGTAACTCGACATTTTCTGCTGTGTAGTAAGGTACTGTTTTTTTTATTCCTATAATGATGTATAAATTATCATGTATTTAGCTCCATATAAAAACAATATGTTATGTAAACTTGGCGTTTTCTATTTCTATGACGATATATTTTTTTGGAATATAATCTAATTTTTATTTTTTAACTATACTTTTATTAGATATTCATACATTTTTCACAAAGAAAGTACATTTTTATACAACAGTTAATAGATGAGTTTAAAATTACATATTTCTTTTCTTCGATTTTCACAATGATTCGCTTCCCCTTACTATTCTCATATAACAGGATACCTGTCTTCAGTCTTCAAAAATCAACTTAAAGTTTCGAAAGATGATTTATAAATCAATTGAGTAGATATGTATTGGTAAGCGAACAATTTTTTACCACTTAGTTGATATTTTATTGATATTTCGATTTAGCGGTCTGAGAGACCGCTCACAGCAGTTCTGGGACAATTTTTGTCACAGTAGTTAAGGGTTAAATGAAATGTTAAAGGAATATGTTGAAAGTCAAAAAATCTAATCTAATGCAAATTTTGTGAAAAATGAACGATTCTTTAATAGAAAATTTGTATCTATATTTTTTTCATATATATTCTTTTCTATTTCGCATATATTATTTTAAACTTTTTTCTCCATTTCTTTTGAGAATCATGAATATTTCCTGTTCACTGTTATTTATTATATGAAACTTGAGATAAACATATTTTAAAAGAAAACGAATAGCTGTCACTGTTGCAGAAAATGGCTATTATTTGGTCCTAAATTAAAATAGCAGCGATTAAAATAAAACTATTTTTAATTAATGTATAGCAATACTATTAAAAGGATAATGACTTTAAAGTAAGCGATTCAAAGAGGATAGTTAATTAAAAGAAAATATTAACTTATTGAGTAAGCCTATTTTTGTCAAACTGGTGCGATAACCAATTTTTGATACTCACCTGTAAAATATTCAGCAAATTCTTGTTCTAATTTTAACGACCTCTCATATGTTTTGCGTGCTTGTTCTTCTGTTATCCTTTTATTTAACTCCCTGCAAATTGTTAAAATATATATAAAATATATTATTCAAAGATGAAATCAATTGAAAAAAATATTTTTTAGGTAAATACACTGAGACTCAATTAAATCAATCATAAATAGAGAAAAAAAGGGGAAAGAATTCTGAAACATAATATGAAACATTTTCCAACTGTTCAATGACGTTTTAACTGAACACTTTAACTAACTGTTCCTCACAGAATATAACACTTGTAACAGACCACTTGATTTCTGTAAAAACAAAAACTACACATAATAATTATATGCAGAAGGGGGGAAGATTTTTTTGGGTCAATTTGGCGAAAATTGTTTACGGATATTTGTCTGACTTAACCACCAAAAATAGCGCGTTAGTTTTATTTTATATTTAAACAGTTAATCTATACTAATAAGTTATACATAAAAAGTACAATTTTATTATGAAACACTCAAGATTTTTATTGTAAACATACAAATCTTTTTATTATAAAACAAAAAATGCTCAATTCAGAGTAAAAAACCTTTCAGCTGCTTTTGGCATAATTGCCGGATTGTCAAGGCACTATTTGGCTCAAAAAAGATACTCTGATACGTCTGAGACATCTATGCCGAAGAGTGTATGAAAAAATACTCTGTGCTTACAGTAGTGCTTACAGTTTAAGTAAAATACAGAGCAATCTCGTAGTTACCGTAATTCTGAAAAATTACCCAATTAATTCAAAAGTATTTAGCGAAAGTAAAAATATTAGAAGTCTCAGAAACTATTCAGAAATTTTACTATTCTAAAATTGGCAGCAATGCTTTTTCTACAAAAAAGACTTTTATTATTTCAGAAACTTTCCTGTAAACCTTGAAAACGTATTATTTTCTTTGGTTAAGATTTCTTTCTCTTAATGGTATCTTGAGAGAAGTAAAATGTTTCGAAAATCATCTATAACGAGGGAAGTTAATACTAAATTGTAAAAATTTTTGCTACATCGTACATTGTCACCCTTTTTTAAAGTTTGAAATTTAATTATTGTTCTAAAAGGGATAGCAATACTAAAATTAGACAATATCTTTGAAATTAACAAATAAAGTATATTAAGAAATGGAAAACGAGAAAAATCATTAGCGAGTAAAAATTATTTTGTGGAATCATCTTTAACTGATTTTAAAAGTGTTTACCTCTAAAATATTACAACTATCACGATTTTGGCAATACCAAACAAATTTCGAAATTTGATTAAAATACCAATTTTAAGATTGCTGTACGAAAAGAATCTATTTATCTTAATTAAGTCACAGAAAAACACCAACATCACAGCACCATATAAATTCGCAGAAATCGCAAAGGGATACTCTATTTAGAACACGACGTTGTGTTAGTGTATCTTTAAACACAAAATGCCTTTAAGGATTGTTCTCTAATCCAAAAGGGCAACTTTATGAAAAAAATTTAATTTATTTTCGTTCAGAAATGCATGAAATTAGGAAGTGTTGTTCAGAAACTATGTAATAGAACAGTTTTTTTTTCAAACGCAATAGATCTTTCAGAAAAAGTTGTCAAAGTGGGCTTTTGAACCAAATTTCTTCACGAAAGAAGAATAACTCCTCAAGAACGTGCGAAAAATGCCTTTCTCACGTAATCAAAATCACTTATAACTCAATAGGTAATTTATTTATCAAAAATTAGAAACACAGTTCAATTCCAAATCGCTTTCAAAGTCGAGTCTTCCAATTTTATGTCTTTCCTTTAAGAAATGAATTTGTAAATGTGTCAAAACGTTTTGCGCTTGTAAAAGAGCAGTTGAAGTGGCTACCTTAAAGTGGTGATATACACATAGCGCGCATAATTAGATTCAAGATTTTGTCAAAAATTTAGCAATCACATTCCAGAACTTGGCAATATTCACCTAAATAAGCTTGATTAGAAGACAAATTAGTGTAGAAAAATTAGTAAAGGCAAATTAATAAATATTACACTGTTAAAAATTTAAAACTTTTGCTGCATCGTCACTCCACCGCTTTTATAGAAAACGATTACTTTATCCTATAATTGAGCATTCTCATTGATCAAAATCTATATATTCTATAAAATTTGTGGAGTGACGATGCAGCAAAAGTTTCAAATTTTTAACAGTGTATATTTATAGTAAACGAGACTTGCTAAATTATTGCTTTTTAATATTTTGTTGCTACTTTTGCCACTTTTTAACATTTTATTATATACTTTTTTATTATATATTTTTTAATATTTGATATACATTTACTTCTTAATATTTTTACATTAGTTAATAAATTAAACAAATAATTATCTTGTGAAAGAAAATTAAATTGCATACCTGAAAACTGAAAAATAAAATGAAATAAATTCTTTTATATAAGAGATATTTTCCCCAAACCGAACTATAAAATATTTTTTTAATAATAATAAATAAATGTGTAAAGTAATATATTGCTTAAAAGAAACTGCTATGTTTTACAGTCAAACGAGTTATATCTTTAAATAAATAAATAAATAACAGTTTAAGAAGTAACTTTTGTCATTAAGCTCTCTTTAATTTTTTGTTACATTAACTCCTTAATATTTTTACATTAATTTATAAATTTAAAAAAGTATATATCCTGTACAAAGAGGAAAAATAACTGCATACCTGAAAATTGAAGATGGAATGAAATAAATTCTTTTATATAAGCAATATTTTCCTCAAACTGTACTATAAAATATTATTTTAATAATAATAAATAAACGCGTACAGCAATACATTGCTTAAAAGAAAGTGCTATATTTCATAGCCAAACAAGTAACATCTTTAAAGAAATAAATAAATAACAGTTTAAAGAAGTAACATTTGTCAGTAAGCTCTCTTTTATTTTATCGTTGAAAAATAAAAGGAAACAAAGTGAATGTCTGTTTCCTAACTAAACATTTCAGAAATTCCACAGATGCAGTTTTTGAACAAACGCAGTGATTTTATTCGATCTTGAAGGTTTTATTTCTTTACTATTACATTTTAAGTTGTAAAATATTTCAAACTATAAAATAGAATAAGTAATAAAATAGATATCTTATGTTACGATTTTCTTTACACTTATTTCTTTATACGTATATATTTGTAGAACATTTTCTTTGTTTTGTTTTGGTTTATTGCATAGAGCGTGCGATGGTTTATGACAAGAATTAAATAACAGATAAAACAAACAGACAAACAAAAAAAGAAAGGAAAATAATTTTTATATAAAATAATTTTGTAAATAGTTATCTGAGTAAAAAATATCACTTTATTTTTAACAAGTAAAAAGTTTTTTAAAGTCTATTTATAAAAAAAAATTCTAAAAATGTAAAAACCTTCATATAAAAATTTAAAGGAAAGTTATTTTTTTTTCTGAGAAAATGTTAAATAATTGCATAACTAATTTTCCGTTTGATTTAATATCACCTTGTTGAATCTATATATATGTATATTATTAGTTTAAGTCAAATTTGAACCCTTTTTTAAAATCGCGTAAAATGGAAAATACAATAATATAACCCCAGCTATATACGCTTGTTCATATCGTCAAAAATACCTGAAAGCACATGTATTAAAATGGTAAATACATTATAAAAGTTAAAATGCTCTTTATAAACCAATCATCAAACTTTTCTATTCCCAATGGGTCTAATCTACCATTTTTTGTAATTTATTTCATGGTAGATCCTGTGGGTTTTAATTGTGACATCTTATGTTTTAAATATGCTTCAAATACATAAATTTTTTTAGATTATAAGATTTTGTTAGACATAAAAAAAAACATTTCACTCAACTGGATCAAGCATCAAGAGTAATTAATATAAAACATATTTGTAATTAAAATAAATTCTATTACTTCTCAAGTTTTTAAATCCTTAAAATCTCTTATACAAACAAAGGATTCGAATAGGCAGTAAGAAAGAGGAAAAGAGGATAGTTACAAAAATACGAAATTCATTGTCTCTATTAATAAATACCCAAATACACTAGTGGCCATAAAAACTGCTACACCAGGAAGAAGTGCAGATAACAAAGAGATATTTATTGGACAAATATATTATGATAGAAATAACAAGTGATTACATTTTCAAGAAATTTAGGTCCATAGATCCTGAGAAATCAGTACCCAAAACAACCACCTCGGGCAGCGATAATAGCACTTACACGCCTGAGCATTGAGTGAAATAAAGATTGGATGGTATGTACAGGTACAGATGCCCATGCAGCTGCAATACGATGCCACGATTCATCAGCCGTAGTGTATGGTTACAAGCCAGTCGCTCGGCAACCATTGTCACCACATTTTCTATTGGTGAGAGATCTAGGGAACGTGCTGGTCAGGGCAATAGTCGAACATTTTCCGTATCAAGGAAGGTCCGTGCAGTTCCGGAAACATGCGGTCAGGCATTATCGTTCTGAAACGTAAGGCTTCACAGATCTCGAATAAAGAGTAGAGCCACGGGTCGTAAAATATCAGAAATGTAACGTGCACTGTTCAAAGTGCCGTCAATGCGAACAAGAGATGACCGAGACGTTTATCCGATGGCACCCCATACCATCATGCCGGTGATGGGCCAGTATAACGATGATGAATGCACGCTGCCAATGTGGTTTCACCCCGATGCCGCCAAACACGGATGCGATCATCATGATGTTGTAAACAGAACCTGGATTCATCTAAAAAAATGACGCCTCGCCATTCGTGCACCCAGCTTCGTCGTTGAGCACACTATTGAAGGAACTCCTGTCTATGACGCAGCGTCAAGCGAAGTCGCAGCTATGATCTCCAAGCTAAGAGTTCATGCTGCCAAAAACGTCGTGGAACTGTTCGTGCAGATACTTTTTGTCTTGAAAATGACCGTATTTCTTGACTCAGGGTTCGTGACGTGGTTGCACGATCCATTACGACCATACGGATAACGTGCCTGTCTTCTCGGCTTCTCGTGATAGGAGGACTTTGAGATCCCGTACGGCGTTCCGTATTACCGTCCTGAATCCATTGATTTTATATTCTTCGATCAGTCATTAGATCTCGACCAACGCGAGCAGCAATACTGTGATACAATAAATGATACAACGGTAGGCTACAATTCGACCTTTATCAAAGTCAGAAACACGCTGGTACGCATTTCTTCTTCTTATGCGAGGCATCACAGCAATTTTTCACCAGACAACAATGCTCAAATGCAATTTTTGTGTGAGAAAGCGGCTGAACAATTTTTTCATTTAAACACATTGTAGGTGTCGCTACCGGCACCTGCTTTGTCAGAATGCGCTGAAAAGCTAATCATTTGCGTATCACAGCATCTTCTCTTCTTATCGTTTAAATTTCAAGTCTGTAGCATGTCGCCTTCATGGTGTAGCAATTTTAATGGCCAGTAATGTATATATATATATATATATATATATAGCAACATAAAAATATTTGTTATAACCTAAATTAATTATGAACCAAACTAGGTTTAATAAACACACACAGGCAAATCATAGAATTTTTTTCAACAGATTAAAAACACTTTAATAAGTATATTCTAAAACAGGTACGCCACTCTCCCGAAAATCCAGAATACACACTTTTATGAATAAGATAAGTTTCTGAAAATGCGCAAGTATGAAACTTATATATAAACTTATAAATATATATCTAAATAAATGTTGAATTTTTCAAAAAACGATTAAGAGTAATTAAACAATAATTGTTTTAATCAAGATATTATAATAAAAATAAAAATCTTAAAATAAATGAATATATATCAAATAGCATGTAATCAATCAGAGTTTCTCCCAGACAGTTTCAGGATGGTGTTGTACCCTGCGTATCTTTTATTTCTATGAAATAGCATTTTTCTTACCCCTCATTGAAAAAAATGTGTTTTAATTGATTTTGTACTATATATTTGCTTGCATTAAAAATGTCATTGTTAAAGCCTCGAATAAGAGTCCTAACTTTTAAATATTAAAAGTGTTTTTAAAAATCTAAAATGTGTCCTGGAGGATCCAGAAAGTGTCTTTCAGAATCTAAAAAGTGTTCGTTTACCATCAAAAGCACTCTGCTCTTTTTTGAATATGAAAGAAACTCTGAACAAATTATTAAAGGAACAAATAAATGAAAACACAAAATTCTCTCACATAATGGATTCTACTGATTTTGGTTTAATGAATATGGCGATAGGGTATAGAGATGCAACTTGAAGCCTTTTGATTGCGTTTCCACTGACGTCTAATATACAGTGTTTTCCCTGTGAAAAATAGAGAAAAATGAATTAAACAATGCTAAAGAAAAGAGAAATGTTAACTAAAAGAGAATTGTAATTAAAGACAACTAATAAACATTTTCACATACTATATAAGGTGGTAAACACCCTGCCGTTTTTCAGAGTCAAATAAATCTCTAAAATTTATTCAATAAGATATATCTTGCATCTATGTGTTGATTTAATTTTTATTAAAAAAACATTTGACTTAGAAGAAAAAGGGAAGGTTTGCAGCTATTTTTAATATCTTTTAAATTTATAAGAAATCAGTTTATTATAAGTTAGCATATTTGAGTTCAAACTATATTTATGGAAAACATTGTTTATGTGATGAACGGAATTTAATTAATTTCAACTTTGTCTGAATTTCAACAACAAGGTTGGACAAGTGTGATAGCGTTGTTCACATTACACAACTTCCGTTGATGTAAAACAACTCTTTCCATGTAAGTAGATGCCAAGAAAATCCAAACGCGTGAATGAAAGGCGTAAAAATACAACTTTTTTCTAAATGTAGGAAAATATACTATAACCACGGACAAAAATGGACAATAACCTCCACAATTCTGAAAAGCGTTCTTTACCTTTAGGAAGTTCAGAAACCAATATGTGGTCAAGATTTATAGAATCATTTATAAAAACAAGGTTTCTTTTTCTCTGTTACTAATTTTCGGAAACGTTTTCGAATGTTTTTTTATAGTATATTAATGAGTTCTCTTAGACATCTAAATAGAAACATACTTAACCCGAAACTTAAGTTTTTAATATCTATTCTCCAATAAATAGTTTCATGTTCAGAAAATATGCTACATTAGCATCATTAACTCAACTATTAAAATTAATATGATTTTGTTATTCATGAACGTATAATTCAGCTACGTTGTTGAAAATATTCGATGGAGAATTAATAGCATCCTAAAAATTGATATTTCACTTTGAGAAAACTACTTACAAGGGAATCGCTAGTGGTGTTGCTCGCACCTAACATTGAGAGACTTGATGCATTTTAAAGCGCTATATTCGGAAGTTTGAGAATCCAAAATTTCCCTCTTAAAGTCATACTTTTGATTTTGCAAGAGAAAAACTGTTTGAAAATGTTATTTTAAAGAGCATTTATCTGACTTTTACCATAATTTTAGTTTTCTAAAGAAAAGCATTTAAAAATATAAATAGTTAATAATAAATATAAAATTTTGAAAAAGTTTTAAAATTCCTTCAAAAACCTACGAATTTGCTTTTGAAAAATTACGACATTAAATTAACATTTTTGGCATGGAAATAGTTGATGTATTTTCAAAAGTAGATTTCCGACAACCCTAGCGGAATGTCATAGCTCTAAAATAAGGCAAGTGAAAAATTCGTAGCACCATATTTGGAGACCCCACTTTTGGTGTAAAATAAAGAAATAAATATCAAATAATAAAAAAATTAAAGTATAAAAAAAAAATACACAAAATAGGATTTTATCAGAGAATTTTCATCGGTGTTGTTTTACTTTTAAGTACAGGGCTAAAAAAATGCATCAGGTCTCGAAGCTAGGTGCGTGCAACACCAAAAGATATTTCCTTGCTAGAATACTAAAAAAAAGAAAAAAATCTACTCGTAAACGTTTCCGAAAATTAGTGGCAAAAAAATAAACTTTGTTCTTATAAATTATTCCTTAAATCTGGTAAATGTATTAGTTTCTGTGATTTCTAAAGACAAAGAACATTTTTCGAAATTATGGGTAATTCAGAATATGTTATTCTATATTTTTGTTCCTAGTCAGTTTATATGTTCATGGATTAAAAAAAAATCTTTTATATTCTTATTCTTTTTTTTTTTTTTTTTTTGCACTGTATATGAAGTTATTGAAAGTTATCACGTATCAGATCTTTCTTTCCATTATTCTAAGAAGTATTTACCTTCTCTGCTACTTCTCTCACCGACACTACACTAGTTCCATACAGATTGTCGTTGTATTGGCCCGCCTCGATGAATAAGTGGTTCTGAATGTCCCTTTCCATCTGTTCTCTGGAGGACACAAAATGGTAATCCCTGCCGTCTACTTCGTAGTCCCGTTTCGGCCGCGTAGTATCTAAAAGGAAAAAAAAAAATCATAAATCAATAATATGAATTAAATTTACTCACTATCTGAATATGTGAATTGGAAATGCTTAATAATCATCAGTGAAAACATAATTTGAGCAGATTAACGCAGTATATCTTAAATTTCGTATGAATTCCTTTGGCGATCACTTAATTCTTTGATTGTATCTATATATGTTGAATTTTTTTTACCTCTTTTATATAGTTGAACGAGTCGCCATCGGTGGCCAGCCTGCTCGTCTTTGCGCATGATTATCGGGATTGAGTCAATCCTTGGCGATGGAAAAAGAAAACTACGTTTTTCATTATTACACAAATAATCATCTGATTTTTTTCTTTTATAAGGAAATACAATTACGTTTTTGGAGTTTATTAACCTATATGCGTTAAAGAGGTATTGTTATGCCTCGATGAACAAGTGGTTTATGAACTAAGGTGCTCTGGTGCAATAACGTCAGGCGGGGTAATAACGCCAAGTGCTAATATTTTGCATAATTATGAAATAATCTGGTAAATGACACCCATGTGCTCTGCGCAGAAGGGTTTTGAGTCATATAAATCGCAAAAAACAGCTTCAAGTTTATTTGTTTCATTTTTAGGTCTTATTGTTTTTACAAGCAACTAAAATTAACGCTTGATCTAAAATTTGCGATGTACGTTTTGTGATTTGAAGACTTTTTTTTTTTATCCGAAAATACTTTGTTAATTACATAAATTTGTAGTACATTTCACGGACTTTCAAAATGTTGTTCAAGATTTCGGATATCTTCTCGAGATAATTTGTAAATTAATATGTACAGCGCAATAACTATAACGGGGTAATAACGCCAATCCTTGGTATTAATACCCCAGTTGATTCCCTGCAGTGGCGAAGCTACATCCTAAATACTGATTCAAATAAACACAGTTAAAACTGTGCAATGTTTCTAATAATTCTATTTAAGCGGTCCTTTTTAAACAAAAAGAAACTCACGGTCTGATATTATTTTGCCTCATCCTCTCCCCACCCCCACACACACACCACGCCTTTATTTTTCTTACACTTTCACAAAAAATTGAATATTTTCAATAGCTTAGAATGCAATTTGTCATTTTCTAAGTTTGTAGAGTTTGTATTTTTAGAATTGGGCAATCTACATGCAATTATTCATCTTATTTCATAGTTTTGTTTGCATGGCGTTATTACCCATATAGGTGGGTAATAACGCCAAATAGCATTGGTCAAGAAATCACGCCATTACATTTTATGAATAAATATCTGTTAAATTATTATTTTATATAGATAGTCAATGAGTTGCTGTATCAAATCATATATTTGTTTGAAAAATACAAACTAAAACTGAGCCGTGAAAATTGGTAGAACCTTAATGTGGCGTTATTACCCTAGGGTACCTTACTATGAAAAAGCAAGCAAGAATGATGAGAACAAAAATAAAATAATGTGAATTTTATGATGAACAAATAAAATTCACGTAATTAATAGTTAAAGCATTTTTTTATTTTTAAAATCTAAAAAGACATTCATAATCCATCCAGTGACTAATAAGATTTTCATGATTCACGTGACAAGAAGGGTTATAACAAGCTTAAAACAACTCTTAAAACAATGGTTACAACTATGTAAAAAAAAAAGAAAAGTTTCGATTAAATAAATTTTGTGTTTTCCAGCTTTTTTTTCAGTTTTTTTTTACAGGCAAAAAAAATGTACAATTGAGAGAGAGAGCGGGGAAAAAAAATTGAAACGTCATATAAAAGTTTGGAGGGGTTCACCCGGTATTGTAAACACTCTTCCATCTTAAATCCATGTAGCGAGAAGACATTGCAAGCTATAAATTTTAAATGGAACTTACTTGCGAGAGCATGAGTTTCAAAACTCACCTTATGCAGAAAATAAAATTTTGGAAAATCGCGAAAAAACTTTGCCTGCGACCGTTGGTTTTTCATTATAAAACAAGATTTTAATTCCAAAAATACGCGATAAATTTAGATTTTTTTCTTTTGAAGATTGTGGTAGTTTTTCGATGCGATGTTTTTCATGACTAAAATAAATAGGTAGAGAAAATTCAATTTTTAGGTGCGTTCGTAATTTTGTAAATACGTAGTATCTCTAGTCGTCGCTCAACCCGTCCGTCTAATATAAATAACTATTTCTTTATTTTTCGTAAATTTTTAAAAATAGAGTTGCCTCCTCCCACTACAAACGCTGCATATTTTAGTCACAAAAAAAAAAAAAAAAAAATATATATATATATATTTTAACATTATAAAAGTACTTTTAATGAAATTTTTTTTTCTCTGAACATCAAGGAAAATAACAACAAGAACAAAAATACCAATAAGTAAATAAAAGTGATTAAATAGCCAAGCAAAAAATCCAGTTTCACTGGATTAATAAATTATGTTAAAAATACCTGAAAACTAAATTATTCTCAAATTGTTTAGCTTTTAATATTGAATTTAACAAAATTCTCCACTTTATCTTTATATTTTATAAGGAAATGCTAATGTTGAACATAATTAAGCTAACTAAGTTATATAACTATAATAAAGATGACAGACAATTATGCATATAGAAATAGAAAAAATGAAACTAAAAAAATGAAAGACGAATCTCAAAACAATTATGAAAAACGTCCATAAAACACTCGTAAAACAACAAGTCGGAAACTGCATACCAAACGTAACAAATGAGGTTCTTTCGTACTATAACGAAATTTTTAAAATATACAATATTTTGGATGCAGCACAGTATTCGAAATCTTTTGTGTGCCCTTGTAAATACTATATGCTTTCTATTAGGCAGATATCAACTTGTAGCAAACCTCAACAATGTATATCAATTTCATAAAATGTGAAATAGTTTAGTATAATTAAAATGCACTCCTAACAGTGTTCCCCCCCTATACCATTATGTAATAGAATACGTTTGTGTGGGCCCTGTAAACTAATAAAAAATATTCTTTGCACCACAGATTGTACAGAATGTATATTTTAGTATATATTTCATAGATGCATGTGAATTTTATTATGTTCGAAAAATTGTAACATCATTAAAATTTACTTGAAACTATTTTTCCCCATTGACCGCAATGAATATTTTTCATTGTCCTTATAATTGATCTATACATCCGATTTTCACAAATGACTCGACAAAATTATGTAATCATTATTTATTTTAAATTTCAAATGATTTGATTGGGTAGTTTTTGCGTTCTTATATGCAGACAGACAGACGGAAGGACTGAACGATGACTATAGATGCTACGTAGAACCAGATTCATTAAATAAAATAAAATGGAACAAATGCAATATAATATACAATTTAAGTATACTTAAAAAGGAAATAAAATTAAAACCACAAATACATAACCTGACCATCATTCAAAAACTACACGATTACGCATTGTTTCCAAAACGTTGCTACTAATTCAGAATAAATAAAAGAATTCTAAAGAATATTTAGTTTATGCGAAGCAAGGAATTGCACACAGAGTACATAAGAATAAAATGAAGCCAGAAATAATTAAATAATAAAAATTATAGTGCGATAATTTAACAAGAGAAATTGCAAATATGAATGAAAATAGCAGGTAAGTATTAAAATTGAATTGGTAGGAAACTTCCATGTTATAGAATGTATAGATTAAATAAGAAAATTAATGTAATAAATTAAGGGAGGTAGGAGAAAATATTGGGTACATTAACTGAATAAAAATATTTAAAAAGAAGAAATTTAAATTTAAATAAAATAATGATTTAAAAGAAGAAAAAGTGAAAAGTGAAAGAAATACAAAAAAAAAAAAAAAAAAAAAAAAAAAAAAAAAAAAAAAAAAAAAGAAGGTAAAACTTTTAAATAAGCCAAAATGTGTTTATTTGTATAAATGTAAGAAAATGAGTGAAATGAACTGAAGGTGAATGTGATATTGCCCCACACTAAACTTAGATATCACTTAAAAATTAATAATCGAATTTAAAACAGAAATAAATAAGTCAGATGAAATAAACTATGTTAGATAGAAATGAAGGGTTCTGAATCAACTAAAGATATTAAAAAATAATTGTTGCACAATGAAAATGATACAATAACTCTTTTTTTCTTTTTTCTTTAATAAATTAACAATTGCACATTAAATAACAATCAATACAGCGTTCAATAAATTTCCCTTCTCCATCTCTCTCTATATGCATACATATATATAGATGCATAATAAACCTTTGAAATAAAAAAAAAAACTTGTAATAAAAGTCGCCATACTTTCTTTTAGACATATACATTACTTACCCATCATATGTAATATAGGGTAAACCTTGCAATCGTTTTAAAAGTAATTTTTCTTGACGAATTCACACATTTGAGACACTGGAGATTCCAAAAAACATATTTTTAGAAAAAAAAAAAAGCCATCTGTTTGTCTGTCTGGGTGTCTGTAAACGCTCTATCTCCCAAACAAATTAGAATAGAGACTTGAAATATTGCATGTGCTTAGTATGTAAGAATGTACGAAGTCTATTTAATATTAGTAACCTCGGTGATCCGAAACTATTTTTTTCGAACTCTCGAAAAATTAGTTCTGATGGAAGGTATATAAAAATTTTCGAAATTTTTTTGTTTAATGAGTGGACATAAAAAACAATAAAATAACAAAAATTTTGCATAAAAAACGAAGTCGATCAGATAATTAGTTGCCGAGATATTTGTAATCCTGTTTTTCATATTCTTCGATTTTTCATGACCCCGTATTTCATTAAAATATCTATTCAAAGATATATTTTAATTGGAAATGAAACGCTTAATCAGACACCGTAAACTGTTAGTTATTATGATTATTATTTTTTGAGTTATAAGGATGTTTTTTTACGCAATTCGATACTAATTGAATAATATGGCGCTTTATATAATTTGTAGAAATGGTTTCATCAGCATTTCGTTAATAGAGCTTTACTATGTATATTAAAAATATTTAAATATATACGTTTAAATTTTGTCTTGGAATTGCAATGTATTTTATAAATAGTTTCCGCATATTTTATTTTCATTTTTCATGCTTTATTTTCATGCATATCCATGATGGGTAAGTATTACGGTGGCCCCCAACGACAAATTTATATATTGCGTTGCTTTTCATTGTTTAAAAAATATAAAGGTAACAATTTGGTTCTATTGAGAAATAAATATTTTTTTTAAATCTCAAGTTTTATTCATGTGGGATATTTAAAAAAAAAATTTCGCGTCATCTACTCATTTTAAATGAGTCTTAAGATTTCCTCTATTGGAAAGATTTTTTATGTTTCAAAGCATTTTTTACAGGTGACTAACTAACACTTTTCTTTTCCACTAAAACGAGTAAAAAGGAGCTTTTTTAAATGCATTAGATAAAGTTTCACATTTTTTTCAAAAGCAATTTATTTTATTAAAAGCTCTTGTTCCACTCAAGGTTATTTTCTTCTGCGTTAAAAAAACCAGACAGTTGCAGTAAACAAAAAACGCTCGAATATTTTACGAAACAGTTTTCGTGAGAATGCACATATGTATTTAATGGACACTTTTGCCGTAAGAGATTTCGAGACGCTACATAATGGAAAAAAAGAGGAAATGTGTTGTGAAGCAAGAAAAAAATTATATATAAATCTATAATATATACTAGAATATCTAGTGGAAAAAAAAATCACTGACATAAATTTATAGAAAAAAGTTTTTTTTCATTTCATTATATGTTGAAATATCACTAAAAATAACCTACAAGAATCAATCGAATGTTGCACATTTGAAATGCATTATTATGAAATAGTAAAATTTTTTTAAACAAATTATCATTAACCAACTTCTAGACAGATAGACGGCAGTTGCAGGAAGTTATACAATTTTTTTGTATGTTTGTATAATTTTTTTTAGCGATAGCCCTATTCTAAATTTCCCTAGGATCCAAGAAGGTTATATTTTTCTCCTTACCCATTTTTAACAAACTGAAAAGAGTTTATAAATTGGATTTGTCTGACTTACAGTTCGTGTTTTAATTCGCATAAGTATACTCCAATTGCCATTAATTGATATATGTTATTGAAGTTTATTGATTTCTAGTGAAAATGAATCTATGGTTTGCGTACAGGGATATAAAAAAGAATTACATTAAGTTGCTGTCTAAGGAGAATATTCTTTTGTAGTCTATGTTGATAATGTTACTACACTTGAAACATTGAAAGTGATATGTTTCACTGAGGTAGATGCAACATGGTTTCTATTCAATATGATATTAGCAGCATTTCTAATTCATTTACAGAGACACACATTCCAACACAACATGATTCCCGCACATTATGATCTTTATGGGAAATAGTTTGCAGTTATATTTTAATGATATTATACTCTTCCAAACATAATGGAATGAACATAAATTAGTAATTTACTATCCCGTATCTTTGGTATATTATTGAATGAGTAGAATTTATTTTTATTCGCATAGACAATCAAAAGAATTAAGTTATATCACCGGCTACTAATGATAATTAGATATCGACCGAAAATTAGGTTTTATTTTTGTTTTTGGTCCAAAAGCAGAGAATTTCGCCGAAAGTTCGTTTTCGATGAAAATGATGCTGAAAATTTGACGAGACCGAAACTATCTGTAATCCAAAAATCTCGTTTCTTCGTTCGGAAATTTTCAACATCACATATTGGTTTGGAACACCGGCTCAAATGAATCACATCGGCTCAAATGAAAACTCTTCATTAATTGCTATGGACTTCACTTTTTATAATAATCAGTCATGGCTGACTCAAGACGTGAATTCAAATTACAAATCAAGTAATGCATATGTGGCTAAAATTTGAATACGTTTTGGACGTGTTCGTTAAAAGCTCAAGAATAAACAGTCATAGAAAATTTTTGAAATTACAGATATGTTTCGATTACTCTTTCAGAAATTTACAGTCTAATAGATGATCACTTACAAAAATCATTATAAAAGATAAATTGCACTGAGAAAAAAAATATACCGCCTTTACCTAGAATGAATAGTTAGTCACTTTCTCAATACCAGAACTAGAATTATAGATGATCGAATTGTGTGAATAGTTTAATCAACTAAGCTGAATAAACGAAACGACCTACCATTTCTAGTTTCGTGTTTTCTTGGTGACGAAATGATATTGAATCGTTTCAGTAACGAGAAATTATCGCTTGATTTTGGAAATGGTTTCGTAAACAAGAATTACAGTTACCATATCAAACCTCTTGTATTCGCCTCTATTTGCAGAGATTTTTAAATGATTTTGACCACAAGAATATAGTAATACACTCTTGAATTCCAGTAGGAGACTATAGAACTCTCAAACATACTGAACTAGAATTTATAAGGATGACATGGAACTATTTTTTTTAGAGCCACAATTTAGATTCTAGATGTCAGAACTATATTTTTTTCTCAGTGTGAGACAATCATTTGTTAATTAGAGGAAATTCGTATAATTAGAAAATCATGCTGTGTCGCTGAGGAATTAATTACATTTTATTTTATTTGAAAAAAAAAATGTTTAGAGGCACCGAGAGACAACCTGGGCCATACATGTAATTAATTAAAAACCATGTAAATTTAATAAACAGCCATAATTAATTAATAATTATTAATATTTACGTATGTATTAATTAAAAACAAATGGACATTTTTTGTTTTTGGTTGAAAATAGGACTATAAAGCTGTATCGGCCTGTAAAATAACTGTATAAGCCTGTATGTATTTAAAAACCAGTATCGGCCGACCCTTAGATAAAGCTGATGGATGTGTGTTTCCAGTTGCAGTATATATTTTAAAACTTAACTGATTTTTGCATATTACGAGATGAGTAGATTATTTACAGGACTGCAAGAAGAAATTTGAAAGCTACCGGCTGTGCACAACAATTGCTGAAAGTATGTTTTTTTCTGTGTTACATGTCTTTTAAATTGATTATTTTGATTTCTTATTTCACTGTATGAGAGAAAGAAATTTTTTTGTAACATTCCGATAATTTTCGAAAGTGTTTCACAATCTATATTATGTAGCATATTTTTGATTTTCTGTTTTTCCCTTTTGTTTCTCTCTAGGCTGTGTAATAGAGTTCTGCATAGGATCAGAGAATTCACCTTATATTGTAACTTCAAACGAATGGCCGATCGAGTCGGGTTGGTTCTCGTCTATCTATATTATAAAAGTCAATCTATATTATAAAAGTATCTGTGCGTAACGTATACGTCATTTTGCGAATGGCAACACTTTCACATGCTAATCGGATTTGCAATTTTCGGTACTATAAATTTTATACTTCTAAACATCGCACATTTTCAATTTTTACACTGTCGTACAAAGAAAAATATGTACTTTTAAATGCAATTTGATTGAAAGCTGTAACTCAATTTATTTTTGACATATAAATTTTTTTTATAGTTTTTAGTACAATTTTTGTAATTGTGGCTACAGAAACACGCCATTTTCTCTTAAAATTGATAAAAATTGAAGTGTACGCATGTAAATTTTGAGAAGATAAAAATTATGACGGGTTTAGCTTTCACGTGAAACTCTAAGATCGGGTCAATTTGAAATATATTTTTTTCATACGCATTTATACCGAACATAAAAGTTTCAATTGATAACTTCATCTTAATAACTGATCTTTATTATATTTTGCTTTATTATTATACTTTTACAAATAAAATTAAAGTTTAATTTTAATAATTTGGATAACTGAGTTTTATGGAAATAGTATTTTTTTTCTTGATTTTTGCTTTAAATAATATTTGTTGTTAACATTGTAAGATGTATTTTTAACTGTAGCTAATTTTGTAGGTTTATTATAAATCAATGAAACAGTTCCTACTTAAAAATTTACTTTCGTAACCATGTTTCTTTAATTGCGGTTTGAGATTGGGTCAGGTTAATTTTATATGATCGGATTCGTCCTAGTTTCGGCTCATGTTTTGATCCTAGCGGGTCGGGCGCGGTTTTTTTAAAGAGAAAGTTTAGAATATTTTGTCTGATAAAAACTACATATTAATGAGTTATATAAGTTCCTTTTTCTTTATATAAATTATTCCCACTGGTATTCAATAAATAAATTGCAGTGCAATAATGTAAGAATTATGTATATTTTTAAAATATTTTTTTTGTGAATGCTTTTAAACTGATTTTCCGTGAAAAATAAGACTTATTTCAAACTAAAAATTTTCACTTTTGAGAAGGAAAAAAATGTAGTCAATAGGTATAATGCATCACTGCAAATATAAAAGTTGAGAAATATAAGATTGATAAATTCTGTCAAAAATATCCTACAGCGGTAATTAGTTTGAAATTCTTTAAAACGTTTTGAGCATACTTCACAAAAGTTTTATAATAGCTTTATAGTTTTTTCTAGAAAAGCACTAATGTCGGTGACTTTAAACATTCTTCAGGCTATATACATCTTTTTGCAGTAATTAAGCATTCTTACAAAAATATAAATGCAACAGCCCAGCTTTATTACGGACGTGACATTTTCCCGTTTTACTCTTGAAGTACTTTAAGAGTTACTCGATTCTTTTATTTAATTTCGAGGCATTTTAAAGACTTTTTGTTTATGAGAGATTATTGTTTAAGATATCTGGAGTCAGTTTTGACAGAGATGTTTTAAGATTTTTCGGTTCCATCTGAATATGAAACAAGTGAATTTTAAAACTGCATTGGAATAAAATTTTACGTATTTGACAAAAAGTTATTTTATTGTTCAAGAAAAGTTCATACACTGCAAAAAAAGAAAAATCTTTAATTCTACAGATGTAAAATTGCAGAAATCTGTATGCATACTAAAATTATATCTGTACACAGTACAGAAAAAGATGCAAATCTACAAAACTAGTTGTTGTAAAGCTGCAGAAATCCATAGATTTATAAACGATTCTATTAAAATTACAGTAATTTTACTGAAAGTTTGTCTGTTACCTGGGTTGCAGTTATATAAAAAAGTTCAAGTCATCCCAGTTTCCTAAAAAATTCTTAATAACTTTACAGATTTTTTGATTTATAGTGCAAACGTGTATTTGTTACATAAATGTTTTCTGTTGCCATCAGATTAAAAGTTGTAAGAATCCCAGTTTCCTAGAAAACTTTAGTAACTTTACAGATTCTTTTTTAACAATGTATAGTATTCCAGGATATATATATATATATATTAAAATTTAAAAATAACCTAATTGCAGAAAAAATATAAAATTTGCATCTTTTTTAATTAGTTTTTAAATCTAAATTTTCTCTTCCAATTATTTAAGTCTTTGGTGGCTAGTCTTTAACTAGCTAAATCAATTCATTTTAATCAAAATTGGGATGAATAATCAAGGTGAAGAGATTTTGAATACAAATTTACTTTTATAATTTGAATGAGAAATTATTAAAATTGCATTTTTCTATTTCCAAATGAAAATTTAAGGAAATTCTAATGTCTATTCAACGGCATAGAAATTCGATTCCTTGTCTCTGAAAGGGTTAAGGAAAATGCAAACAAATGTACAGACAAAATGTATAATAAATATAAAGATTCAGAAATATTGGATTAATATTATATGCAAAAAATCTAAGGTAGAAAGGTTTAGTTCTTTCTAAACGCCTTTCAGCATATGTTTTTTCGTTTTTAAGGTACTTTTAAGATGTTTTCCTTCGTAATAGTAATAATAGATCTGTGAAAAGTTCCTGACAAAAATAATAATTTCAAATTTCTCTGAAGTGTTGCAGCAGTTATTTGGGAAAGGCGTAAAGCGTTATACTTTTCCTAAAGTAGGACTAATGTCTATAACTGAAGTAATCCAGGGGAATTGCAATCTTTCTAGTACCTGAATACTTTTTGGGATATGAAACAATTCAATTTGTTTAGAAATTCAACATTTTAAAAAATTCAAGTTTTACGCATGGGATGTTTTATTACTCAAAGCTTCTACTGAAGAGATGCATTTTAAAAATTTTATCTTTAGGAAAGTATTGTATTTTTATAAGTAATTCAGCCTTATGCTTTTTTCTCCTATTTGAATGTAAAACAGTACGCTTTTAAATGGCATTAGATAAAGTTTGACAATTTTCACATAACATTTATTTTATATTAAAAAAGAAAGTATTTTTAGCTTTCAAAGATATTTTCTTTTATATCTAAAAAATAATCTAGTTGCAAAACACAATATATGTCGAAAATATGCTTCGATAAAACATTCACGAAATGTATTAAAATCCCATTTTAAACTAAAATTTAAATTAATTTTCAGTTAAATATTTTTAATGTTTAATTCTGAATCTGTATCAAAAAAGTTGTTCTCTTAGCTTAACAAATATTTTTTGGAGATATTAATTTTTGTCTAACTTTCAGGTTAAAAACACAAGTATTTGCAAAAATGTGCATTTTTTGTAGCGGCCGTTGTTTATTAGCCCTTATTCGCGGCTAAAGGCTAGATATGAATAAAATGATTGTTATTAATGTGTCACTACATTACTTGGTGTACAGAACATGGGTAAAAGTTCTTTTTAATTAAAAACTTGATTTTTGAATTGAATTTATTTTTTACATATCTAAAAAGGCGTAAAACTAACACAGTGAAAAAAATATCCAATCCAAGGATCGAACCAGGATTTTTGGTTCAGCGCACCAACAGTCTGACAGTAAAGCCACCTGGAACGACACACTTTGCCTGGAATCCTTCATTCATATACATTGTCTGTATAGTAAGTACACTGTTAAAAAAATATGTGAATTCACGGTAAAACTACTGGCAGCAAAGTTGCCAGAAATTTACCCTTCCGTTGGTAGATTTTCCGTTTTGGGAAATAAAAAGAAGGAAAACTTCGTTTGAAGAAGCGGTAACTTTCCGTTACAAGATGTGATTTTTAATTATAATAATTAAAATTAATTTTTAAAATTAATGAATCGATGAATCGTCAAAGAATTTGAACTTTCCATGTGATTTTGAGCTGCTATGTTATTAAATTTTACCGAATTTAACTTTTTAATATTTTTGTATAATTTACTTCAAGTCGTCCTGAGGATCGAACACGAGACCTTTAGATAGCGGAATAAATCTTTACTGACTGAGCCAAAGCTGCTGATGCCAATTCGTACAAAGTATGTCTTTTATGAGTTAGAGGGAAAACTTGTTGTGCTTTTCAAAGATTTCCTTTCAAAAATATTCGCAACCGGTTTATTTTATTTTATTTTAGATCGACGCATTAATACTTCTTATTTTTTAAAATCAATTTTAGTTTTTTAACTAGTTTAAATTAAAAAAATCACTGGTTAAAATCACTTTTTTTGAATTAATGAATGAATGAAAAGAATTTTTTATTCATTTTTTACAAAAGTAATGTTATAAACAATTTTTTGACATTATCGCACATTATTTATTTATTTATTTATTTCGGATTAATTAGTTAAAAGATTTTTTTAATAAGAACTAAGAGAAAAATAACAGAAAAAATGAAATTTAAAATTGATTTTTTTTAAAATTATTTCATGACGCCAGAGGGAATCAAACCGACAACATACGCTCGCAGGTGATTAGCGGCGTGGTGCCTTGACCATTCAGCAAGGGAGACCTCCCAATAACGGAGTGTGTCCATTTTTTCTTTCTATTTCCATCCTTCGTTATTTTCAGGAAATATGGTGGAGTTTTCTGGTTTTTAACGAAAAATGCCCTTTTGTTGTGAAAAGGGACTTTTTGTGTGAAATTCAAGAGAAATATATTTCAGATTTTTTTAAAACTGTGTAATGATACTGATTTCGTAAAATTCATTTATTTGAAAATAACTTTACAAACACTCATTTTTCTTCAAAATAGATCCCTTCTGTATTAATACACCTTTATTAACAAATATATCAACCGTTTATGCGCTGTTTCCCCTAGAAATATTCAAGTGGATGCTATTCAGAACGCGCGTTACGTTTTTCTGCATGTTTTCCAGATTGTCAAAACCACGACCTTTTAAGCTGGATTTTAACCGAGGTTATAGAAAAAGGTCAGGCGATGACAGATGGAGGAGACTTAACGATAGTTGTGGCAGAGTAGCGACACTGTGATTTACCAAGAACTGGTTCAATTTTATTATAACCATTTTGTCGCAAATTTTCCGCATTTGAAGTTCTCCCATGACAATTTGATGCATAATCAATTTTGTAAGTCCTAACATCTCAGAAATCATTCGGACACTCACCTGACGATCAGAGACCAAAACCTACCACATTTTAGCTACATTATCTGATATTCATGAAATTAATGGACATCCAGCATTTAATTTATCATCATTATGCTTTCTTCCTTTTTCAAGGCTTTGTATCACCTAAAAGTTTGCGACATGGGCAAAAAATCCTTCCCATGATCTTCTTGTAACATGGGAAGCCTTTCAGTAGCAATTTTTTTTTTAGTTTTACACAGAACTTTATGTAGAATCTTCTCTCCATAAGAAGAATCTTCTCTTCCATAAAACGGGTGGCAGCTTTGCTGCCTCCTATTTTATAGAGTAATTTGTTTTTCAGCTATATAATGGTGCAATTTAAACATATATTACTGGTGTAACATTACAATGTTACACCGGCTATATCGGTTAAAATACTCCATAAAATTGAAGGGAGCAAGGCTCCCCCATAAGACTGGAGGCAGCAAAGCTGCCACCAATTTTATGGTGTAACATTACATAAATGTTTTACAGTGCAGTTTGCTTCATTCCGAAAACCTAACGCAACATTTAAACACATGTGTGTTTCACTAGTGATCCGTAACCTGCAAAGGCCTCTAAGCCAAATGACATCTGCTAGAATATGTGACCTGCAAAGCCTCTAAGCCAAATGACATCTGCTAGAATATGTGACCTGCAAAGCCTCTAAGCCAAATGACATCTGCTAGAGAACGTAGCTGAGAGATCGTACACGCACGTATCGCTTACAAATTTCGTTCCTTCGGCTTCTGCGAAAAATTAGTCTCATTACTTAATAAATAGACCATGTAAGTTGGTAAGACTGTAAATGTTTGTGTTTGTTTCGAGGTTGTTTTTCAAGATGTTATCCCATCTTGTGTTGCGATTGCAGGTTTGCCAACTTACATGAGTGAAGAGTCTCAGGCTAGGTGTGTTACTCCCATGTGGCTTAGTTGGTAAAGAATGGGTATGCTGAACCAAAGACCCCAGTTTGAACTTGTAGCGCATGAATACTTTTTAACTGCGGTGAATTACGCCTTGTTAACAATATGAATAAAAATTCATGTAGTTATAAACAGATTTACTGCTTTTCGGATGTATTTCATCGTTTCAATTACTATAAATTCTTTTTTTTTTAATATTTAATATAGTATGTTTTTTTAACTGTTCACTAAAAACATCAAAAGGCATTTTTATATGAAAGATATAAATTATGCATTCAAAAAATTTTCGATGTTTATCGACAAAAATGCTTTATTACGAGTCGCATGTTACTAGTTAATTACTAAAGATAAGAAAAACTTGTAAAGTTTTGGCCTGTTATAGCAAACTTTTTTTTTATTCTGATTACTTCATTGTTTCTCATTCATCATTAGCATAATTAGATTAAAATGTGTTTAATTTATAGTATTTACTTATTTATCGATAGAAGTTTCAATTCCTTATGCTGAACTATTTATATTGTTTTAAATCAAACGGGTAGGTGAGATGAGCAAAAATTTCTTTAATTCTTGAGAGGTGTAAGCACTTCAGGGGATACACTACATTTGAAACTATCTCAACAATTTTGGATAATACTGTAATAATATCTGGTGGCGTAATACCTAATACTAAAATTTAAATAAAATAAAATAAAATTGTAGAAGAGTCTACTTATTTTTTTTTATTTATTTAACTTTTTTACTACTTTTATAAATATGAATGTTTTTGCTTCAATTTTTTTCTCACATTCATTAGATTATACTGCATAACTCTATTCATGGATTTTTAGATGTATGAGATTTTTCATTTAATAGGATTTTTTTCTTTCGTGTATTTTAAAAAATGAAAGATATTCAAAAAATTCTCAATTTAAATATTTAAAAATAAATAACTATAAACTTTAATGTTAAATCCATGCACAAAAATATGAAATACCCCATGGAGAACAAGTTATAAAAAAAATTCAAACTTCTATCTAAATTAAAAAAAAAAAAAAAAAAACCTTAGTATTTACTGAACAAGCAAGTTATAAAAATATGAACATGGAGAAAAATCCGTTCAAACTTTTCATTTGTATGGGTAACTGCACTGAATCTATTTACAAAATTTACAATAGCTCGCGATATAATTGTCGTACAGATTAAAAAAGAAATCAAAATATTCACAATTAAAGAAGCGTTCGGTTAATATTAAAAATGGAAAATCGACATTCTGACCAAATTCAAGGTAGAGTGTCCCCTTAATTGTAATGAAAATTTACACCAAAATTTTTGAATAAAATTTAAATTTTATAATTTGGTGAGAATAAAGAATAATAAAATTGCATTTCGTTATTTTCAATGAAATCGTCCAAAAATTTCTGTGTGAATTTAATACTACAAAAATACAATTGCATGTCTCTGAAAAGTTCCTGGTCTTCTATTAGTGTTCCTAAAACACATAAATAAAAAAAATATCATTCTTTACAAATTTTTACTGAAAATTAATTTTATTGAATTTATCCATTTTCCAAGATCTTATTTTCAAATTTTTCTACTCATACTTTCAAAGAATTCCCTTCTTTTTATAAAAATTTCCCACTTACTTTTTGCTATATGCGTGTATAATGACTCCCTTTTTTTCCAAAGTGAAAGTGCCCATTAAGGCCATACGTTCATTCCCACGAATATTATGTTGAAAAAAGAAAAAAACTCTCAGCATTTATTGTATTTGACAACGACGTCATTTTTTACTCAGAAGAAAATATTCTTGAAGGCTGTTAAAAAAAATCTTTGAAAAAAGCTAATTGTTTATCAAAACCGTGAAATTTTACTTAATGCAGTTAAAAAACTTCTTTTATTTTCAGATTTAAAATATAAAGAAATTTTGATAAAAGTGTTAGAAAACCATATGACAAAATTCCTTCAAAACAAAAACGTGTTTCCAATACATTAAAATCTTAAAATACGTTTAAGTTGAACAGAAAACGGAATTAGTTTTTAAAATAGCTTATGTATGAAATTTGAGATAGTTAGATCAAATGGTACAACCATTTTTTATGTTGTGCTGTCTATGTCTGTAGTGTTTACTTGCAAGTTTAGAGAATATTAAAAAAATCTTATGTTTAAGTTAAATTTCTGGATAAAAAATAAAGTCACGATACTTTTGTCAATGATTTAAAGTTAGATATTGTTTAACATGTTAAGCGCCACGTCAGTCACCGGCGACCGATACTGAACTTCGTTTAGATCGTTCTACCGAAACTCCGTTTAGACTGTGTCTTTCACCGATAACTGACAGTCTAGAATATGATATAAAACTAAAAAATATATATTGTTTTAAGTAATTACTAAAAATGTATTTAAAATTAAGTTAACTTTTATCTACATAGTATTATACTTTCTTAATAATTACTTAAAACATTATAAATTTTTTAGCTTCATTGTCAGTCACCGGGCACTCAATGTGTTAAACTATCTTCGGTTGTATCAGTTTTCAGGGAACACAATGTAATAACGAAAGAATGCAAATTTTGTAATTTGTGATACTGGTAGTAAAAAGTAATAAAAAAAGGCTTTTTTCTTTAAGAAATTATTAATTAAAAATAATTAAAGATTTCTGTAAATGGAAAATAAATATATCTTCTCTTTTGAGCTTTTTCTTTTTGTGTTATTTTTGTATTGAAAAAAGTATTAAAAAACATTTGCATTGCTGGAAGTTATATTAAGTTTTAAACATGATTAAAATTTTGTATTTTGAAATCTCATTAAAAATACATTTCAAAAGAGCTATATAAATAAATATGAATTGCAAGAAAATTAAAAACCAGATTTAGGCATATCACTCTCAATAGACATCGATAATGTTTATGAATTCTTTTTTGTAATCCTGTAATTTGTGATTTTTTTGTAACCCTATATCATTTATATGCACACCACGTAGTATGAAAACATTTAGTTAAACTTAAAAACACATATCACAACTGAAAACTATTTTTTCAGAAATTATCGCTAATAGACAATATTTCGGATACAGTATTGTATCTGAAATATTTTGTATGTTCCTGTAAATGGACAATAACATCACATTCTACAGAAAGTATCTTGTAGCAAAACTCGATAATGAGTATCTATAAATTTCATTGAAATAGTGTATCATAATTAACATACACTGCAAATAGTTTACCACCGTAGACCATTATATAATGGGATTTTTTTGTGTGATCCTGTAAAAGAATGATAGATCCTTTGCTCTCCATATTTTAAAGAATGCTATTTTTAGTGCACTTCATATATGTATATAAATTTCGTTATGATTGAAATGGTGTAACATCATTTAAATGTATTTGAAACGATTTTTTCCCATTGACCATACTGTAACAGATAACTTTTCACTGTTGCTGTAAACAAAATATAAATGCTATCACTTCATTTTCAATAAGGATCGAGCTTTAGTAAACATCAATAAAATATAAAAATTAATGAGCAATTCGAGTATATTTACTAGAGTCACAGTTTGGGCAGATGGACAGACATACCGAAGTCATAAACCCATTTCAAATATAAGCAAATGGAAAAAATGAATGTTTGCAGCACCAGAACGTTTTCACTTTATTACAAACTAGCTTTTATAACCATAGAATACCGTCATAAGTGTAAAGGAGGATGATAGAATTTTGATCCTATACATGTAGGAAAGCGGATTTAAACAGTTGATATATTGTCCAATCCAAATATACAGAAAAACCAGCTGCACCTACTTATACATTGAAGACTATTTCATTTATCCTTTGCAACGATGACGGAACGCTATGGCTATCGAAACTAGTTTGCAACAAGTGAAAGTGTCCTGATGCTGTAAATATTGTTTTTTCTTTGCTTATATTGTACTGTGCCAGGAAATTCTTCTTGTCATTCTTCATCAATTAAAACGGGTTAAAAAATGAGCAGAAAATAATTATAAATAAGAAACGTAAAATTTGGGTCCTAAATCATCTTAATTAGAATGAAATTACACTGTTTTCAAAAGATGATTCGAAGTATCGAGAAAATAATGAAATAAACTGGTATCTTAACATTGATAAGAAAGAAGTGACAAGACGCAAGAAAGAAGTAATACTTACGTGGAACACAACTTCCGAATTTGTCAGGATATTCAGAGATCAGGTCATCATTAATTCTGTCCTTTAATGGGCCTAATATAATAACTGGTCTTGCATATGTAACTGAAATAAAAAATGCGGCAACAAATTAATGTCTATTTTTCCGTATTTTAAATGCAAATAAAAAATGCATTACTACAAAAAAAAAAATCATATAAAAGAAAATTACACATGGATAGTAGAAAACAAAAATCCCAATATGCAGAAGATTCAAAATAATATGAACGGTCCAAAAACGAAAAAAACAATTTGTTCGCATTTGCTACGCAAATACCTATATCTCATTATTAGAATCAAATGCATGATATTGCAATTAATATTAACGTGATCATTTACAAAAATTGCGTATATTTGTAAAAATCTATTATGCATTTTACATTTTACACTAGAACAAATCAATAAGAAGGGGAGAGGGGGCTACGTTTGAACTGGAGGCACCTTTGTGACACACTCTAAATATTTTCCTTCAAATAATTTTATTTTTTAAATTTTCTATGGCAATACATTACTACTACTTCGGTGCTATAAGTATTCAAAGTATCACCATTTTGTATGCACAGTACTGTCTAAGCAAGATATATATTTTTAACCCTCTTGAATCTAAACTTAAGAAAATAAGGTTGTAAGATTTTTGTTGACAATTTTGTATCCGTAAAATTTTAATTTATTGTTTAACACTTAAACAAAGATGTAATCTTTAGTTTATAAGCTTTGTTTTGTTCAAATTCTTCAACCGGATTGTGTAAACAGTTGTAATGTTGAACTCCATGTGATGGGGTACCATTGAACAAAAAAGTACCTAAATATTATTATTTTTGGAATTTTTTCTATGTAAAAAGAGGTTAATTAAGAATATCAAAGAATATGGACTTACAATGTCAATAATCTCTGCTTACTGTATTACTTGCTGCTTACTTACCACATGTATTACAATCTCTGGATCTATCAGCGATTCGAAGTGTCAAATCTAAATTGATAATGGCATTCATTTATTTGATAATTGTAAATCCCGGATATACAATATTGATTCAAAATTTAGCAGGTTTGTCTAACAAAGTCTATGCTCTTTCATTTACTCTCTCCTAAATATTATTTTATGTTTTCGTACTAGATAAAACGGAATTTAAATCAGGTTTTTTCATAAAAAGAGTGACTGTGTGTGAAAATTTTTAAATTTCTTAAAGCATCAGATATCATATCGGTGTGTTTCAAGGATATTGTAAAAACGTTTTCACAACCAAACATAACTGGAGGGACAATCTGTGTTGTTTCAACAAAGTTTTTGACATCAACTTTGATGGATTTAAGTTTGGTTGAATAATAGAAAAATTATTAGTTTCAATAAAATATGGCTATTTGATTTTATTCATGTTACTTTATATTTCTGAAACATATGTAGCTTTTAATAGAAACTCTCAATATTTTCATATATATTATTCATTCCTTCAAAGGTGCCCCTTACATGGTCAAAGATATCCCTACATGGGGCAGGTTTGAACACAAATCTTTCAGCTTTTTAAGTACTCACAATTTTTTTAATTTACATGGAAAACTTTTAATTTCTGGTTCATATGTTGAAGAAATGGATTGTTTTTATTATGCAGTACGTAAAACGCGAAAAATATAATTCAAATAAGAAAGGTATTGATTTTAAATAAAGAATACTGCCCAGTTAAACTGATGGCATTGAGCTCACAGGCTACAAATACTAATTGTACATTAAAGCCTTATATTTTCAAGGGTTAATTCCGTTCGAAAAAAAATTAAGAAGGGGAAACAGCTCTCCCCTTTCCTCTTTTTTTATACTTAATCATTGAACCTCCTATACTATCAAAGACATGCTTTATCATATAAAAAATCTATATCCAAAATTCAGAGCAAATTAGATAATTCTTAATAAAAACCCATTTAGCATTTATATAATTTAAAAGGAGTTATCCCCTTCTTTTATACTTAACCATTAAACTTCCAAAACGATTCAGAGGTTTGAACGAAATCTGAAAATTCTGCTTGAAAAACCTATTTATATAAATTAAGAGGGGGGGGAGGCATTAGAACCCCTGTTGCCCCTATTTATACTTATTCAATGAACACCTAATAGCAGTCACGGAATCGCCTCATCAGAATGATCCTAATCTAAATTTTGAACGAAAACTTAATTCTGCATGAAAATCCCATTTATATCAACTAACGGGGGGGGGATTAGAACCCCTGTTCCCCCTATTTATACTTATTCAATGAACACCTAATAACAGTCACGGAATCGCCTCATCAGAATGATCCTAATCTAAATTTTGAAAACTTAATTCTGCATGAAAATCCCATTTATATCAACTAACGGGGGGCATGAGCCCCCCGTTCCCCCTCTTATACATATCGAATGAACTCCAAAAACTAATCAGGGAAGCGCCTTATCAGGATATACCTATATACAAAATTTCAAGTGGATCCGATATTTTTATCATGAGTTATCGCGTTACGCACATACGCACATACGCACATACATACAGAACGGACGGGCACATAAGCTCTCAGGCTATGATAGCCTGTGAGCTAAAAAATTGTTTAAACGTGCCCCCCTCTTCCGCAACATCGTAAATATTTGAAAACTGTGGCTTGTGATTGGTGTATATTTTCGCATATCAGTTAACAAAGCATTTAAAAGAGATTCTGAGCACATTCGTTTAGTTCGCAACAATTTTTGATGATGGGTAGAAGAAAAATGCTTTTTGATTTCGACTAAGACCAAATTCTATCTTAGCAAAATGGTGTGTAACTCTGAAAAATTGCTGATAAAATGCAATGTTCTAGCACTGTTATTTTTAATTTATTACAGAATCCAACTATTTATGCTTACGTTTTGTTCCTGCAAAATATACAGGGAAGTCGAAAATTCTTTCGAAACATTGAAAAGTTTTATTGTTCGCATTGCTTCGTCGTAATGAAAATAATGACAATGAAGAAAATTGAAAGATAGGTAAAGACGAGAGCATCAGTATGACTTATGTGTAGAAAAAAAAATTAGGGAATCCTTAAATATGTAAAACTAAACTGGTGTCCAAATTTAGCATCTGGCAATTAAAAAAAAACTCGGGTTTAGTTTGCAAAGAAACATCTGAAACAACAAACGAAATGGTCCAAAATATTTTCAGTGACAAAAAAGGAAGCTTAATTTCGATGATCCGGTTGGTTTTTATTCATATTGGCATGAACTCCGAAATGAAAAGGACGTATCATCCAGATAGAGGCTTCCTAACAGTTTGAGTGGGTTTTTCCTCAAAAGGCAAGCTTAGAGTTGCATTTCTAGAAGACCAATAAAATAAGCATATCTATATATACAAGTCAAAACGCCATTTGTTGAACCAGAGTTTAAATATTAGCACTGTTATTTTTAATTTATTACAGAATCCAACTATTTATGATTACGTTTTGTACCTGCAAAATGTACAGGGAAGTCGAAAATTCTTTCGAAACATTGAAAAGTTTTATTGTTCGCATTACTTCGTCGTAATGAAAATAATGACAATAAAGAAAATTGAAAGATAGGTAAAGACGAGAGCATCAGTATGCTTATCTGTAGAGAAATAGAAATTTAGGGAATCCTTAAATATGTAAAACAAAACTGGTGTCCAAATTTAGCATCTTGCAATAAAAAAAAAAACTCGGTTTAATTTGCAAAGAAACATCTGAAACAACAAACGAAATGGTCCAAAATATTTTCAGTGACAAAAAAGGAAGTTTAATTTCGATGATCCGGATGATTTTTATTCATATTGGCATGAACTCCGAAGGAAAAGGACGTATCATCCAGATAGAGGCTTCCTAACAGTTTGAGTGGGTTTTTCCTGAAAAGGCAAGCTTAGAGTTTCATTTCTAGAAGACCAATAAAATAGGCATACCTATATATACAAGTCAAAACGCCATTTGTTGAACCAGAGTTTAAATATTACTGGCATAACTATGTTTTCGAATAAGACAATGCCTCAATTCGCTCTGCAAAATACATAATCAAATAGTTTGAAGGTAAAAAGATTCGTTCTATTCATTGGTCGATCAATAATCTGGATTTCAATTCTGTGGCGAACGTTTGGAAACATTTGGAGTGCTATACAGCGCAAAATCTTCCCACAAAATGATCAAATGATCATGCATAATTTTACACCAGAATTAATCTGCGTTTTGTGAGATATGTTGTGTATTTACACCTCTAAAAATTCGAGAGCTCGTAAACTCAATTCCTCAAAGCTAAAATGAAATTATTAAACATAAAGGAAATAAAGTGATAGTGCAGGATTTCTATAATTTGACTTTCTAGAAAGTATTAAACAATATGAAAAAAAAAATACCAGTCATGTAACTTAGTGCCGCTATATGCATGTATTTGTTCGCAAAACTAACAATAAAAATCTGTGTTTAATTTAAATTTTAAGAACTTATTTTGGTAAATTTTAAATCAGTATTTAACGATTTCGGAAGTATTATATTTACTAGTGCCTACGCAAAACAATGAACTTTGTCGGATATGTTTTTGATAAAAGCTTTAAATGAATGCAAGTTTTATATTATATATTTTTCAAATTAAATATTAAAGGTGCATACATTATTATGACATACTTGAACACAATTAATGCAATAAGCTCACAGGAATGAAAAATTAGTCGATGTTAGGATAAATGAAATAAATAAATTCAAGCATTAAGTTATGTATGCTTTAATATATTTTTAATTGTTCTTAATAAAAAAGATGATATTTTTAATATACATTAAACTTATTTTTCTAGTAAACAAAACTAACTTTTGAGTACTATTTATTACACAACTTTATCTTTTTTCTGCGATAACTCCAACTATCCGGTTCTTATTATCCGCCTTTAACAAAAATTTAATTGTATTATTTTCTTTGTTGGAAGTAGAATAAAAGGGAATGACGAATACTCCTTTACAAAAACCAAATAATATATTCCACCAACTATGCTTAAATTTTACTGCTTTACTAAAACTACACGAGAAAAATAAGCATAAAGAACTCAAAAGTTTTGTAAAGCACATTTTATTAACTAAATTTAATTGGAGTGTAATTATTTTTCAGAAAGAATCGAAAATTCTCAGAATATCATTTAAAGGTACTTTTCGCATTCAATAACTAATTCGAAATACATTCTATAATAAACAATTAACTACTAAGGCATTTTTGTTCGTAAATCACAAAAAGAAATAGCTTTTGTTACAAGAAGTTATTAGTTGAATTTTAGAAGTTGTTTGAAGATGATAAATAAATAAATGTTATGATAAGTAATTAAATTTTGTTTAACGAAATCTTCTACAGTATCTCAGTTAAATGTTAATAACTAGAATGAATGAAATTAGCATTCTTTATAAAATTTATTTATAAAATTGAATGCGAATAGATTTTTATGGCTACAAATAATTCGAAATACTGTGTTCCTGAAAAATCAAAATCTAAAATCTACTTAAAAAAAAAGAAGAAATCTTTTAATTTTGATAAAAAATAAAGTAGACATGCTTACTTTCTTGTTGAATGACAGCTTCATAAGAAAGCACAGGTTCTTCTGTACCTCCTGAAAGATAACAATAAAATTTTATAAAAATTAACATCAGTTAATTAGAAGATTGAAAAATGTTCAACAGCATATTTCTTATAATAGTTTATCAGAAGTTTTAATAATATAAAACATTAAAGTTTCTTGTCAGCAATAAAATACAAATTTTCATAATCTGAAAAATTGTATGTATGTGAATGCATCGGGTTTTAAACAATATTTTATGTTAATATTTATAATTTTTTTTTCAAATTTAATGCTATATTTTGAAACAAAGGTGAATCCTATGAATCTAAAATAGAACTTCTGTGGAAAAAAAAGTATATAAAACTTGTTTAACTGCAAAAACAGCAATTTATGGGAAAAAAAAAACAATGCTTGTATTTAAAAAATAAATTGTTTTAATTTTATCTAAACAGAAAAGGTAAAAAAAAATATGAAAGCTATTTTATGAAAGTACCCAACTATTCCTGTATTTTAAAAATTTATCTAAACTGAACAGCTAAAGAAATGAGACACATTTATGACAGATTTTATGAAAATACAAAACTATTTTTTATTAAAAAAAATAAAAATAAAAATAAAATAAAATAAAAAAGCTATATCTAGACTTTTGTTTAGATTAATTTTCATTTTTATCAAAAGGTAAAAAAAGCGCAAAACAGTATTTATAAAAAAAAAATAATTATATATGTAAAAAAAAAAAAAAAAATCACTATAAGGAATAAAATATTTTTTATAATTGAATATATAATAGATATATAGTTTTGAATGGATTACAATTTCTATAAAAAAATAAACATATAAAAGCTCAAAAACGTAGAAATGTAAAAAAAATATTAGTCATTATAAACACAAACAACGGTATATAAATAAATTAATATGTAGTTCTGAGCTAAGCAGTACAATAATACTGATCACAAATAAAGTTCAATCAAATGCAAGCTTGCTATTTATTCTTTTAAAAACTTAATCAATAATAATTAACCAACCACTTTTACATACACATTGGCATTATATTACATTTTTTAAACAATTGAATGCATAAAAATAACATTATCTTTAAATAAATATGAAACACAATATTATTGAAGTTTCAAATAAACTGGCATTTATTTTCCTTTCGTAATTGGGTGAAAATAATTCCGAATATTACAAAATTTTTAAAACAGACATTTGATTTAAATTATAATAATAATAATACTAAAAATACATAAATAAATTAATTTTACATTACATAGAGCTTAAAAAACTATTTGAAATGGAGAAAAAAAAAAGTAAAAAACGTTATTTACAATTTGTGAGTAAACTTCTCGTACATAAATACGTATATATATAAAACAGTAATATAAAAAGTAGTTTCAGTAATATAAAAAATAATAATAATCTTGATTAACTAAAAACTAATAGCTTCTTCATTATTAACACCTGTTGAAAATGTCATAAAATATGCGAGTTACTAAATTCAAGCTGAAATAAATATAATGAAATTGCTTGATTTTTAAAAGTATAAATGAAGCACATTAAACTGGCATTTAAAAAAAGTCAGCTTTTTCAAAACAGCTAATTAAGCGAGCAGAAAGGCTTTCAGCATAGCTTTAGTTTAAAATTTTTTTCTTCTGTTATACTCAAGTCAGCAAAATAAGTCTTTCAAAAATTCAGCCTGAATCGAAACAAATTTGGAAAGCGAGAAAAAAAAGAAGAACGTTTTACTCTTTTAATAATAATTATTAATTTTTTTTACTGAAACAGAAAAATTCTGCAATTGTTACCTAGAAATTAATGTCGAACAAGAAAAAAAAGGAACGTTTTAGATAATTAACGATGAAAGCTTTACATTTTCTTCTTTTTTTATTTACTTTTTTCACAGTTGTTAGGTATTTGCGATGAAAACAACAACATACATATATATATATACACACATATAGATATATGTATAAAGAAAATTAAATATGTAAAAAAATGCATACACTTTTTAAATATTTAAAGATGTATATTTTTAATTTATTCATGCGATAAAAAGCATGTTTATTACTCATTGTAACGAAGTTATTTATTCCAAATAAAATTGCTAACTGTGTGGTAAAAATATTGGATGTAGTATTAAATTATAAATTGCTGAAATTATACTTGGTATCAATATTGATAATGTTTGAAAATCTTGGAAGAAACTGACGATGAGACAGAAAACATTTTTTTTTCAAGATAGGTATTTAAAATTTCCCAAAGCTAACTAAATTTATGCTTATTTACACATACAGAGGGTCTCAAAAATGCGCCCAAACTTTCTAATTATTTAATTCATTAGATATAATAAATATAAAAGTGGAACAATGGATATTTTTATAATGGTACTCCTTAACTTTTGTAAACAGTAACTTTAAAAAAAGTTCAAAATCTTGTTAAAAAATGAAGTGCAGTTTAAACTTCAATATGCACCACAAATGCCGAAGACTGAGTAGACTTTAAGGTTTTTCTCTACAGGTTTTATCCTTCTTAAAAGAGGGAAGGATAATCTCCTGGCTCGGTACTCCTCTTTCACCTAAAGAATTAGGAATGATAAGCCACTGGCTTAATGTTATCATTTTCCTTTTCGCTCTCTGGGTTCACGTATGTGGATCTTCGTTTTATCCCCTTTTATTAATGGATACTTGAATATAATTAAAATTTCGATATCAGAATAACAAGTTTCAAAGTCTAAGATTCAAACTAATGTAAATAAAATTATAATCTTGCACTGAAGTAAAATGGTAGAAAAAACAGTAATAATTAAAAAACATTGCACTAATATTCAGTAATGAAGACATTACATTGTTTTATTTTGTTGTTCTGGTCGTTCGCTAGAATTGGCGCTTTATATCATGATTTATCATTAGCTAAAATTTTTAAATGATTTTAGTAAAATTTTTCAAAAGTAAAAAAAGTGAAAAATGCTATTTTTCTTCTTTTTCTGATAAAAGTTATTTATTATCATTATTACCGTTAATAATAACAACTATCATTCCAATTTGTCTTTGAGAATTATCAGTTTACACAAAAATAATACATATATTTCAGAATGGCATGTTCTACTTACGTAAGCTACTGGTCTCAGGGTCACTGGTGTTGGATACATTCAGCTCTGCATGCGATAAAGAAAAACAGAATCATACTGAGGTAACGAAAAAACAGCAAACTCAAAAGAAGCTTACAAAGAAACACAATTTGAGTAATTGAGTTAATATAAGTAATTTTACAAAGAAGCTAACACACTGAAAGCTTACTCGTTAGCTTATTTGCATGCACATGCACTAAATATCGAGTCACAACCTCCTATTAAAAAAAAAAAAAAACTTTTTTTAAAATTTTATTTTAGGAGGGTGTGATTTAAAAAATATTATTTTAGCTACTGTGCTAGCGCAAGCTTTGTGATCTGAACACTATTGCACATCCATATTCAATGTACAAATAGCAGCTGCGGTTAAGTGAATGCACAGAGGAGATATTTCTTTTATTTTTAGCTTACAAAACACTATGTTTGTTCATGATGTTAACCCTTTATGTTTAAAATAATGAATTAAAAATGGATTGGTGGGGCCTGGATTTCAAAATAGATTACATCGAAATAAAAAAATTTTGAAAATAAAAATTGGTAAATTAAATTTTTGAAAAATTTCATTTTTTAAACTAATAAATTACATTGTTATTTATTAAGATTTGTGTAAGTTACTACTCTACACGAATTATTTCGTAAAAATATTAATTATAGATTTTTTTTGATAGAATTAAAAAATGTAAATGCATAAAACTCTGTAAATAATAATAATAACAATAACAATAATAACAAAAAATATATATGATTGCAGATAGGGTAAAAAAATATGGATTTCAGACTATCTTTGACAGGTTATGCTAAATTTGTATTTCCTGTAAAGCTATGGTGTTTTTGTTTATTATTACGCGGAAAATGCAAAAAAAAAAAAAAAAAAAAAAAAAAAAAAAAAAAAAAAATCGAAAACTGTCCTGTCAAAGAATGAACATTTTTTAGAGTTTAAAAATATAAAAATTTCCAAAACTTTAGAGAAAATTACAAATAACTAGACTTTTATCACTATTATCTGTGAAGGATATTCTTAAAGCCATATTAAATAATTTCTGAAACAATCATGATATCATATCCTGGAAAATAAATAAATAAATAAAATAATCCAAAAAACACATAAAATGTTCTGCAATCATATATATATTACAGCGCGGTTTTAGATATAAATACAGAAAGTTTTCAGTTCTTAAATTTTCCGCTCTATATCCTTTAATATAAAAAAAAAAAAATCGGTCAGTTATGATTGTAAAAATACATTTGCTTCGAAGAACGTATATGAAATATCAAAAACATAACAACTCTAAATTCAACTATTGCTAACCGATGCGATTAATGAATTTTATAGCAAGTTTATTTTATTTATTTATTTATTTATTTTTATTTTTATTTTTTTAATAAAACTATACTTGAAAATAATTTGAAATCACTTGAAACATCAAAACGATTTTTATATTTCCTAAAAGAGATAAAAATACATTTAAAAGATAAATATTTTTCTTTCACTTTTAGCAAATATTAAGCTAGTTTTAAAGATTTTTTTTAAATATTTTTTTATATTTACAGAATTTTTACCTACTATCGAAGCATAAAGGGTTAAAAGAAGATTTACCTTGATGCATATTTAAGAAGACATCAAACGTTGACGGTTAAAGTATATATATATATGTATCATTACTTACAGAAAATATAACTTCAAAAATTACAAATTCATTGCAAAAAGAATTTTACAAAGATTAGAACAAAAGTTATGGCTAGAAATATTTTGCAAAAAAGCAATTAGTGTAATGTTATAAACCAACTTTGAAGCCTGTTTTTCTAAAAATTGATTTTTTAATATTGCTTGCATCTTCATTTAAAAACTAATTATCATAGAACCATAAAATTATGTGTATTCTTTCTTTACATAAATTAATTTATGAAAAACCTCAATTTAGTGTTACATTCGTCTAAAAAAAAGTGGACTGAAAAAATAAACATTCATTTTTTGTTGAAATTTATTGAGTAATGACTAGAAAGATGTTAAACTTTGAGATTTGATTATGCAATATGGTTATTCAATGCTTAGAGATATGATTATGCTAAAGAATTTGAATATACTTTCAAATTCAGTGTAAAATATTGTATTATAGTTAATGGAATATGAAACATTAAAAATATATGAATATCTTCGGTAGAATTTGTAAAATCATGCGCGCAAAATACATATTTAAATTTTTATATTTTAAGTTACATCCACTTCTTTCGTTATGATTTAATTAATTAATACAACTGAGTGTATGTAATTATAATATTTTATCAAACTGTAAGAGTGTGTGAAGTAAAGAAAAAAATGCCTTTTCTTTGCTTCTCCTGTTTACTTTACCTCTTGTTGTCATTTTATTCATTGGTTAAGAAACTACAAGAGGTTTTCGTAGTTCTTTAAACACGATCATTTTTTGGCTACTCAAAGTGATCTGACCCTTTAAACCTTTTTAACAGATTAACTAGAATTACCATAAGTAGCATATAAAACCAGGATATAGGAGAAAAAATCTTCTTGCTTCATTCTTTCGCATTCGGAAGTACAATAGTAATTTATTTAAGTTGAATAGCAAGGGAGGTTTTTTAGAAATTCTTTTGAAAATATCGCAATTTATTACAGTAATTTATAAAGAAATGAACAAATAAAGTTTTATCCTTGTGAAATATTTGAGATTTCAGAGTAAAATGTCTAAGCGTTAAATAGTTATTCTATGAAATACATGGTTAATGAAATTTATAAAAGATTATAATAAATTACATGGTTAATGAAGTACCATTTATAAGCCACTATAATACCGTAATCAATTCATGAATTAAAAGTAGTTCGATTTCAAATACAATCTTTATTTCAATGGATAATTATTCACAAACAAAACCTTTTTAAAACTGTTCTCTTCCCTTTCTGTCCGGCTCCTTCAATCCACATGATTAAAAAGACACATTTATTTCCAGTTTCCTTTGTAGTTTTATAAATAAAAGAGGAAAGAAGCGGAAATTTTGGCGTCCAATAGGTTTTCTTTTGGCCGCTTTAAAGTTGAGTGTTATTGCTTATTTTTTTTTTCATACGGATATTTCTTTTGCTTGTTTTATCTAGCATGTTTTATTGTAAGCCTCCAGTAAACTAATCGTCACAGATATATCTGTGACATATAAATAAAAATAACAATATTTCGTTTTCGTATGGAACACTGTTAAACAAATTGTATATAAAAAGATGAATATTTTATTTTTGGTTTGAAAATTAGTTAAATTTCTTTGTTTCTTATCTTTATTCATTTAATGTTAAAAAACTGAAGATTATAAAAGCTGAATATTTTAAGACTTCAGTAAACTAATCGTCATAGATATATTATGACGTATAAAAAATTATCACACATTTTGTTTTCGTATGAACACTATTAAACAAAATAACTAGTAATAGCTAAAAAATTAATAGCTTAAGTTTCTTTGTTTCTTATTTTTATTCATAAATGATTTTAAAAAAATTAAAAAATAAAATAAATAAAAGCTGAGTATTTTAGTGCAATATTGTAACAATAACTGTATATCCCAGAAATAAAAATGTCTTTTGTTCTTTACTGTATAAATGCAACAATTGAATTATTCGATATTTTCAGAATTACTTTATCTAGAAGCGTTTATATTAGCCATGGCGTTCTAAGATATTTCACTCCGTTTTCAGTGTCCCAGCAAATGATCGCTTGTAAAGAAAATATAAATTATTAATAAGGTATTTAAGTATTTTGTGTCTTCTTTAAAGACATTTTTGACTTTTTCTCAGTGACATAATAATTTGTGTTACATTATCCTATCATTTACTTGGTCATATTTTGTAAATGTAGTCAAGGAAGTGCGGAAAAAGAAAGAGATTTTTTAATAAAGCTGATTAGTATTATCTTCCGTTCATTGAAAATTTGGATTCAAGAAAAACAAATAAAATTATATGCAACCTTTTAATAAAAAGACAAGAAATATAGAAATTGGATTTTGCTATAAAGAGGTTGCAATTAATTAATTCTAGCGGTAATTTATTAAGGTGTAAGCCATTTTTACTTACATTCCTTTCACTCTTTGCCAGAGGATGTAATAGAATTTTCTCACTGAAAATATGGCTAACATAAGCATTAAAATTAATTTTACTTTACTACACTTGCCTATAAAAATTCAGTTACGCAGCTGAAAATGTTTAATTGAGAATTGATAGTATTTTCAAAACAGATAATTTAGTTCTGGAAAACTGATTAACACACTGGAAAAAAAATCGAAAGCGTTTCCGAAAATCCACGCAGCCAAAACACATTTTTTGTTATAAATAATTCCTTAACTCCAGAAAATATATTGTCACTGAAGTTTTTTAAAGCTAAAGAACAACTTTCGAAAGTGTGAATACATCAGAAGAGTTTATTGTACGTTTTAAAATTGGAGATAACATCTTTTACATACTTACATTAAGCTCAAAATTAACTTTATATATTCCCAAATCAGTTTTATACTAAATATATCAGAGTTCGTACTTTTCAAGGATTTTGAAGCACCTTTTATTAGAATTTTCGGAAAGTAATATTTGTCTTATTTAAGGAAATGAAATCTATCTTCAGATATTGCAACCAGTACTTTAAGAAATTTCTTGTACTGAAACACCGGAAATTCCCTAAATCTCTTTATGTGTATGAACCCTGTATGTATATCCTTTAAAGTGAATGAATAATGTTTCGCACTGAGTAAAGATCCAATAAAAAAATGTTTTCTCCAAAATAGTCTATTTCATAATGCAGTAATGCAAAAATTGATTTAAGAACCCAAAATAATCCTATTTGATGTCTTCTTGACCTATTTGTGGTCTTTTTTTTCTTAGTATAAAACACTCTTATTGTTGATAAACGCCTAAAAGTTTGGGTTGGTAATTCTAAACCTCTTGTTGGCCGGAGATATTCGTTCGGCGAAACCTTATATAATCCAAGTAAAGGAATAACCCCATAGATAACTTTTATGAAAATAAATTTCTACCAAACAGTTTTAAAAGCATAGAAGACGAAAATTGCTTCAAATTTTTGAATTTTCAATTTTAGGCGACTCTGAAAACAGTTTTGCTATAAATCTCCAATAAAAAGGCTTCAATGTTCTAAATAAAAAATGCAATGAATATGTATGTATTTTTTTAAGTTTATTAGATCGTAATTTTTACAATTTAAGAAAGCCTTTTTTAAAAAGTATTAAATCTAGAGAGTTGAAAGTTTAGATGAAAGTCCGCTTATTATGAAGCAAACAACGTACTATGAATATTGTAAATTTTAAAAGAAACATCTATATTTTCGAGAATGTAGGTCTTCTTATTAAAAATGCTTAGAAACATTGCACATATATAAAATAAAAACAATTCGTTTCTGGTTATTTATAATACTGACTGATGAAAAATATGTTTTCCTTGTTCATTTTATTGTTGATACCACAAGTACATAAGATCAGATGATTTCTTTTTTCTGAGTTCGAGCTCAACAATTCGAAATTAAATAAAAAAATGTTGTGTCATCATTATCCGAGCCCATCCAAGCTTAATACAAAAATTACATAGTAGAAAACTGTTAATGAAATTTTCAAATTGTTCAAAAGGAATTTTATCATTAAAAAAATTCCTTATATTTAAATAAGTATTAGTGAAAAGTACTCTCCCATGATAAAGTTTTGTAAGTTTTCATGTTTTTTTTTTTTTTTTTTTTTTTTTTTTTTTTTTTTTACAATAGCAAATTTGTTATTTACACTCAACTACTGGAAATAATCTTTAAAAGTCGCAATTTTTATTTTTTAAAAACACTTCAGTAGAATTATGATAGAAAGACATGAGCTCTATTTTAAGGTAATACTGGAAAAAGACTTCAAACAGATAGTGCAGATAAACTTGTTATTCCATGTTTATGTTACGAACATTGACCATGCAACAGCTTCAGATTCAGATAGATAATTTATTCTTTTATCTCACCAATAAAAATTCCTTCCTCTTTTAAACAGATTTTTAAAGGTTTGTAAAGTACTTTAAGAAAGTTAGACTACAATGTAATCCCTCCCCCCCCCCCAAAAAAAAAGTTTTTTTTTTTCAATTTTTGATTAAGTATTTTTTCTTGAGACTGCCCTAGAATAATAGAAATAAAGTGCAAGCCACATCTCTAAAGTGTATCCATGAATTCTTATTAAATATACAGGGTGTCCCAGAAATAATGGGACAAACTTTAAGGAGAGGTAGGAAACATCACAAGTATTCAGTTATACACAGCAACACATGGTCGGAAACGTTTTCCTGGCACGGTAGGGAGGACACAAAACACAAGAAAGACCGTACACGAATAAGAGGAGAAAACTTGTTTATTATCTTTAATACAGCAAAAGAAAAAAAGAACATTAAAGAGATTACGATCGTCATCATAACAGGTGTTCAAAATTATGATCCCGGGCCATGGTGCACGGATGTCTCAGTATTGTTGTAGCACTAAGAATAATTAACATGTTTTCTTTCCTGTTTGTGTCCTTTCTTTCTTGTGTTTTGTGTCGTCACTACTGCGCCAGGAATACGTTTCCGACCATGGGTTGTTGTGCAATTGTGTATCCTTGTGATGTTCCCTACCTCCCCTTAAAGGTTGTCTCATTACTTCTGGGATACCCTGTATAATAAACAGCACTTTATAATAATATACTTCTTTTAGTTGCTAAACGTTGTAGTTGTATGGTAGTCAATGGTTATAATTAAAGATCGACCGAAACCGGTTTTTAAAATCAAACCGGAGCGAATTTCAGTGATCTTTCTATTTTAGGCTAGAAACGAAAACTAAAATACCCAAACTTTTTAAAAATAAATTAATATATACATAAATATATAGGATTATGAATTAATACTACGTGTGATCAAAGTTGGCTCTCTGTGCTTATGAGCAAAACTTTTTATTTTTACATAAAATAAAATGTAATTAAATAAGCACAAAAGATGATTTTCTAATTATACGAATTTCATCTAAAAGAATATTTTAGGTATACATACTTCGATTTAACTTTTATAATGATTTTTGCAAATGATCATTTGTTTTACTAAACTATTTTGTTATGCCACTCTGCTCTACTAAATTTAAAGAGTATTTGATACACTTCTGTAGTTCCAAACTAAAAGTTTCCTATTACTGTTGAGTCTGCATCTTTTAATGAGTGAAGTTTAGTCAAGTATGCATTTCTTGCTTTATAATGAATGATAATTATAAGCAATGAAGTTCATAGCAATAAATAAAGAATGTCTCATTTGAGCCAATACAATTCAAATGAATATGTATTGCTGAAATTCCTGAAGGAAGAACGAGATTTTTGGAATACGGACAGTTTCGGTTGAGTATAGGGCCAGCCGAATTTTTGGAAGCAATTTTGTCGGAACTGAAGTTTAGAGTCTAAAACGAGATCGAAACCGAATTTTCGGTCTACCTCTAAGTAATAATTATTCCATTTACTGCGTATCCTTTCATATTTGTATTCGATATCACAAAGAAATATTATCTAATGCGCGATTATTCATGTTATTTTATGATTATTTATTGTATTCGAAAAATAATTAAAATATGTATGTTTTAATATTAGGTTTAACGAAAAAAATTTTAAATAAGTTTTTTCTAAACTAAAAGCATCAATATAAGAGAAATGACGATAATTTTTACAACTTTAGTTAAATTGGTTTGTTTTCTTTTAACACGTTTTTTGATGAAAGAATAGACAATATGCAACTATTTTTTACAACAAGTAAGACTGAAAAAAGTAATAATTTCGTACTTGACCAAATTGAATTTTATGTTACATATAATACAAAGTTTCACAATTTCTTACTGCTTTTTCTTATAAAGATTTTTTTTGTTTTGTTTTGAGTTTAGAATTATAAAATCAACATATAAAGTGACTGCATAATGTTTGCGTCAGCGTAACTTTTATGCTGATTTAACGACGTTTGGAAAATAATATGTAAATTCTATTCCATTACTGCAGTACACGTATATGCCTAGTCGCTCCTGAAAAAAATTTATCATACATAATCTTTATAATATCAAACCCCAAGTGACATTAAACTAACTGCATTTTAATACAAAACAGAGATTCGGGGTGCTTCTTTGAATTTTAGTGAAAATGGCTTAAAGCGCAAAATCTGTTTTCATATTTACCTAAAACTGCTATAGACGAATACGAATACCACCTCATTAGAAGCATGAATATTTGAGTCAAACGGGCAAATAGGCCGTCATTACAGAATAGCTTTGAAATTATAATTGAAAGATAGGATGATTTTCTATAAATTTTAATTTTGTCAAAAAGGGTTAAAAAGAAACATTGATATTTATCTAAATTAAATCACTAACAGCAGAAAAAGAAAGTGTCACCAAAATGATAGAAAAAATTACCAGAAAAGAGAAAATTAAAGGAAATAAAAAGAAATGAATAAATTAGATTTTTATATCTTTTAATTTTATTATTTATTTATTTTTTTATATTATACACTTTAAAAAAAAAAAAAAAAAAAAAAAAAAAAACGGACGATTTTACGAAGATTGTTCTGTTAATCTGAACGCTAGTACAAGTCACTGTTTTTTAACAGAAAAATTCCCGTAAATTGCAAAAAAAAAAAAAAAAAAAAAAAATCCAATCTACTTTTTCCCTTCCCTCAAAAAGAACCCTGAAAATTTTCTGGAATTTACGGAAAATTTTACATTAAAAAACAATGAATTGTACTGGCATTCAGATTGAAAGGACAATCTTCATAAAATAGTCTTTTTTACAGTATATCTATAAATAAATTTTAAATTGATTTTTCTTTTGCTCTTTACTCTTCTGGTTGGAATTTTGGTACATTCTTCCGAATGTGTTGCTTTGTGATTGGTGTTTACTTTTCAGCTGTCGCATTCTTTGTACTCTTGCCTCTCTGTCTTTTCTGTTCTTTTATGACCTTGTTCCTTTACGGACATGAGTTTAGAGTGATTTTTAACGAGCTATTAAAATTTCATTCCCGAAACACGTTCTCTGTGTTTTTTTTTTGTTTTTTTTTGTTTATGGTGATTTATTACAAAGCTTTTATTATACATTTAAAAAATATTCTTGAATAGGAAAATTCTTGTTGTGCTCGTAATGAATATATATTTATATTACCTCTTGCAAGGCTCTATAATATGGATATACAACCAAAAAATTACGATATAAAGAATTACGATGTAGATTGAAAAAATTGTCCAACTAGGAAATCTTTTTCAAATAATTGTAACCCACATAGTAAAAAATTTCTGCAATAAAATTTTTGCAACATTACAATTTTTTTCGTACACATATTAACCTTCTAGTGCAAATGTTAGCATTTATGCTTACTGTCAGGGTTCCCGGTTTTTTGGATTTCTTTATTCATATATTCCGTATTCACACTAGAAGTTTAAAATAAAAATTTTTAATTTATTTAATAATAGACATTTTGTTATAAATTAAACTGAAATTTATTATTTAGATTTTCTGCTATAATTCTGATCATCTGATTCACGCAAATTCTGGAACGCAATCAGTCATGGACTTTAGATAATTTAGCATCATATGTAATATAAATAAAAATAATCGTTGACAAACTAAACATTAACGGTGTGAAATTTAAATAGCTTCCAATGAGGAAGTGGCTTCTACAGGCAATTCCGACTAATTTAATTAGAGAATTTTGCAATCAGTTGGCCAAATACAAGACATAATATAGGCGAATATTTGCAGAATACAAAATCATTACGTAAAAAAAAAAAAAAAAAAGAAAAAAAAAAAAAAAAAAAAAATGTGGTTTGACATTACTTTATAGACAAATTTAAAGACTTTAAGGGGGATAGAAGTCCACATTCTATGTTATGCGAATTATTACCCTATAATTTAACCCTTCAGTGCACCATGTGCCAAGACTGGCACACATCTAAACACACTACATTTCTTATAATGTACCATGCATTTGGGCAATATGATCGCTTTAACGGATCAAGAGGAGTCCAAAGAATGGAATAACACTTATTTTGTCCATCTCAGATGCCTGCATTAAAAAAAAAAAAAAAAAAAAAAAATAGAACTGGTTCTTTGAAAAAAAAAATCAAGCTATTAAGGCAAAATTTACTTATATTATTTTTACTCAGCACTTAAAAATATTAATATAAAGGAAATTGTAAAGTATTAAGTAGAAAAAATAATTAATTTAAGCCCACTTTATTTCAAAATATAGCAATAAAATATTTAAAAAACCTTCTTTATACTAATGTGGTATAAAGGTTATGGGGTGTATCAAATTTTAGCTATAAATTTTTAAATTTAATTTTTTTGCAGTTTTTCCAATTATTATGCTAATACATAGATTTCAAATATTTTTTGTCATAAAAATAGAAGAAATCGTGCAGTGAAGGGTCAAGAATAATAATTTAAAAATTTCTTTTAAGGTAAATTGGTTCATATACATTTTACGTCTTTAATGCATTTTGATCAAATTTTTAAGAAACAAAACTAAAATTACCTTAAAAGAATAAAAGACTATGTTGTTAAGAATTGTCCTTTTTTTTAGTCTCTCATAACCCGTGAATTATAAGATTTTGCCAGAATAAAATAAATGATATTGATCAACACAAAAGCTTTCAGGCATTTAAAACTGTTTATTCTGATAATATATTTTAGAGTGCAAATTAATACAATAATCAATACGAAATATCAAACGAATACTCGATAAATATTTAAATCCTCTTGCAACGTATTTCAGAATTTCAGCAATGCCACTGTATATATTTGTACACAATAAAATTTTTGGTTTATCAAAGATATGATAAATTAGGTAATATGAATTAGATATTCTCTAATTTGATATAGCTTTTGGAATAATTATTCTTAATGAATATGAATGAATTTCTTTATTTTAAGTAAGTAAGACAACATCAAACAGAAATATCACGGTGAATTTAAAGAATAATTCATTTATTTTCCTATTTACCCACTGGGTTTTAGGCATAAGAATAACATTGTAAAAAGTTTCTTTGCATATTGCATATAATGATAGGAATTCAACTAAGTTACCAAATTTAATGTAAATGAATGGAATGATTTCATTAGATTTCTCCACGAAAAGTCACTTTAAGAAAAATCAACCACAAAATTGCAAAATCAACTGTATTATCCTCTTTGGTCCCTGGGTCCCCATTCGGAGACCTCTGTTCTTTTACTTCAAACATAATTTTAAAAACTAAAATATCTGTCTTTTTTTTTTTACATTTTTAATCATTTCTCAATAGTTGAAGGCTTTTTGCGTTGTAAGCAGCCATTTAAATGTTTACATCTAAGCTGAATCCCTCATAAAAGAAATTTTATTTTCTCCTAAGTTTGCAAAATGCCTAAAAATTCCCCCAAAGACAATCTGACCAAGAAAGTGATAAATTTTCATAAGTATTTAACTTCAATCTTTTCAATATTTTTTTTTCAGGATTTATAGATTACTTACTTGTTTAAAGCTCTTAAATTTGTGATTGCGTTAATTTAGGTTAATGGTTATTGAATTGATGTTTTCAGGGTTTTTTAGTTTTAGATTCATATTTTTAAACCTAGATTTCTAAGCGCCTAAAGGATCAATTTCAGAAATTTTTTTTTATGCCATTTGCAATGTCATTTTGTTTGGAAAAACCGATGAATAAGCACTTACACTATTATTTTAGCTGCGGAACTGAAGAGGTTAAATTTCGGGAATGATAGGAATTCTACCCAGCTAGTGTATACGTAAGTGAATTTTTTTAAATTAGTTTTCTGTCGTAAACACTTTTACATCATTACTTTAAGAGAATGACACATAAAACTGTAAGATAAACAAATGGTATTTCTGAAAATCAGCAGAAAATATTTTTGACTTTTTAAAATAAATTCGTTTTTTCTATGTAAACTTCCACACATTATTAATCATAAATTACATCCTTTGTGCTATATTAGTTTAAAAGCAAGTATCATATATTGAAAAAAGTATCAAAAAACAGAAATTTGTAAAGTCTGATGTCTAGATTCTGAAATTTGATTTAAAATGTGTTCATTTGTATAAAAATTATCTCAAAAACATGGTTAAAAACTTTTGTATTCAATAAATACGAAAACAAAAAGAAATATAGAAACAACATTGAAAATAAATATTGATATTTATTAATAACCAACATTTATTTATTACAGATATTACTGCAACAAAAGTAAAAAAAGCAGTGAAGCTCAGGTAAAAGAAACAGGACTTATCTTTGTTCTAAAGTAAGTCAGAAGGTTGGGTGGTAAAGTTCGTAGAGATTTGTTGAACAGGAAGTTTTTAACGAACTTTCCGCGTATATCCTCCTATAGTTGAGGCGTTTTACACGTTAAAGTACACAGATGGGATTGGATACAACACTATAAGAAAGGAAAAGCGCTATATCGTTAAGACAGAGTGAAGAGTAGGGTGGCATGTGCACACAGACTTCCAGAACTTAAACAATCCAAATCTTGTTAAATAAACTAAAATAGAATCCTTTTATTCCGCATTTTAAAATACAATAACCTGGTATGATTTGACAAAAGGTGTAGCATTATTTGAATTTAAAAATAATTGTTATTTCAATCTTCGTATACAGTTATTATATATGCAATTCAATATATATTTTTCACTTAAAAAAATCAACAGGATTTGAATAACGAAATGGTGCAAAATCGTTCAATAGGTAATTTCAATGTTAATAGTTTTTGTTAACTAATAGTTCAAGGTCTTCAAATAATGTTCAAAATAAACGAATGAATAAAATCGTGCGTTTTAGATGTTATAAAAAACACTCATCGTTATTAAAAACACGCCATTTGAGAATTGTCATTATCATTTTGCATTGGCAATTCTAAATCGATCAAATACCTTTTGGAGAGCAGGCTGGAGAAATTATAAGCATGCTTAGCCAAAGGCTATGCGTATTGAATTTCATTTAAAATCTTGAGGGTCAACGTATCTTTTTTTATTACTTATCACATATTTTTTTCACTCATATACTCGAATCATAATACTTGTTTCTTTTATACCTTAATCAAATAATGATCATAATGGTATATATGCTATTATCAGTGTTGAAAATTAAGCAGGTTATTTTTTTAAGATGTCCCAAATTCATTCCAGAAATTTCGAATAGTAATTTTTACTTTATTCAATGACAGAGATTGAGTGGATTATAAACGAAATATACAATTTGAATTTCTGAATTTCTAGCATACATACTACCGGGGGCATTAGAGTGTTAAATTGTACGTAACTTTCCTGACATAGTTGTCTTTCGAATTGTATCTATAAGTTGAAATCTAATAAGTTTATGGAACAATTGTCAATTTCTGTATTAGTATCCGATTGTGAATGAGTCAATCTTTAAAACGCTTAAAATTTCAGGCCTATTAAGAATTTTACTTAGAAGTTACTACAGTTTCATATGTACAGGGTGCTATGTTTATTGTTGTCTAATGGCTATTTCCTAAACCGTTGCTTTAGAAGTGTAATTAATTAAAAAAATGTTTCAAATGCTGTTCTTCACATTAAAAATAATTGGAATTAAAATATTTTTTAAAACAAAAAAATTAAAGTTTGAAAACATTTCTCGGATCTATAAGTTATATTTAGAAAAAGCTTTTAACTTATCAAGTTATAATACTTTGAATTTTAAGAATTTTCAGCATTAAATGTGGAAGAACAAGAGATTTTTTAATGTGTTATTTATTGTAGTACAAGTAAAGTTTTGCTAAATATAACTTATAGGTCTCATGGACAATCTATATATTTAAATTTCGGAATATTCAAAAAGATAAATATTTTCGCGTAAATTGCTTTTAATATGAAAAACAACGTCTGAAATTTTTTTGCAACTGGAACCAGATCGCTAAAACAAAAAATTTTGGAATTAACTATATGATAATGATAAGAGTAGACACACTACATCTATCTATCTGTCCATCTCTCCCTCAATATATGTAAATATATATATGTGATAAACTTTCTTTTGAAAATTGAAATAAAAAAAACTTTATTGTTATTATTCACAAAATCTAATAATAAGTTTATTGTTATTTGTGTGCATAGCCATCAAAGTAAAAAGTCACAGAAAAAAAAACTTTTATTTTTCTAGCAGCATTTATTATTTAATATTTATTTTTTGTACTTTTTATAAATATTTTAGAAATTTCTTTTGCAAACTTATTTGAAAATATCTCTCTTGAAATATTATAAAGAAGATCAGCTATGTCAATTAAATATTATAATTTAAAAACCATAATGGTATTAAAAAAACATTATTGATAATAAATGTGTAGCAAAATGCAATCTGCACGAACATATGCCACCCTAGAAACAAAACAGAAGTGAAACAATTCCACAATAATAAAGATAGAGAAGGAAAACCTAAAAGAAAAAGCAGGTAGCAAAAAATTTGAAGCTGCTAGCAAATAAGAACAAGAAGCAAAAGGAAATAAAAGAAGAACTAGGCAGGATGTTTAAAAGAATAACATAAATACTCCAAGAAGTATGCTCATAAACTTTCAAAACTCTTTAAAATCAGAGTCGAAAAAATTATTACGAACATTTTTTCTGCAGTGAATCACATGGAAGCCTTAATAAAATATCGCATAAAGATCAGACTCTTTCTTTGTAATCTCATATAAATAATCCTGGACTTTTTTTTTATTATTCTGCATACATTATCATATGTATATACTATTTTTAGTATAAGACTGAGCGTTATGGCTACATTACTTTTAGTATTAATGCCTAAAAGTTCAAAATATTTTTTCTAAATGTCCATTGCAGTGTTAATTTTACTTATTAAATAAGCAATTACATAACTCATTATTTTGGTACTGGAAAAAGCTTAATCTCTAAGAACTTTATGCTATGGCTTCATTTAAGACATTATACTTTCATAAATGTTTTGAATCAATAGGTATATTTATATGTGGTGCACATAGGAAAACCTAATAGGAATAATAAATAGGGAATAAATTTACTATCCTATAGTGGATATTAAATTAGTGGAGAATAAATCCCCAATATGAATATAAAAGAATAAATTTAATATCATATAGTGGATATTAAATTTATTCCAGTTTATGAAAAGTTCCATTAATGTATGTGCCTAACCTCATACCGCTGTTTTTGCGAAATTTTTCGATTTAAAAAAAAATGATTTTAAATTAAATTTCAAAATTTTCGTTCTCCAAAAATGTTTTCTTGCAAAGTTACAGCGCAGAATAAATGAACTTTTTGAAATCGGAAGTGACCGTTTAAAGAGCCATAGAAATGTAAACAATACATTTTAATACGCAAATACATAAACATATATAAATATGGTGGATTTTAAAATTGTAAACTTCATACATAACTTTTTGTACTATATTAATATCTTAATTTGCATTTTCTGTAAAATTGCGTTTTTCCTTATGCACGTTTGTGATAAACACCCTTTCTTAAAAAGGATTTAAGATATTGAAATACAATTTTGTAACAAGGCTCTGCTATGAAGCAAAATATAGCTTGTAAGTTCGTATATATTAATTTAAGAACTATTTTTATTGAAATATACACATTAAAAAAATCATGTTTTGCATATAAAATTTGGCATGTGTTTGGTATGTTATGCAAATTTAAAAGGTATTGCAAATCTTTTCGTTTTAACACAGGTATGTGGTTTACTAATACATTGTTGAACAAAAAAGTAAAATATATTGAATAGATTTTATTATTAAAAGTTTGGCTTAAACGCAATTTTTTATTAAAATTTGACTAAATATTGCCTAAATTGGAAAAGTTAATTAAAATTTTGGGAGACATTTATATGAATTCAAAGTTTTATTCCCTATTTCAACTAAAAACATACATGTTCGACAAAAATTTCATACTTTTCAAAGAAAAAAACCGAAGATAGTACACATTTTAATGTTTAAAAAATTTTCCTTATTTATTTTTATTTAAAAGTGAATTATATTTTCTTAACATCAAAAACAAAACAATAAGAATATACAGGAGGTGTAGTTGATATATATAACACAACTTATAAGGAAATTAAAAAATCTATAACAGATTAATAAATAAGTTTAAGTAAGCTTTTCATTTATGAGGTGTACTTCAACCCCCCCCCCTTTTTATAATAGTATAACTTTCTTATTCTCGTGGGTTACATAAAAAATAAATAATTTATCATTGGGATCTAAATTAAATTATGATTGTTCATTTATTTTAAAACTTCCCTTGAGATTTCTACATATTTAGATGACACTTTGCTTGCTTGACAATTAATCAAACTTTAAAAAGTACAGTTCAGAACATTCTACCTTTCTCGGATGTCCGAGACCGTAAAGCCCATAATATGCAATTTTGCAAATTCTTATGCTAAAATAATTACAGTAGATTTTTTGCGTAATAGACAAGAATGAAAGCAGATTTATTTTAATTTTAAATGCTAAGAGTTTTATACAACTCTAATCGCATTTTACTAGTGTCTAAACAAACACCAAAAAGATATTTATCGAAAATCAAATGCACATGAAAGTTCTCTTAGAAATGCCAAAAAGACTGAATCAAAGAATCGCAAAATTGTTACTCTTTAACTATTAAAATCTAAAAAAAATTGCTTAGAAGAGTTTAACAATGAAATAGAAGAAACAATTTTTAAAAAAATTCTAGTGTTTTCTGGATGTATATAAAAATATACGAAATAATTGAAAATTTTAAAATATCGCATTATATGTGAACTGAAAGTAGCATATCATACCAGAATCTGAATAATCATATGCATAATCATAAAGTTTAAAGGCAATGTGATTTTTTTTTTTTTTTTTTTTTTTTTTTTTTTTTTTTTTAAAGCGAACTAAAAGAAAATGTGCTCGCTGTCAAGTTTCAAGCACCAGTTCTACTACCATACATTACTTAGCAAGGATCAAGTTAACATACAATAATTGATAAAAAATCAGCTGCTCTAATAATTTTAGCCTGCAAAAGCAACAAAAATTAGACATATTAAACAAATTTTCACTTGAAATAATAATAATAAGGAATTGTATCGGAATAGCATTATGGGTTATAATAGCAGCTTGTTATAAAATCAATTTGTTCTATCATTAAGCTGTTATAGATTAAAATTAAATGATAGATAATAACATCTTCATCGTTTTTTGATATCATCACTCTGTTGTTAAAACTACTACTGGCTTCTGATTTGCAAGGAAGAAAATGTTGAGAAGTATTTGTCTTTAAACGTTAAACTTGATAACTATTTAATAATAAGTTCAATAAAATAGTGATATCTACAATGTTTTATTGAAATCTGTTTTTTTACAACTTTTTGCTCACAATGAAATGCAACAATAGATTTTTGTGCGCAATTTTTTTTTTCAATTTTTATTTTCTTCATTCGAAGAAAATAGCTGGGTCAGTGTTGATACAAATAAATATATTTATGGTGTTCCAGAGAAAGAAATAATTGAAGTTCGACAAAATAAATGAATATCATCAAAACTTTGAATCACTCAGCAAATAATTTTTTTGATAATAGTTATTTTTTTCTCTTTCTAACTTCAAAGTTGCGTAGCAATACAGCATCAGCAGAAGTATTGAAAAATTATTTAAATTCAACAGGTAATATAAGAAAGGAGCATTCGCGCGATATTGATTTTTAAATAAAGAACTGGTAGAGGTAAGACGCACTCCACTGCCGTAAGGGGGTGGCAGAAACGAGAAATCTAAATTACTATGCAATCATTTTAACAGAACAAGTTGTTTTTGACAGGCATAGTAGAAAATCACGTAGCAGGATTTGACTATATGCATATAACTCTGCATATAATTCAAATTTCCGTAAAGTGTAACTCTAGGCAGAGAAATGTAGCTGATATAATCTCAGCATATGTAACATCAATATCATGTTAAAAAAAATTCTTTTACAGGGGATAAGGAAATTTATAGAAAAGAATTTATTTACATTATTTCACATATATTTTTTGATATCTTAAGTAGATGTACTACGTATATTTGAAGCAAATGAATGTAATCTTTATAGAACTATGAACTAGAAATTAAAATTGTGCTAATTGTTTTAGGTAATTTCTTGAGTTGATTTTTTTAGTTATTTTTAAAAGTATTTTTTATGTTAACAGGTTTGCTTAATGAAAATAAGTTTATCACAGTAGAACTATAATTGTAAAAAGTGATTAGGCAATGGGTTGTTTGATATAGTGTTTGCTTACATTCTACATGAAAAAAATTGTTAATATAAGTAATGTTTGATAATTTTGTTCTTTGCAATAGATTTTTATAGTGCCCGAACATTCTGTACTATTACAGTTGTTCTTTAAATTAGAATAACTTTATTAATGCTTTTTAAATTTGATATACATGTTTTGTTAATAACAACAACAACAACAACAAAAAGAAGTTTGGAATTGTGAAATTTGAATTATTTTACATTAGCTCGTTTGATGAAATGAATGTGTTCATAAATGAATTTATAGATAAATTTCGGTATTTTACTTTGTATTTTGGACATTGTAAAAATTCGGTAAACAGGATTTGATCATATGGATACTTAAGTCAAACGCTTTTGAATTTATATATTATTACAGAGTTACTTTTAATGCATTTTAATGCATATTATTGAATTTAATATTTTTTATATTATTTTACTCTTTTAATATTCACATATATATGCGGTTTTTATGATGTAATTTGCAATATTTTTTTCTTTTTTGCGCTTATCTATTCAATTCTAATTTTAAAATACTTTTTCTCTTTGATAGCCATGAGTAAAAAAAAAAAAAAAATAATTGAAACGAAATATCATTCACAACTGTCAACAGTAACATAAACCTTTTCTAAATAACAATAAAAAACCTCTTGAAATGTTGAAAATTGATATAAAAATTGATTAAAATATTAAAAAGTTAATAAATAAATAAATAAATGAAGTGGGCACATCGCAAGTTTATAATGTAATATATCCAAAATTCTTATGCATAATTTTTAATTCTATAAAACTTTTTTGACCAACTTTAGTATTAAACATCTCTTAAAATAATTTTTTATTAAAAAAATGCCTAATTCAGTATACTTATCAAATATTTCTTCCACAATACAGTCAATTTTGTTTTTTGTGAACGGCCGTTTTCTTAATATTAACGAAAAAAAACTCCGGCCACACAAAAAAAAAAAAAAACTCATTTATGTTAAAATTAATTTTATCACAAAAATACCAGCATTAGTTACTTTTTTTAAAGAATAGAGAGAAACATATAGTACAAATCTACTTAATCTACTTACACAAATCTTTTTTTTTTTTTCTTTTAAGATCAACTTTTTGTGAGTCGGAGGAGTCGTATTTATACAAAGTCCGAAAATCTGGAAATGTTTGAATAACGCAAGAAACACACATCGTATTGAAAAATGAAAAACTACATGTTAAATATTTTTGTAAAAAGTTATTCAATGTTACCAAAGTCCACCCCTCATTCCAACCTTCTGTAAGTCGAAAAGGTCTTGTTTTAAAATTTAAAGGGAGAACCCCAATTTTTAAAAAATTTATTGCAAATTCGGATTCTAAGGTTCGAACATGCGTAACATTTGTGATTAAAATTTTTTTCGTATGATCATAGATGACAATGTAATCAAACAAAATGCAGTTAGATTTGTTTGCTGATCGGGAGTTTATTCCTTCTATTTTCCACTAAAGTTCTAAAAAAAAAAAAAAAATAGTTTCTCTCCCTACATTGTTGGTAGAAAAAGAACTAATGCTTAAATTCTAAATGAATACACTACTTTAAACATTGACTAAAATCAAACACCTTGGATGTCGTAGTTTCTTGTTCTCTTTGGCATGTTTCATAAACGCGAGTCTCCTTAGTCAGGATTCGGAGTATTGTTTATGCATTTTGCTTGATTACTTCGTAATCTACGATGATCATCAAAATATGTTAAAAGCAAAATCTCCGTTTTTTTCCCCTTAAAAACTAAAACTACGATAACAATTGGGATTTTAAATTTCAGTTTTCAAAATTGAACCCCTATGTCTAAAGGTGGTCGAGATAAGTGGATCAACTTTAGTATCACTGAATAACGATTTAAAAAATATTTAACACGCATTTTTTTTATTTTAAATTCAATCTGTATTTCTGGAGTAATTTGATTCATTCCATATTTTTTGGACAGCTTGTATATTTAACATAAGATTCTTTTGATATGCATTGCCTTTCTATAAATTAGTGTTTAAGAAACAAACATGAAATTGCTACACAAAATGATAAGGGTTAAAATATATCCTTTAAGTGACTTAATAGATTGTCTAATTAAAGACGAATACGTAGTCGGCAATATTTGTTGTTCAAAAATAGATTATAATTTTATGAAAAATATCTAGTCCTTTAAAGTCATGATTTTCGGCAGCATTATATTATCATATATTTGATACAGTAACAACGGATAGTTATACCCTACAAATATTTTCACTGATATTTCAACTCTTAGAATTATATCAGTTATTGATGATACAAATGAATCGTCGGTTTTTCATGTTGAACTTAACAAGTAGTAAGTATAGGTTTGCAAAGTAACTGTGTAAAATGAGATCATTGACAACCAAACTTAAAAAAAAAAAAAAATACTGAATATACGCGAAATCTATTTATTAAAATCAATAGGTTTATTATTTTCTTTTGTCCGGTTTAGAATTTCGATAAAAATAACTCAAATGTAATTATTCTATTTCTGTGAATGTTTACATTTATTTTCTACTGTTTAACAATCTATGGTAAACTGATGTTTCAAATACTAGTTGTTACTACGACAGTTTTTATAATGAGTTGATTACTTATTAATTTAATTGTACGCATGAAAAAATCTTTCTTTAATTTAGATTAAAAATATTTCAGATGTAGCAATGTATTTCTGATTTTCACATTAAAATTTAATGCTTGAAAAGCAACAGAAATTCATGGGCATGATTTTTAAGCCTTTTATGGAATGAAAACAAGTTCAGCGATAGGAAGGGCACCATTAAAGTTTTAATACTGAGAAAAAATACAAGAAGTCAACTTATGTAATCAAGCTGTGTGTATACATACAAATGTTAAATCTCTAATAAAGTAATTAATGGATATTGTAGGATACCTCTGGTATTAAGTTGAATCCTCTGAGCATCTGAGGGCTTTCCTACATTTTTTATTAAAATGCCCATAAAACTAAGGTTAACTTATATTTGTTTTTTTTGGCTTAGTGTTAAAATACTTTTCATGACCATTCTGCGTAGATCTTAAGGTAAATAAAATATGAACCGTTGCGATACGTGTATGGAATATGATAGTGATTGGGACATGTAGGCGTAGTTGGCAGGATTTCCATGTGATAATCCAAGCAATCATTGCCTCACCAAATTTGTTTTCTAATCATTATTAAGATAAATGGACCAAAAATACATCTTTCTGTTACACAACAGATTATTATCAAATTTCCAGGCGGTGAGGGAAAGCTTAAAATCCACGAAGCATTCGTTAATTCTTATAGCATATCGTCCAGATACTAATCCCGGAAAAATCCAGTTGTATAATTAGTATCAGAAGTTCGAATAAATGGATGAGATTTAAAAAATCAATTGCAAGATTTGACCGAGACAGACAGCAAAGGAAGTTAATTAAAACACGTAAAAATAATTAGGAAAAAAATAAGTAATGAACTTTCATTCCAAAGTTTAATGCATCAAATATACAATGAATCTGTATGGAAAATTTGAAAAAAGAAAAAAAAGGAGTTCGTTAGATATGTGATTTCAGTAGGAAATGTAAAGCAGAAAGAGTTTTACTTCTAGATCCTGTTCTTGATAAGAAACGACCCTGGAAATACTAAAATATACGTTTTTATTAAGAATGAACTTGCTCAAAAATCTTATACAAAGTTGGTTTGTTAAATATGTGATTTCATGTTAAAAAGTAAAAAACATTCTTTTACGCTTTTAGATTGTATGGACTGATGTGGCTCTTAAACTGTCTGAATACTGCAAGCCATCAATTATGAACTTGTAAACAAAATTTGAACAGTATTGTTTCATTAGATATTTGATTTCAATCAGAAATGTACAATAACTTTTTTTACCCGACACCGTCTACCATGATCCCAGTGGTTCTGAAATTATATCGTAACCGACAGTAAAAGACAACCGATCGTTACAATAATGTTACAGGCAAAGGACTACAAAATGTTTGAAGAAGTATTGTTAGAAGAGATCAGTTAAGCTTTTGAAAATGAAAGAAAATACTTCGAGAAAATTTTGTGAATTGCATTTTTTACGCTTGTCTTTTTACTTGACCTGTATCTATATATTGGTTTAAAACCATTTGTTAGGCATTTTTACACATGTGAAAATATTTTTTTTTAATGAAATGTCATGATCAATATGGGTACACACTATATGTTTTCTATTGAAATGGACTTTTAAATAGTACGAGAAAATGACATGCCAACTTTTTTTCCCCTTTATAGCAATTAATTTAATTTTAGACACATGCATGCATTTTTTTGTAAGGATCTTCTTAGGGCAAAACATAATCAAATTTTAATTAATTAATTCTGTCTAGATGCGTAGTATAGAGTGTTATGTGTAACTTTTTAAAAATTAATATGGGATTTTCATCAGTATAATAATTTTTTATTACTTATTTTTGAATACGTTTGCAATTTACATTGCCAACTCATTTCCACCAGGTAAAAATTTAAAAAGTCATTTCAACCTTTTGATGCATTAAATAAGTTATCATGTTGAGTTCTTCATAAGTGGAATAAGCTACATATAAAATATCAAGTTCTATTTTGATAGAACTCGAATAGCGATGAATATGCAATTAAACAGAAAAGTTACGTATCGCATATCTGAATCTCACAATTTTTTTTTATTAATTATTGTATACAATAGATTTAAATAGATTGTTAAAATTTTAAAGCAACGTAAATATCACTAATCAAATGAAGCAATATAATTATTTTTCTAAATTCAATTCAAGGGCATAAACAACAACAACAACAAATGTTAATTCCAAAATTGAAGGAATAAATTTAAAATAAAAATAAAATATCACAACAAACTTTAATTTTTTTTCACCCTATAAACAATTTGTATGCACGTAAGAAGTAAGAGTATTGGAAAAATAACGTTTTTTTATTTATTAAAGATCTGAAAATGTATGAAAGGAAATAATTTTTTGATAAAAAGTCATGCCTTTTGTTGCATTCAAAGCAAGATTTACATTAATGCCTAAAAAAGATCAATGTTTAACAGATAAAGAGTATTTTAAAGCCATATGCAGTTATTTTTCCAGCCCCAGCTTCACAACTTTTATTGACAAAAAGTAATTTATTATGAATACTTTTCTTCTTTGAATATTAAGAATTGGTTATTTTAGGAACATGTAACCACGTCCACCATCGTTATCATTTTATGTTGCTTCATTTAATAAGGATAATTCTCTACATGTTGCTTCAAGACACTTTTCTACGTCTATATCATACATGTAACTAAGGTAAATAGCAGTTTTCTTTTTCTCAAGCTTATCGGGAAAACTATTTCGCAAGCAAACAATTTACCAACATGCAGAAAATACACTTATGTTAATATTTAACATATCACAAGGTCACTGATTAACACGAAAACGGCCATAAACGGCCATTTTGGCGGGTAACAAATAAAAATATTTCGATTTGAAACAGATTAAAAAAAATTAATTAAATATACATCGCGGAGAAATAAGTTAAATATTTTGAAGAAAAATTCAACTGATTTCGAGGCTTTAAAGACATTTTTTTGTAATAATTGAAAAAAAAAATTAGAACATTTTTTTAAAGTAAAGTTCATCCTGCGACTTTATTAGATATTCAATAAATGTTAGTGAGTATTATATATTTAACAATATTATCATTGCATGCATTTAGAGTATAAACAAACATAAAGTATTTGGTGAGCTTTTGAAAATTTCAACTAGTAATGAAAAACCATTACAGCGAAGCTCTCTCTTCCTGATAGTTTTTCATTTCAATACTTTATATTTGTGTGATAGAAAAAATGTACACGATGCACATGATAATAGTTTTTGTATTTGTTTAAAGTACAGCACTTTTTTCGCTAACAACCACAGAATATAGAGTAAATTTTATGTTGAATAATGAGATATGTAGAATACATTCATAAATTGAGATACAGATTTTAACCATGGTTCAGGGGATGTGCTCGATAAAATATAAGATTTTTCAAAATGATGTACCGTAATTTAAAAAACTATAATGAACTCATTTTGAAATATACACTAGCCAAAATGAGTTTAAACAGAAGGAAAATTTAAAAATTTAAATTTTATTGCATTATAAAATGCTCTATAGGATTTTCTCTAGTCACACGAAGAATGTCCAGACGATAGTTTAGTTTTTACCAATCTCGTTTAAGTTTGTCTGATGTTAAGTTCAGAGCATTACATAAGCGTGTTTTTAGATCGTTCAAGCTGTGTAGTAGCTGTACAAGATACATGTTACCTTTCGCAAAGCTTCACAAGGAAAAGTCACATAAGTGATGGTTACACAGACCTAAGAAAAAAAAAATCACACGGTTCCAAAAACAGCTTGTTTTTTAAAACTGGTGTAATCATTTTCGAATTAATCATGACTATCTTTTCCAAAAACGTCTACGAAACGCACGCTGAAGTAAAATTACAAATTCCATTTTCACAATCGCAGAATGTAAAAAGAAATTTTCTGCCGATGTTATTTTTAAGTTACAGTGATTATACTGTCACCAAAACTCTATAATACTACCAGCTAT